>JAEAOA010002346.1:5467500-6067500 GCA_016746295.1 Potamilus streckersoni
CTTAAAGGTATGTAGAATCAAATTGTATAAAAATGACACCGTTTCTGAAATAATCGGTGTTGAATGCCTACATGACCCGTGTGACTCGTGCTAAGTCACACCTGTCATATAGGCATTTAACGCGGATTAGTTCAGAAATTGGGAGTTATATAACAGAGTTTGATTGTATGTACCTTTAAAGGCAAATATTCACTTCGATGGATTCTTATACATCAACATTCCTTTGGAATATCATTATTTACACGCCCCGAAAGTGCACACGGCAAATTCAATGTTAAAGTACGCAGACATTTTTAGGCTAAAGAAACTAAAGGTGTGGTTCAGTAAAATAATTTTTGTTTATAAATATATGATTGGCTTATAAGTTAATAGACCGTATCTGATTGTTTCAGGATCTCAACTCAACATATCTGTTTCGGGACTCCGACATTACATATCTGATTGTTTAGTGGCTGCAACACAAAATATCTGATTGTTTTGGGACGTCACTAAAAACATCTATCTCAGCATCTCAGTATAACGCATCTGATTGTTTTGAGACCTAAATACAACACATTCAATTTTTATTTGGGGTGATGCAACATATTTAATAGTTTGGGACGTTAATGCAACGCGTCTGATTCTTTGCGGATGTCAGTAGAATCATAATTGTTTTGGACGTCAATAAAACATTTAATTATTTTGGACGTCAATATAACGTGCGTTTGTGTTTTCAGGAGTTTAGGATACATTACAGCTTTGCACCGATATTGACAAAAAACGTTAATGTGATGAAAGTGGATCACAACAGACACGTGTTAAACCAATTTGCGAATTATTCTTACTGCAAAAATAGTAACATAATCTGATGTTTATTATTACCTTCTGCCTCTTGTTCATAAATTTCCTTTTCCTTTCTTCTGGGTGTGACAGACCATGAAATATATCTTGTGTATCATTAATAAAGACGTATATATGTAGACGTTGATGGGTAGATAGGTCTTACGTGAAATGACTTGATTCCGAATGCATCTTACATAATGGTCAAAGGCAGTGTAAGAAATAAATAGAAGCCGATCACAGAGAGGATCTTATCTTACTGTTCTTATCTGTAAGATATACTAAGCTTCTGGAAACAATTCCAAGACTATGATAACCTTGGCATCGTCTTAGTACTCATGGCTCGATTAATGATAGTATTGCCATTCTGCTAATAAGACATATGTTACTGAAATATTACCGTTGCGGAGTATGGGAATTTACTCTTTAAGCTTGGGAAATTAGTTACCAGATGGTAAGAAATATGATGCACTCACCGAAAGTGGTAACAGTAAGCCATTTTATAGAAATTGTGAAATAAATTCTCTGAAGATAAATAAAGGTGGACATATCTTACTAAATCAAGTAAAAATATATACTTTCTACGCTTTAGTTGTACATGTCAACTACAAACTGTTTACACATAATCAGTTGTTACAACGAAAAGTAATCAATCGTGTACATCAAAATGGTTCTAGTCAACACTTGCCAGAAAACAACATTGACATCCTTCATACTTTGATTCTTACTGACTACCATATATTCATCTCTTCCTTCTTGATGATATGGTAATCACGTGATCATTCTCTTGCATAAAATGTTGAACGTTATCAAACGACAAACCAGCTAACCGATTTATTACAGTAATACCGATTTTAAGAAGATATAGATTTTATTTGAGAACATCAGATACGACCATGTTATGAACAAGTGAAGTTCTTGAGTGCATGTTAAAAATAGTATACTCGTCAGCAGTTCCGACATATTCCCGACATAAAACTGGTCATGTAGAGCTAGAAACATCTGTAGTACAAATATTAGTACCCCTACTCGCACCTCTTGGACGGGGTACTAACATGAGACTTTGTGTGTCAATGGAGCAGCCTAGTGTGATTCACACCCGGCGATTTTTTTAAGCCAAATATCAACAATTTTGAACATCTTTCTTGAATATAATGAAATAATTTGAGTAGTCTTTTTATTTAATACCGGAATTATCAGAGATCATTGTACAAATAGTCGTAAAATCTCGTTTATCTTTCTTATCCGATATTTTCGTTTCGATCGTCCTCCATATTAGTTCAAATAATGACTACTTCCGTTCTCAGCATTGTTCTGTGCCATATAAGGACATTAGGCCTTATTTGGAAACGTAAACAGATTGTAGTAAAATTATGGCGCGGTTTGAATTGGAAATTCTACGCATCAAAAGAAAATACGATTTACCGGTGACTTTGAAATTCCACCAAGAAGCCATTGTTTTCTCAACAAAAAAAATAAAAATGTTTTCCCCAATGAATCCAAATATCCGTTCTCTACGCGCGTTACGTCATTCAACAATAAATACCATAGCGTAGAATATCCAAATATGGTCTGGCAAGCCTTATGTAGAAAAGATGTCACGGCGAGAGTCTCGCGTAATCTGTCATGATGGACATGATGAGGTTAGCGTAACCATGCCCATCTATTTTATCGTGTAAGGACTTAATGAATTAAAAAAAAAACCAAACACCTTTCACAAAATGATTATACTTATGTAGTAGATTTCTAAACAATTTGTTTTTCTGACTTTAGTGATGATTTTTGTGTGCTCCATTACATGATATGAGATCAGTTCGTAGCCTCAACCACAACAAACCAAGTTGAGGCAACGACATCGTAGCTAAAAACTTCTGGTAATCCAGTGTATATTAGATAAGCACAAGATAGGTGGCGCTATGCAGAAAACTACTGAAAACTTCAAATACCGCGGTACCAATGATTGTCGCCATGAGAAATATCAAGGCGACAAATCCTATAAACAATGTACTAATCGAGAGGATAAATATTTAAGAGAAAAATGCACTAATCTAATAGCATAAAGATAAAGATTTAAATAATGAATGCCTATATTACCACGTACATATACTGCCTCATTTCATTTACTGTTGTAACGCCACTGGCATTCATATGTATACTGCCTCATTTCATTTACTGTTGTAACGCCACTGGCATTTATATGTATACTGCCTCATTTCATTTACTGTTGTGATATCACTGGCATTCAACCAATACGAGGTGAGTACGTTAATTCACTGATGCATTTGCAGAGGTTAATTAATTGTTACAATAGCCGATACTCAAATAGTGAGGGATATGAAAGCTGATCGAATAGGGGAATTTGAGAACTAACTAATAATTTAAAACCAAAGAAAGATACTGGGCCTGAAATAAGTGCGGAGTTTTGTCGGATCGCAAGCTTCTGGATTTTCAAGAAACTTGCCAAACAGTTTGAGGGTAATAGTTGACCTCCTTTGCGGTCATTGACTCGACTGTGAAACAGTTGTTTTAAAGGTCGGGTTTACTAGCACTGCACCAGTTTTTGGATGTGAGTCCCTTGGTGCTGATGAACAAAATGTAGCACGGAGAAGGAAAGATGTGCCCTGAACTGCTGAGGAAACAAAGCAATCAGTGGAACCAAGCACCGGCAAAAAGAATTGAGATTTGGTAACAGTTGATGCTAAAGTCAAAATATAAAATAAATACAAATGATTAAACTGTTGGTGTAGTATACTGCTGTATGGTCTTTGTATAATAATCGATGGTAGTTTACTATTTTTTTATCACCATTTATACCATTTTTCATTACCCATTATTTCGTTAAAAATCTAATATATCAACAACGAGTCCTTTACTCTGTATTTGTTATTTAACTTTCTTATCATACATATTAAGTCACCCTTCATATTCTTTTCAATAATTGTTATCTCTTTTCATTTCCTCCTTACGTTATTACCATGTTCTCACGTTTAGTACATCTTGGTCGCCTTATCATGTTTTCCATGCGGGTTATATTTGCGTTTTACTCGTGATGTTTTCACATGCATTCTTTTATACTCAGGTTCATGATAAGCATGACTTAGCACAAAGCGCGTCTTTTTCAGTTTTTATCTCTAGTACACAATTTTGTGGTTGTTATTGTTTTCATTCTTATTTTGTCTTATATCCCTATCCCGTTCACGAAACTCATACTTTTCCAAAAACCCAGTGTAAAGTCTCTTTAATACTGCTTTGAAAGCGGAATAACTATCTTATATAGAAACATATAGCGGTGAATTTGTTTGCTATATTGTCGTACAATGATTTTCTTAACATTTAATTTTAACTTTGAACAAATTCCTTTTTTTATTTCATTTTAAATTATATGCATACTATTAATATGCTGTTGTTTATTTCTAACTTATTACTTGTCCATTTAAATCAACTTGTATAACAAATAGAACATTATGACATCACAGCTGAAAATGTTTGTGTATGCATCCAATTAGAGCAACGATAAATATGTACATATAGCGGATGGATGCATTTATTCCCTGTCCGGACAAAAGGGCATTGTCCTAAGTAGTTTTAAGAAAGACAAAGTGTTATTGTGCAACAATATCACAACTACCATAAAATGAGGAATAATACTAAAATACGTTCGAATGGTTTGGAAACCATTAAGACGTAAAATTATACATTATTATCACTTTTATCCTAGCTATATTTAGTAAAAAAAATAAATAAATTGTCTTCACAATTAAATGGTCAATACACAAACAATAAACTGATCCGTATACCGCTTGAAACAAAGGTCAAATGCACTGATTTTGTACAAAGCAATAAATTCCCTAACGCAAAACTACTTTCCATCTATACCTGGAAATGTGTTAAAATGTACTACTGTGTTATTGTTATAATGTATATCACAGCCATGTGATTAATTCATAAAATATATTGATTAACGTTAAGTTCCTTTAATTACGTCAAAAAACCTCTGATAAACTTATCACAACTATGTAGTGATTTGTAACTTACATTAACAATGATTTTACAGAATATTTTTTTTTTCTTGTCGCAATTCAATGCGAAAATGTATGCCAGTTATGGTAACAGCTGATGACAAGCTACAGTGTGCGTGCGTGCGTGCGTGTGTGTGTGTGTGATATTAACAACCGTTAACAATGAAAATGTGGTCCCCACTTCTAACATTTTTCAGATGCGTTAATAGCAAACGGGCACTATAATTCGTTTGCAATGTTTTCATCCCGTATTTTATCTTAATACACGCGCTTGTATATGTGCACGTGTGAAATGGAGAGACAGAAACCAATTCATACCTTTCTATATCTAATTCATCTATTCCCCAATACTGGAATTCCCTTTGTATGACTGGACCACACATAAACGTTGAAGGATGCAGTTCACCGTGCCTCAGATAGTTCAAAATAACACTAAACGCAAGAGGATCTCTATCAAAGAAAAAATCTCCTCTATCTTCCCTGAAGTGCTTCATTAATTCATTTTCGTTATTAAGTCTAAATGTCTTCAGCCTTTTCAATGTTGATTTGTAAGTCTCAAAGACTTGTCCACCTACATTCAAAAAGAGAGTTTCCCGTTGAGAACACGTACACTTGGAACCGTTTCTATCAATACTGTCAGAATCTGGATCATTTTGATTCAAGACAACATGGCTAGAACTTCGCTGTAAGTTACCTCCGCTGATCATAACCGCGCTGAGCGCCATGTCGCTTAGAGACGAGTCGAGCTCTTTGGTGATATGAGAGTTCCCATGTGATTCACTCTTTAATGAGGAGGTATTACTTCTGGTTGCCGTATGTAGAAGGTGGTTACTGTGGGAATTCAAGTTGTTATCAGTCCCACTCTTGCATCTATCTGTCCGTCTGGTGTTCTGGAGACAACCATTGCTAGACGTTCCGCCTTGCAATTCGGTCTTCAACTGGAAAGTTTGTGATGGTCGTCTACCCTGAGAATAAAACATTAGAAATCATCATACTATTCATTCCACGTAAACGGTTGTTTGAGTTATTACGGTATTTTATAATCTTCAAGTTTCCTTTATATTTATAACAAAACTAGATTTGAGAGACTTTGTTTATTTGGAGTGTCCCTATGATATCATGAGAACATCACACATATGTCAGACACTTGTTCGGCATATTTTCTATCTGACTGTGCATTGTACATCACATAATGCTGCACCCAATATAAATATAAATGTTATCAGTTTACTATTGTTCAACACTTCCACTTCGCACGTGCGTAACGTATAAAAATAAAAATATCCCCATTTTAAAGTTCTAGAAAACCACACCCATTCTAATCCAATTATAAAGCGTACATGCAAATTTTGCCTGGCAACGCTACTGACTTTCCGTATCATGTGAATACAACCGGATATTCTAGAAGACCTTTCACCACAAAATTACATTACGATCAGTTTGGATCATTTAATCATTGTTATTAATTTCAATTCCTATAATATAGACAATATGTACAAAATAAGTTTGCATAAACTTGGTGACTAAGCTAAACAGAATGACGACATAAGTTTCCGTGATAACATTAGGAATACAATTCATTGTTTTCATACACTTCTACAATATCTCACAACACAAAACTTATTCCCCATAAATGCTAAGTAAATAATGCATCACATTCAAACATCTTTCAGTTCAAATTACTCATGATGTTGAATACTGTAAAGACTGTAATCGTACGAATATGTCAACCATTAGTGCCATTAATCTTTTTGCAATTCCATTTTTAGCTTCGGTACGTCCTAATTTAAGGGTGATGGATGGAAAATCCATTTGTTGTCCTTTTTCGTCCCGAAAATTGCTTCATATAAAATGATGCAGTTCTCGGAGACTTCCCTTTCCTTTGTATCTGAGTTGCCCAAGGAAATATGTCCATTTAACCGTGAAAAAAACAAAACAAAACAACTGAACAGATATACGGTCAAGAGTCCCTTATCCAACCGTCGCCAAACAAATAAACTGCTTCATAAGAAGGGTCTATTGCACTACGTCAGAATTAGGTGTATTAATATAATTGCATAACTGATACAACCTATCCTCACTTGTACCATCAAGAGTATACCGTACATACATGCACGTGTGTACCATCTTTTATATCGATTTATTCGGATGATGCGCATCTGTCCAAGAACCCGTATGTTCCAGGATGAGGGTCCTTGTACATGCTTGTATTTGCTAATTCAAGACTTCGTATGATTAAATTTTTAATTTAGCGTCTTCTGTTCTTTCCTTGTTACAATCTTACACTATCGAAACTCGAATAGTCAATAGGTGTTTATAGAGTAACCGAATAGATTCATATACGAGTCATTATGGTACTCATGTGCAAAGGTTAAACAAATACATATCTTTCAATGTCTATTATTGAGAAGTGTTATTACTGACGTCCTGGCAAGGTACTTAACGCTGGTGTGAAGAACTTTAGCAAGCAAGAATGACATGTTTAATTATTTAAGGTTTTTGAATAGAACGCTTTGATAGATACTGATTTCTCGGATATTTGGAATATGCTATCAGTTAGGAATTAACATGCCGATATAGTTTTGTTTCTTCTTGAAAAAAGTATGGCGAATGACAGATACTCTTTGGTGATAATTACAAGAAATAGGATTAAAGATTTAAAGTTACGAAGATCTGAAATTTAAATTTTGTATACTTCAAACCGCACATGTGATCCACCAGGCGTCTGACAGATCGTTTGGATATGCACATGTTCTACAATTATACAGTCTGACAGAACGTTTGGATATGCACGTGTTCTACAATTATACAGTCTGACAGATCGTTTGGATATGCACATGTTCTACAATTATACAGTCTGACAGAAGGTTTGGATATATACATATACTACAAATCTAGTCTAACATACCGTTTAGATATGTACATGTACTATAAATCTACAGCCTAATAGACCGTTTGGATATGTATATGTGCTACAACTCTGCAGTCGTACTGAAAGTTTTGGATATGTACATGTATTACAAATATGGCATAACTGAACGTTTTGGATATGTACATGTACTACAAATCTAGTCTTTAAACTTTTTGGATATGTACTTGTACTACAAATCTAGTCTAACAGACCTTTTAGATATATACATGTACTACAAATCTAGTCTAACAACTTTTTGGATATGTACCTGTACTACAAATCTAGTCTAACAGACCTTTTGGATATGTACATGTACTACAAATCTAGTCTAACAACTTTTTGGATATGTACCTGTACTACAAATCTAGTCTAACAGACCTTTTGGATACATACATGTACTACAAATCTACAGATTGCACAGGTCACCTAATTTCATTTATTTGAGATTATTATAAAGCAAAACAATTGTGATGTATACATGTGCGTGGAAAATTATTACAAATTAGGCGATGCTGTTAAAATGGTGGGAATGGGGGAGACAAAGGAAGTGAAAAATACACACTTGATAGTTAACTGTATTAGATATATTGCTGCAATTATTGCTGACTTTCCACAAGCCTTTGAAATAACATTATCACTGTCGTAATTAAAATAATATTTATTTCTTGCACATCTCTTTCCCTCTCTCAATCGGACGATGACGTATTTTGTAAGAAATCTACCGCGTTCAAGCTTATCTTTAGAAAATCTAAAAACAATGTCCGTTTTTACAGTTATGGGTTCCTTAAACCAAAATTCGCCATAATATAATCATAAATCTAGTTCAAAATGTCTTTTTTTATGTCTGTGACCATAGTTTACTTTTAGTCCTTGTTCATAGAGAAATTTTCTCAATCATAATCAGTCTCAGCAATAATCGACCAACTAGGGTTTTTATTGGAAATATAAAAGTACCTATATGAACCCTATTACACACGCAGTGTTACATTCGTAAGACACACAATCAAGGTTAAGAAGTAGCTATTCTGAATAAAATACCATTTTGTGTAAGTCAGCCATTAACTTTGGTGAAAGCATATCGCCGAGAATAGAATATTTTAAGCAGAAGCTATGTTTAATTTTCCCAACAATAACTTTCACCTTTGACCTTTTGACTCTTTTATTTTTATTTTTATTATGGCAAATAGGTTTTTGAAAATTAGGTGTTAAAATTGGATTGGTATTCATAGCTTTAAATGGCCTTGTCTCGCTGACTGCAATAACATCGAATTTCTTTAACTTTGAACCAGTGCGATCTGAATTATGGTACAAACCTCTGTGTATTCAAATGTCAAAAAGACAAGCTTTTCTTTCTGGATAATGTAATCTCTTGGTTTACTTGGGTTGGCTTTGGTATCATACACAAGTAGAAGCAATAACTGAACGAGATGCACCAATTCACATAGCTATACTCCCTTTTATGTATTCATTGGTGTAGTAAATGCAAGATGAATTCAATGACGAACGCCTTTCTAGGGAATAGTTCTACGTAAATAGTAGAGACCATGTGTGGCCACATGCAGTTTAGTAGAGTACATATTATTGGAACATAAGCTATCGTTTTCTTACTTTATGGCTCAGTAGCTTTTCAATAATAACAACCAGAAGTTTTTACTGCGCTAAATCAGTATTCATAAGTTTATTACAATATGGAAGACTCATGCTTAGATTGGCTGCATGTTGAAATGCGAAGAGCAAGGAGAAGATAAACGTTGTAGACGCGAATTTCACAAAGTTTTCATGCATTAGACCTATTTGCATGACCTACATCGAGGTAACTCTGAACCACGATCCAAATAGGTACCATTCACATACGAAAAATGAACTACAACTCATGGGTTTTACATTAAAATATAAGACAGTGACATTACCTTATACATATACACACACAAACACACACACACACACCATCGTACATAGCTGTAGTAGTTCAACTTTGCAGGTATGCATGATTACAAAGTAAAGCAGGTCTACCATAACTAGAAGTAGTAGGATAAGTGGTATTTGAAATTTTCATCACCGATCGGGGTCAGTACCTTCTCTCCACCATGACTGTACCTCCATGGCATAGCACACGGATGAATCCCCACGACAACAAGGACGCTTGTCGCTATTAGCAAGTTTCCAGCCGTATAATCCATTTTATCTCCCTGTAATATATGACGTACAATAAAGATAAATCCAAACACAAATGGAAAAGATGTTAAGTATCTGACTCGAAAGATGTTGAGCCCTTCTTCCTGATATTCATCTCCGGTGGCAAAAGAAACCAACATCGTATGATCTTGCAACCTTATCGTCTGGAATGGCTCTAATTATTGTTTCATCAAATTGGAAAATATTTCTCGATATTTCTATTGCATACCAAACACCATCAAAACTGGAGAAGATGAAAAAATACAGTTCAGATATGTGTACCTTCAAGATGTGAGCAAAGTCTTTCTGGGAATTATGTTAGCCTCTATCAGCATGTCATGTCAATGCATGTGCGACCATAGCTTGTAATATGCACGTTCGACATGATTGTGAAGTTAAGCAAATTTTCCCCTGAGGGTTCCGGATGACCGTTTAACAACAAAGAAACTCAAGACGTGCCTAACCAGTCAAATATCATTGTACTAATCTCGTGTCCACTGTACAATTTAGTTTGAAACGCCACAAACACGTGTTTTAGTTTGTAATTTGCCATGAAAATTGCTGAACGCTTTGTTCTATCGAGTCTGTGTTGAATGTAAGAAACAACAGTGCTTACATGCCTCCGAACTGAATAAAGGAAAAGTAAAAGTGTATATGTAGCCTTAGAAGGGGTTACCAGTCATCCACAACGTCAATATCAGTAAGTGCGTCGTTATCGTCAACCTTTGTATGCAACACGATTATGCCTTTGGCTTCGAAAACAATCTTGAGGTCATCTTTTCAAAAGCTTAATATGCGACAGCGCAGTTGCACAAAAAAAGACGACGAATATCGGCGAAATGGACCTCAGAGCTGCTCAAGCAATGAAGTTAATCAGGCTATCTTGTTTGACCAACTACCTTCAGGTAAGTGGTCGCGGACTCCGTCATTCACATACATAAAAATACAAGTTAACTGTTGTGCATGTTACTAGCAGATACAAGTAATTAGAGCCTCTGACTTCCAAAAGACTGTAGCAAACGGATTCAAATTTTTCTACTGACGTGGACCGCTAACATGGCCACGACTTCTGTAGGTAGATCTAGGCAAAAAATTTCATTACGCCGTTACGGTGCTGTTTAAGAAAAACCATGTGGGAATTCACCGCAGATATGTAGGCGTGCATCGCGAGCAGATTGTTGATGAAACGCAAAACGATTTATGATCAATTTTGTACACGGATTGCTAGCACCCTAGAGCACTATCGCGAGTGTGTGACGTGATTTCGCCCGGTCACAGCCACGTTGATTCATGAAATTACATTCATGATCGGGTGAAAACCCTTTTGATGCGATTAGGAACAAACCATCACACAATCACACGAGGTGCTTGCTGTCGCAGCCACTCGAGTTAGAAAACAATCTAATCTGGTACCTGTATGCCCCATGTGGCTTAGAAGGTGGACAAAGTTGCGTTCCCTACTCGGTATGATTTGTTGATACATTCACCATCTCAGACCGGATTCACATTCCGGGGGTGAACCATGAGTTACCGTCTGGCTCAGATGTCTTTAGGTCTAGCGAACGTAGGTGAGGTGATGCCTTATAGTACGGCATTTATGACAGGGCTTTGTAAATATTGGTTGCGAATCACCGCCATTTTATTTATCTTAAAATCTACGCGTGCCAGTACGCATTTTTGTGTCTCTAAAAGGGAATATCTATCGCTTTGTTCGCAACGGGGAAAATCTAACCTTGATGTACCTTCAGGAACTCGCTGATGTAAAACTTGCACTTATCCGTATGTCGGATGTGGTCGTAAAAAAGATCTTAAACAAGCAATTTTGGCACATCCAGGACGAATATACTAAGGTTAAAAAGTTTTGTCTGCCGTCAACTATATTACGTCAGTCCAATGCGGAGACCTCACTAAGTATACTAAGATTTTCTTATTCACTTTTATGGACAATTTCAAATTCAGATTCGTTTCCGAAGATTCTCAATGGTTTTCCCGAACACGGAATTGCTCAAACATGATTCAGAACAATATTGGTTCTTTCGGGTAGCATGCGCAGAAAAGCACCAATAAGTTGACACTGCTATGGGGACATCCATTCATTGGGCACCGACAGCACTTCCAAGGCCATCAGAAAACAATTGTGTACGAGGTGATGCTTATCTGGCTATTCCAGATCAACCTCAAAGAGGTACAGAAGGACACTATTGCTGCCGTAATCAATCACTTGCTTGTTTGTGTCTGTCCACGTGTGTGAGAAGCGATGTTTTTGCGGGATCGATCTATAAAAATTCACGTAGGTACGAAAGTAGATGTTGAAACTGTTTCGAGCGGCAGGTTGTTGTTGTTGTTGAGCTTAACGCCATTTTTCAGCACACGATAGGCTATTCATGGCGGCCAGTATTAATGGTGGAGGAAGAAACCGGGAAATCACCGGAAAGAACCACCGACCCACGAGAATCTACTGGCAAGCTTTCTCACATATCTACATTCGCCGAATCCTAGACTCGAATCCACGCAGACAGAGGTGAGATGGCAGTGATCCGTAACAGACAGCGCTTTAGACCACTCGGCCACTCGGGGCCCCTATGAGCGGCAGGTCGTATTCGTCCACGCACGGGTTTTGACTACTCACTCGATGACTCATCATGGAAATCCGGCTTCCGATACCAAATTTGACCCCCAAAAAATGGTGATTGAGGTTTGTGAACACTTTCAACTCGCTGAGGGTTTGGAAAAGAATGCATCCCTAGCCAATCTCAGTCACGAAAAGTAGTGCGTGGGGTCGATCTTGTGCACGTGTACTGCGGCATTTCAAAAAGCCTCCAAATCATATGCCAGTTGCAGCACGCCTGTGTCCAGGCACAGACTGTGGTAGTCATTGAGTTTTCGACAACCAAACGTGAACTAGCCATTGTTTGCGAGCGTATAGTCGTCGTTGGAAATACATTCATTAGACTATGATAAACAAAAGGTATCATTAGGTGGCAAATGAGTAAACCTTTTTTCCATTCGCTCATGTACTTGGACGGGTAAATTAAAATTCCTTTGACGATAAGCTAACCAAACTTTCCATCGTCAGCGCCGCTCTATCGACGATTGATTGTGAGGCGGTCAAGCACAAAAGTTTCACTTCCCAACACCAAAAAAGATGTTGACGAGTTTATCCAGGCTGAAATAGAGAAAAAACAGGCCGACACAGCCGAAACATTCTGTATATTTTCATGTTGTTGTAAATGACACTTAGTACCGCATTTGATTCTGTTTTGAATGATGCATGATCCAATAACAATTCTTCCCTCGCAGGTTATAAAACACAAAATGAATTCTTATTTTGTTCCTTTCGAACTTCTCAGCTGCATATTGTATACGCTGTATGCGGCTCCTCTGTACGCAACACTGATGTGGAATTGATAATGATCTTTTTTTTTTCATTAGGTGAAATGAAAGTGCCTTTCCAGGTCCAACAATTAATGGCCGCGAAAACCTCGATAATGTCATCATCGATCATAACAATGTTCTTGAGCGAGAAATGTTGCTATCGGGTCTATTTCGCAGTAACCTATAGTGGTTTCAAGAACAATACAACTGAACCCCTGCTGCGATACACCACCTTCACTCAGTGTTTCCTTTGCAATATTATCAAACCAGCATGGGACTTTCTAGGTAATTTGCGTTACACTTAATGGAATCGTGGGAGAGGACGAAGCTTCTCTCGATGACTTCGGTCTTTCGTTGTAATGTTTAAGCATGCAGAGTCTGCGCAAATGATATTTGGAACTTTCATCTTCCGATGCAATGCGGTAAATTTGAAAATGGTCTTATCTGGATATGGCATAATCGTACTCTGTGGTTTCTCAATGATTCATGGGCGTCAAGTAGCTGTTGGATGCGGAATACATGAAGGCGATGCAAGTTCACCCATTTTCATTTCTCATTATTTTTCACTAATGTAATATAACCTGACCCGCTGAAAATCCTCTACTAGGAAATCTTGACTTCTATTTCCATGCATGAGAAAGAGATCATAATGAACCTTTCCGGGTCGAATTGTCACACTTCCAGAGCATTGGTGCAAAACCTTTATCGATATGATGTGCTCAGATATTTACGGTTCAAGATAACATACTTTGGTTAGATGACCAGTCATTGTATATTGAATACCGAAATAAATCACACATTAGTCCCAGACGCGGGTGATATTGCGAGGGTTGCAATTTTGAGCTTATTCGAGGACGCATGTTTCAGAGAAGTTTCACAGTGTCTCTGACTGGTTCAAATACAAATGGAATGATTGTCCGGTGATATTCGAAAACAGCAATATTTGTGCAACTTGAGCGGTCGGACGTGGCTTATTCGGGTTAAGTCCTATTAGCGTAAGCATATAGGCTTTTCTTACACCTCTATGTATCCTTATTCCAAGGTTTTGTGTAGATTTATTGGGTTGATTCACAGTTTGCCTCACAACTGGCTGTGGCTCATCCTCGAGTCATAATTGTATAATCTACTTTTGTTGTATCTCGTGATATCCTTATTCCACGGTATCGCGCGAATTGCTTGATCTGATTAATGGTGGGCACGATTATAATAATAATATTTAATTAATTGCTTTTAAGCAATAACAATTTTTGTACAATTACTTTTACTTCAGCAGAATTGGCAACTGCAATCACTTCAATCCTGTTTATTTCTTCATAGACTTTTGTGTCTTTGTTGACGTTGACATTATCAATGTCTTTTTCATCAACGGTGTCAGTGATATCATTGGTTTTATCGACATTCGCGTTGGCGAATCTTCGCCGGGTGCCGATAATACTCGCGTACATATCTGCATGGTCGTAGAAATGATGATGAGACTTGACTCCAATATCGCAAGGAACATTTACAATATTAGTAATCACATGTTCTGCCCCAATGTTCACGTCGAACAAGGCAAATACCTTTGGAAAAAGGTAGAACTATCGACTAGCTGCTAGTAATCTTTTTTCACATATCCACGTTAGTTTAGCCGAGACTTGAACTCACGCAGACAGAGGCGACAAGTGTCAGTGATCTGTAAAGCTGAGCGCCATAGACCAATTGGTCAGCCTGTGCCACTAGTAATTTTAGAAGCAGCCGCTTAAGATGTCAATGATGTTAATCAAGTTGGGATACTGATTATATATTTTGTCGCTAAGTTCACAAATGATTGATATCACATCGGCTTTTTGCGAAAGAAATGCATAACAAAGAACAAACAAGCATAATTTGTTTTTAAAAAATCTAAGTGATTTAACCTATTTGGATATTTAAGAGCATTAACCGGCAGACAAATGTCGGTCTAAACAAAAAACAAAAAAAAAATAGTAACAACACAATTACCATTCAACATCAAACTTTTTTCTAACAGTTGCCTGCTTTAGAAAAAGTCAGTATGATCTACAAGTTGACAAGAATCAAATATGAATATTGAACAAATTGTAATACTAATTATTCCAGTTATTGAACCCAGTTCAAAACTGACAACGTACAAGCTGATGGGTTGCCTAACATATAATTGTGACCCAACAAATAATTACTGCAGGTCCAAAGGACTATATCACAAATTTGTAAAGAGATCCGAAGAACGGTGTAAAAATAAAAATAATCATTCACTAAAATCCGTTGCTACTCTAGAGAACAAATAGTACAAAGAAAATCTTTTATCGTTTCATAAATAAGCGAAAAGGTACAAGTGCACATTCAATTTGTGCTACAATGCTGTGAAACTGAGAAATCACAAAACATAATTGTTATATTCGCCTTAATTTTCAAATTTAGTCATTAAATTAGGACAATAATTTTTCTTAACCAAATCAAAATTTATGTCCGTTTTGTCCAAGTCGGAGTTATGATAAAAGACATTTCCTACCGTCATACATTACAAAGAAAGCCTAAAAAACACTATTTAAAACACTTTCATCCAAAATATTTCGGTTTCCGTTTACAAAATGAATAATTGTTTCCAATAGTCCATGGAGCCTTACACTGCATGCACTATTGCAAAATTTCGTATAAATTTTTTGATCCAAAATGACGTAAAACAAGATTTCTCTCTATGACTAGATGTGATAATGTTTCTCAGATCTTTGAAATTTCTGTTCGTTGATACCATTATATCGCATATTTAGTTATGCATTAATTGATTTCATTATTTTTTATACATTGTACTCTGTCAATAACATGTTTCGTACAATAAGCGGACATGATTTGATTTCCTGTACTGATGTTACGTGATAATGGCTATTCATGTTTCACTGATAAATTTTAATGAAATTAAAAATGATCAGCACTATACATTTATAGAAAAAAAAAACTTAACAACATAAAGAGTTTGTATTCGATAATAACATAAAAAGTTTGTATTCGATAACAGCATAAAAATTTATATTCTATAACAGCATACAAAGTTTGTTTTCGATAACAGCATAAAAGGTTTGTATTCGATGTTTATTAGCATAGCAACACTTGAAGATTGTATGTAACAGCGGATGAATTACGTGTAACCGGATTAGCAACAGGTGTAGTCATTGCATTGGCCGTTAGTAGTAGAAGATTTTTAAAAACACGGTTTTAAAAGATGAAGGAATAATGTTATTTGCCACCAACAACTTCAAGAAACTGATAGCATTATGAAAAAAATTAAACAATACAGAAGGACAAGACATGGATAAATTTATATTGGAAGACGCGAATAAATTGAAAGAAAAAGAAATTTTGGAGAAAGATCAAACATGGAATATTATCGTTGTGACCAAGGATAACATTGAATAGGAAAACAAACTCATGCCTGTTTCAATTTATTGTATGCAAATGGAAAAGTATATTATAACAACAGTAAAACTGAAAACAGAATATGGAAATGACCACTTCTAATAATGAAAACGAAGAAAAAATAGATGTTGAATGTTGGGTGTTGGGAACACGCTCACATAATAAATTACCTTGAACGTTTAAACTAAACACTATATTTTGCCTTTTCATCTTTGAGTAATATTTGTGATTTGCTTTGGCGTGTCGATGCAAAAGCATACTAATTTCGCCTATTATTATATGCTCATCTTTTTTTCTCCGTTAACTTTACATTGTAAGAATCGTGTAATATTCCCCGATATTAAACACCTTTATACTGCACCACACGCGCAAAGGAACTATTTTCTAACGTAAAGTTTTTTTTATGAATGAACTAAAGCTGATATTTCATGGATGGCCACATACCAGCAAATATTTAATAGACTGACATATACAAACTGTTTTGGCACATTCCGCGTTTACTTTTTTGATACAATGTTTCAGATTTAGCTAGATATAGACACTATACAGTGTCCTCACAATAAAACGCAAGTTGTACATATAAACTGTCTTCTTTACTGTTAATAAAAATGGCCAAAAATATGCTTACAATTTTACATACTGAATTTCCTAAAAAACAAAACAAAATACTTTCGTAGGTCTGTAAATCTGAATTAGATGAGTCATGTCATGGGTTCTCAAGGTTGATTACACATTATGAAATTGTACTGTAATTTCGAGTATATTCCAAGTGCAGTTACATCCTCCTTACTGCACTCAAAATGAAATAAACATTAGATTACGATAATTGCAAGTGAGACTCCATAATTTTCCTACATTATGATCTGAATCGTTCAATGACAGAAAAGAAACATGCATGCGGATGTCAACACAATTCAAAACGATTAAATTGGCAGACACTGCTGGAATCCGATGCAGGTCACTTCATGTAGATAAATCCAGACCAAAATCAAAAGATTGCGTTGAATCGACAAAAAATACCAAAACGTATTCATTCTAGATCAAATGGAAAAGTTGTTGCAATGGGTATTCATTACCAATATTACTCCAGATTTCAAATTTATGTAAAGCCAACTCCATTTTCTTTCGAACTTACGTCTAGCGCGCGACCAACTTCATATTTATCTGGGCGGAGTTATGCGCTCATTAATAATGTGTAATGATCCATCAACGCTTATGTATTTAGTTTGGAATACGGCATACATTTAGTTACTTTGTTTCTTGCAGTGCATTTTTGTTTATATATGTAAGCCTTAGGAAGAATAAGAAATGAGCATATAATAAAAAAAGTTACTGTATTTGTATGGGAAAATATAAACTCGTTTAGTCGGAAGGATATACTGCACTCCCAAGGTCGTGCAGTATATCCATCCGAAAGGCTCGTTCATATTTTCCCCATACAAATGCAGTAACCTATAATTATTACACTCTCAGTCATTCGGAATATATAATAGTCTGTCAAAGCGTGTAGTAAAATGTTGCATATATTGATGTTTGTACGAGATTCAATATTCTTAATAGTTTGTTTTGTTGTGGTATTTTTTAAAATATAGACATCATATGCAATCTTTCTCAACTTTGACAGTAAAGTGAAAAAGGAATCACAGCGGCAGAAAGTTAAATTTTGTTGTACTTATGAAAATGAATATTAAAATCCTGACAATATCTTTTACGCCGGTCTTTGTATGCTGTAATTTGACACGCGAAAATGGCTGTTATCTGTTTTTTTAAAAAAAATATGTATTCTGTATAGATTCTAGACTAGTTCTCTGCGTATTTGTAACACAATTTTAACCAGTCTAATCACTAACACAAATCATAGGCTTTGTGTGAAACTTGAGGCTCATCTACACTAGTGATCATTTGCCTTAATCAATCAGGTTAAGTGATTTTCACTGCCACATTGATATCATTTCTCACCTTCGTTTCTTGAAGTAGTATTTTCCCATAAAAATATTTTAAATAGCATGATAATCGGGCTGCGCTGGAGTAAGTTCATTTATGGGTGAATATTAATTGTCATTAAATCATCAATAAATAAGTGGCAAAGCTTATTCGCAATTGTAATTACCACTTTTAATTAATTTACTATTTTACCTTCATCGAAAAACGTATCCTAGTAACAATATATCATGTAACTGGTACTTTTCTGCTTAAGAGTTTAACGCTTTCTTGTTTGTACTTTATAACATGCATTTTCGATTTAATTTTCGCGTTTTGGCTTGCTAAAGAAATCATTTTGCAATAAAAAAACAAAATTTAAACAAGATTCAATCCAGCAAAAAAGTTTGTCGTCTAAAGAAAGCATGCTACAGTCATATTAAAACGATAACGATAAATCTTTAATGGCCCGAGGTCTTAACTCTGAATTTTATTTTCAGATATACATCATGGAGATATTTGTGACTATTTTTGTATTGATTATGAAAGTTGGCAGTTAGGAAAATGTGGAAATGGAAAGATAATAATATGAAAGAGAATTTACTAAAGCTGTTATCTTTAGAGGATAAATGCGTGATATAATATTAGACATAAGCCAGTGTAATATTTTCTAGAAATCCACAGCACATATTTGTCCTTCTAGAGGTCTTGATGAGAATAGAGATCCAATAATACTCATATTTGGTTTAATTTCTGAACCTACCGTAGAATGTACCACTCTGCTGAGTCAAAGATTATACTCTTTCTTTTAATGAATGGCATTAATTAGTAATTTTTAATTGATTCTTCGACCTCTTGAAGAACTCACCTGCAAAGTCCCATAAACAAAGATATCGAATTAATTTGTTGAAATGTGTTTTCTTACAAATGAATCCCGTGGACTGATGACATCTTCTCTCAACAGCGAAAACTGATCATAGCACAGGGAATAACTAGTGAAGAATATAAATAACTTTGACTTTTGACTATATTGAAAGGTAAATGAGATAAGTATGAACTATTATTACAATTCTACGGTCTTTATCAAATTTAATAATTAGGGTATTTCCCTAGAATACAAAGTGAAAATTTTAAAAGATCTTAACAACATTGAAAAATTTAATCCGAAATAGTTCTAAACGTTTAATCACAAATCCAAACGTATAAGGTTCCAATTAAATTCCAGCGGTATTCCAAATAAGTTCCAAAATTAAATAAGTTGATGTCAGTTCCATGTTACAATTATACATAATAAATAATCTTGTAGAAAAAATATCAAATACAAATTAAACATGCATAACACTATACATTATGGTAAAGGAGGGAGATAAGTACGAACCTGACATTATGGTAAAGGAGACAGATAAGTATGGACCTGACATTATGGTAAAGGAGACAGATAAGTATGGACCTGACATTATGGTAAAGGAGGGAGATAAGTACGGACCTGACATTATGGTAAAGGAGACAGATAAGTATGGACCTGACATTATGGTAAAGGAGGGAGATAAGTACGGACCTGACATTATGGTAAAGGAGGGAGATAAGTACGGACCTGACATTATGGTAAAGGAGGGAGATAAGTACGGACCTGACATTATGGTAAAGGAGACAGATAAGTATGGACCTGACATTATGGTAAAGGAGGAAGATAAGTATGGACCTTACAGTATGGTAAAGGAGGGAGATAAGTACGGACCTGACATGGTAAAGGAGGGAGATAAGTACGGACCTGACAATATGGCAAAGGAGGGAGATAAGTACGGACCTGACATTATGGCAAAGGAGGGAGATAAGTACGGACCTGACATTATGGTAAAGGAGGGAGATAAGTATGGACCTTACAGTATGGTAAAGGAGGGAGATAAGTACGGACCTGACATGGTAAAGGAGGGAGATAAGCATGGACCTTACAGTATGGTAAAGGAGGTAGATAAGTACGGACCTTACAGTATGGTAAAGGAAATATATAAGTACAAACTATACAGTATGGTAAAGGAGGGAGATAAGTACGGATTTGACAGTATGGAAAAGGAGGTAGATAAGTACGGACCTTACAGTATGGTAAAGGAAATATATAAGTACGGACTATACAGTAAGGTAAAGGAGGTACGTAAGTACGGACTTTACAGTAATGCAAAGGAGGTACGTAAGTACGGACTTTACAGTAATGCACGTAATGTACGTAAATACGGACTATACAGTAAGGTAAAGGAGGTACGTAAGTACGGACTTTACAGTAATGCAAAGGAGGTACGTAAGTACTTTCTTTACAGTATGGCAAAGGATGTACGTAAGTACGGACTTTACAGTAATGCAAAGGAGGTACGTAAATACGAACCTAACAGTATTGCAAAAGAGCGGAACACTGATCAGATACTGGCATAAAGAGATGAAGAGACTTACACGTAGATGGCAACAATCTAAGCCGAGTCTAGTGGCGAGTGCAACCAGAAACATGTTAGAAATACTAGGTTTTAAAATAAAATTAAACTTCAGGATATATAAATGCAACATCATCTTTCTACTTCAATAGAAATTATTATTATTATTATTATTATTATTATTATTATTATTATTATTATTATTATTATTAAAAATGTGTTCAACATTATCGGTATATGAATTAATTCAATGTTTTATTATTTGGGTTAATGATGTCTTGTATACTACACCGACACTTAGAAACTGAGTGATCTTCTCGTCTTTTTTGTTGTTTATTATTTTCTCTCTGTGTGTCTGTCTGTCTATTTTACAAAGCAAGAAGGAAATCTTTTTCTTGTGTGATGTGTGTAGATACTTTGCGATATCATTAACCCCATTAATTATATTTCGTTGTGTTTGAGATGAAAAAAGTGAATTGACGGGGGGGGGGCTCTTATGAATAACATTCAACAAAGTGAGATCTGGTTTAAGTTATTTCATTTTTGTTTTGTTGTGTTGTAATGCCTTTCGTCATTATTTATATTAAAGTTAAGCAATAAAATCAAGTTTAATTTTCCTTACTATAGACAAAAAATAATATAACAACTTTAATATAAGATGTGCACAAGGCTTTCAGAGTGTACTCAAATAAAATCTTGCGTAAATGTTTCAAGGTTTTCGGTAAACATTTCTACATTGTACATTGGCTTACCTCATTGCAATCACTTATGTACATCGGATTATACCTTTGCTGACCCATCTCTGGCCGCTGGACGCCAACATTGCCCTTTCAAATATCCCTCACTTTGATATACATGGTAACCTCTTTCAGTCTTACCACTGGCGCTGCCTCTAATAGAAAATACTTACAACCAGTATCCGCTGCTCTTATGTAGAAAAACACTTCTGACATCTGACGGTAGGTTGCCATACATGAGTCATATGCAATGCGTCTTAGTAGATTTGAAACATATTGAGTTAGGTCTCAACCCGTCTCAATTAATGTATTTAGACATATGTACGAAGTTAATATCGTTAGCAGCCAAAAGTGACAGTGTCTGCTGCTTGAGCTATCCTGGTTTCTGAACCTTCTCGCAAGCTGGCCGACAATGGAAAAATTTTTTATCTAGATCCACACACCCTTGTTGGTAAGTGACGTATACAGAGTAGCATGCCTTCTTTCTATAGATATAAGTAGTTAAAAATGTTTTCGACGGTGGAAACGATATGTATATTGCTTTTCAACGCTCTGTCTCTCCCTCTGTGAACATGACGTATCAAGGGGATAATTTCAACCAGAAGAAATACTACGATCGTGGGACTGAATAATAATGCCTTTCCCATTGGAGGGCGCTAAAACGTGGCCATTTTGGGTCCATCGCCAGATGTGACTCATTATTTATGTGAGGAAGCTGACATGCTAGTAAAAAGCAACAGGTCAGCCGTTACATAACAGTAAAAACCAAATGAAAGATATAAATGCACATCTTTAGATAACAGGTAGGACTAAATATGTCCTGCTCGAATAGTTACGTGTTATGTAACAACCGTCAACTACTGTGTTTATCTAATTGCATTTTTTTATTTCCTATCTATGTGACTTAATGATTCGCTTAAATTTCAAATACAGTACAAATGTGTTTCATATCGAGATGAGCTGAAAGATCTCCGTGTTTATTAAGAACATTAACAACGAATTCTAATTAAAAACATTGCTGCATCGCTTCGTACGTTTAAAAATAAATCCCATAAGAAAACATCATTTTGTGAACATCTAAGCTCTAACAGCGTAAATAATTAACCCCTCCCACCCACCCTTATAAAATCTAGACACTCTAATTGCATTGTTATCATAAAAAAGAAAGTTATGTTAGCAGAAAGCAAAATGTATAAAAACATCAACGTCACCATTTGCTCTGCCAGCGACAGCAGAAAACAGTTTAGAACAGTAGAAATAATGCAAGGAGAGTTTTCTTCAATAAATGACAGAGGCAACGTTCTATTCGTTGCAGTTTAAGGTGACCGCTCACTATTTTTTTTCTTCGTCTTTCCTCGAGCGGTAATACGACATAATTGAAACTAGTGAATGCAACTGAATGCATTTTCAAAGACCATGTTTCATGTAAATGAATAATATTAAACGTTATAATATTTCCTCTAGCACTAAACATTAAACACAATTCTTGATATCAAGTACATAAATGATTTATCGCTTTCATTGTCATAGTCATCAGTATCAGTAATCTTTTGAAGTGAAAATTTACACGAACAAAAAAAAAAATGCCAAAAACATTATGACATAAATGTTGAACTGACTGAATAGTTTTCTTAATATATCAGAATTGTTTTGTATAATTGTCGAGTCAACTGTGTCTTTTTAAAACAGCAGGAGCACTGTACTGCAATACCATGTAAACGTTGCAGAGCATAATATAAGGAAGCCAGCTATGTTTACTGCTACTGTATCCAGAACCGTTCACCAAAAATTCAGGCAAATACAGCATACGATATTAATTTGCAAATTCTTTCGTAATCAGCGAGTCATGGTGGTAATTCCGATAAGCACCTGACTCTCTAAATCAGTACATTATTAAACAGATAATAGTCATATCTATAAATAGCCGAGACTATTTTCCCTGCACTAAAGAAACAGTTATTGCATTGTTCCAGAAAACCCATTGTCTTTTGATGCAATGTAACATCGGCATTGCGTTTTTTTTTTTTAAAAAAGATAAAAGTACGATGCTCGTTATTTTCCGTTATTTTATACTAACTTGCATAGCGTATTGTGAACTGTTCGTTGCACAATGCAGAACACAACCGTATTCGCAACTCAGATAAAACAATAAACAGTGTGATCTCAATATTAAGAAACAACAAATTTATATTTCCCTATTTCTCTTCATGTATGTATGTATGTATGTATGTATGTATGTATGTATGTATGTATGTATGTATGTATGTATGTATGTATGTATGTATGTATGTATGTATGTATGTATGTATGTATGTATGTATGTATGTATGTATGTATGTATGTATGTATGTATGTATGTATGTATGTTGTATGTATGTTGCAAGTGATTCAGAATAATCTAAATTCCATTTCAATGAACTTAAACTATTCATAACTTTAGCATCATTAATATTTAATAATACATAAATTTGATATTTTAATTTGTAAAATATCGAGGAAAAAGTACTTCGAACTCATTTTGAGAGGATGGTGGTTTGGAATTTTAAAAAAGAATATAATTATGAACTTCTAAGAAATGATAGTACATTTGTCTCTGTCTTCCGCCAAAAGATAATATTTGTAGAATAAATAAGTTGTTCTACAAAATGTACAAATTTCGTAAATAAAATATTTGTTGTTAAGTAGTACAGTTATTTTGTTTTGCATGGTTTTCGATGTTTACATGACGTCACAAAGGGATTTAAACCTTCGCTCAGTCCAGGCAAAGCCATTATACTGGACACTCTGTGCCCAACTTTGGTGTATACAAGAAGGCACACTTTGCAACAGCATGGCCTGGACACTCTTTGCCCAGCTTCGGTGTATACAAGTAGGCACACTTTGCAATAGCATGGACTGGACACTCTGTGCCCAACTTCGGTGTATACAAGTAGGCACACTCTGCAATAGCATGGCCTGGACACTCTGTGCCCAACTTCAATGTATGCAAGTAGGCATACTTTGCAATAGCATTGCCTGGACACTCCGTGCCCAGCTTCGGTGTATACAAGTAGGCACACTTTGCAATAGCATCGACTGGACACTCTGTGCCCAACTTCAGTGTATACAAGTAAGCACACTTCACAATAGCATGGCCTGAACACTCTGTGCCTAGCTTCAGTGTATACAAGTAGGCACACTTTGCAACAGCGTAGACACCCTTTGCAATAGCATGACCTGGACACCCTGTGCCCAGCTTCAGTGTATACAAGTAGGCACATTTTGCAACAGCATGGCATGGAAACTTTGTGCCCAACTTCGATGTATACAAAGAGGCACACTTTGCAACAGCATGGCCTGGACACTCTGTGCCCAACTTCGATATATACAAGTAGGCACACTTTGCAACAGCATGGCCTGGACACTCTGTGCCAAACTTCGATGTATACAAGTAGGTACACTTTGCAACAGCATGGCATGGACACTCTGTGCCAAACTTCGATGTATACAAGTAGGCACACTTTGTAACAGCATGGCCTGGACACTCTGTACCCAACGTCGATATTTACAAGTAGGCACACTTTGCAACAGCATGGCCCGGACACTCTGTGCCCAACTTCGATATATACAAGTAGGCTCACTTTGCAACAGCATGGCCTGGACACTCTGTGCCCAACTTCGATGTATACAAGTAGGCACACTTTGCAACAGCATGGCCTGGACACTCTGTGCCCAACGTCGATGTATACAAGTAGGTACACTTTGCAACAGCATGGACTGGACACTCTGTGCCCAACTTCGATATATACAAGTAGGCACACTTTGCAACAGCATGGCCTGGACACTCTGTGCCCAACTTCGATGTGTACAAGTAGGCACACTTTGCAACAGCATGGCCTGGACACTCTGTGCCCAACTTCGATATATACAAGTAGGCACACTTTGCAACAGCATGGCATGGACACTCTGTGCCCAACTTCGATGTATACAAGTAGGCACACTTTGCAACAGCATGGCCTGGACACTCTGTGCCAAACTTCGATGTATACAAGTAGGTACACTTTGCAACAGCATGGACTGGACACTCTGTGCCCAGCTTCAGTGTATACAAGTAGACACACTTTGCAATAGCATGGCCTGAACACTCTGTGCCCAGCTTCAGTGTATACAAGTAGGCACACTTTGCAACAGTATGGCCCTTTTGTTTTAATGATATCATTATTGATCTGCTATAAATGATATAATAAATGATATAGCCAGTACAAATAAGCAAAATAATGGTTTGAAACTATAGCTGTATTTCAAATTTCATGTCTTGAAGTTCGTCGTTTTCTATTTGCTATGCTTTACATTCTTTTCTTATTGATCCCCATGTTTATGAGGTCCTCATACATTTATTCTATCAATTTTGTTCGCTATTCGTTGCAGAATAAAGAATTTTATTTTAAGCTTACTTCATCTATATTTCGTAATTGGTCAAAAATAGTTTATTTTGTGCCTCATCAGGTTTAATTTGCCAGTAGCATGTACGACTCTTTTATTGCTGTTGTTTGTTTGTCTGGATTTAATCATGCTATCTTATTTTGAAAATGTGTATTTGTACATAGCAAAGGCTCCAAGCAATCCAGTATAACGAAATGAATCGATTACTGTGCATTTTCTTGCATTATCATTAACGTTAATTACATAGCATGGGAAAATATCATGTCATTATATCCATAAAGTAATAAATGAAGTAATTTTTAAAAAATTTTAAGATCGCACATTCTCAGGGTCACATAGTTAGTCCCTCTTATCACACACACATACATACACACACTCGCACACACACAAACGCACAAACGCAAAACTATGATATATAGTAGTATCACAATTTATTCTTTGACTTCTGTCACATGCATATCATAAGTTAACAGATTATCACTGTTGCTGCCTATTGGGTGAAGACTTGCCACATTTTCGAAACACCTCTGACAACTTCTTGATAACCACCGCATAACTAAAAAAATGTTTTATAAGTCTCTGGTATTACAAATAGAAATTCAGGTTGTCAAAGTTTCAACATTTACCATCCAGTTGAAATAAAATGTTCAATATGTTATGAAATCATACCTTTATTGAAGCTAATTACGTAATGGATACCCTGATCTTGAAATTAACTGCTGCGCTAATTTGTGGGAAGAAACTATCCTCATTCTGGCGACACATTGGCTGAAATTTTTTATTCTGTCATATATAAAGACAGCTTTCGACTTCACTGTGAAGAAAAATTACTAAACCATTTTGTTTGCGGTTTTATTATTCAAAGAGTATAACTTGTATGCGGCATATGTTCTTATCAAAATGAGCATCAGAAATTAATGTAAAAATTAGCATACGTTTACATGGTACATTACGATATGACTTGGTTTATATTTCTCTTGTAGATATTATACCTATTTCAAAGAATGATACTCAAAATACCAATAAAAAAAACACCAAATAGCTCATAAAAATTTTAATCAATAAACTAAAATTACATTGGTGACTATGTATTGTGTATTGTGGATATGCTATTATTCCTGTCCACCTTACTATTGTTCTGTGTGTGTGTTTGTGTTGGATTTTTAACGTAGCTTTAACATTTTTTTCCTTAACATCGCTGCTATGTCTGCAGTGTGATAGTTTATAGTGCTGTCTAGCACCGATACATCCTGCCGCAGAAATGTAGCATGATGTCCCACCCAGTCTCATTATCCTGACACTAGGTCGACCAGTCCTATCACTAAATTCTTAATGCTGAGAGCCAAGCGATGCAGCTCCTATTACCATTTTTAAGTCTTTGGTATGATTCGGCCGGGGGTTCGAACCCGCGACTTCCCTCATCCGAGGCGGACGCCCTAACCACAATTGCTGTACAGTTGATACTAACACAAATCACAAATTTCAAGTCACAGCAAAAAGATGTCCTTTTGTGAAGAAAATAGGACATCCCTCATCCTTCAAAGCCATATACATAAACTGAAGTACCTCTCACAATATCTTTATGTTGTCTCGTAGCTGCCATAAATGAATAAATCTAATCTCAGATGAGGATTAATTCTGATATTATAATTAACTCTTAAATATCTGGAAGTTACTGCACGTGACAGAAAATGGCCACTGCAAGTTATAATAGGAACTGCAAATGTCATTTAACAATCATCTTCATAGAACAAGAAGAGGAATCGTATCATGCTTGTTAAATCGCCTAAAATACATTACACTGATATCATGAAAAGTATAAATATATATATATATATATATATATATATATATATATATATATATATATATATATATATATATATATATATATATATATATATATATATATATATATATATAACACCAAAACTTTTGCCGTCTTGATTTCTTGGTCTTCATTGTATCACACCTAACTCACATTCACCAGTCAATAATTTAGTACATTATGAACGTGAAAATGAACCGTATATTAACAGCTGTGAAAAACCCCTTCCCATCAGCATTAAACAATAGCGCATAGTGTTAGAGAATATGTCGTTAGCTAATTGAAAGCACTTCCGGTCTTGAATCTAATTTATTGACACGAAATATTAAATTACCGAGTAATTTCATTAACTTTAATAAAATATAGCATCCCACTGTTAGATTACGATAAAGTCGGAAAATGACTTCAGCGTGTTTTTGTACTGCCCTAGTGTCTGACCCCTTGCTTTACTTTTGGAACTGGGAGTTTCTTTATTTCAAATCCCAAGATAAACGTTCTTTGAATCCATAGACTTTTGACCACTTCATTAGTTATGATTAATAATATTTGTTTATATACCTAATTGCAGTACCTTTGGACTTCTTTAACCTTTAAATTGATATAATTATTATAGCCCCAATCCAGCAGGATCTAACAAGCCATTGATAACATGCATATAAAAGTTAGAATTTTATGCGGTTTCTGGCCGGAAAAAAAAAAGCAGCTCTTCAAAAACTGATACGCATCTTGACAAAAAAAAAAGAAACGAAATCCTAAAAAGTCGTTGTCATATGTATATATGCATACCTAAATGAACATACTGTTGTGAAGCAAAAGAATTCGGGTAATTAACTAAAACTATAATGAGACGAAAAGCATCAGCAAGATTGAAGTTATTCAATTTTATATTACAAACACAAAGTCTAACTGCATATTTCTTTGGTTACTGATTTTCGAGATATCACTTTTTTTGCATCTCTGTTGATGTAACAGAACTATTATATGTATTGTTTATCCACCTCTGATAATGGTAACCATGTGGGGTTTCTTTTGTTGACAAATAGGTGTAATGGTCATATCAGTTATTTTATCCGTTAACACCGTCCAGGATACCCATTTTCACGAAAAGTACCTGAGCTCTTGTTGATAAATCTAATATCTTTTCTTGTCAGATGGCAAACAATTTTAATTTTCTTTGTGTGGAAATTTAAAATGAAACGTTATGAATTGATTAATTACATTGTTGTAGCATTTTGTTTAGGAATAAAATCATGCCGTAATTATTATATTTCTATAAGACGGAAAACAAAAGATCAGCGAACTATTCTAGAAAGTATTTGTATGCCTGGGAAGCGCATTGATGTTCGAAACATGTACTGATTGTATTACACATTTTCACCATCATAAACTTCATGCCTGGAGATTGTAAAACGTATTAACTAGAATTTAGTTTAAGATTTAGTGTCTGCCAAACACAAACGAGTTTACTTTTGTCACGCCATTTTTGATTGGCTCAGAATAAATCTCAATCGTCAACTTAAACATCAAAGTTTTAAGATTTCCAGACCTGAAATTAAATCTGCATGTAACAGACTCAATACTTGTGCCACAGGTCAGCCAGACCGCTGTCATAGCAAAAAAAGTTAAGTAATGCTGATCGAAATATTTTCATGTATAAAGTTTGAAAATTAATGTATTGTTGTGCATACCCTATGGAGAAAATTGACGGATCGCACGTAATTAAATATTCGATACGTAGAATTGCGTAGGGATTTCATGAATCCACCCTAAAAAAAAACAAAAAAAAAACGAATATGTCTTATTTCTTAGGATATATGAAATCAATGTCTTTGTAGGATGATATTTAATCTTGCGAGTTAATGACAAGTGTGTATTTATATATGAGTTAGCAAGTTACTTTAGGATAGTTAGATTTAGTGGATATTTTGCCATAAATAATTGAGCATTAAACTGCATTGGATAACCAAAAGTAAAAAAAAGCCGTGTTGTAATGTATGCTGGCATATACGGCCACATGGTCGGTATAATGCAATTAGTGGAAATTTATGAATTGCCCGCTGATTGGAATGAGTTTGATCTAAGGTCATCTGTATCAAGGTAACGGTATTTTTACCGCAAACATCGAATCGGTGAGGAGTTATTGACTAAGGTCACGTTAGGTCAGAATTGTACAGTGTAAACCACTTAAATCTGAGCACAAGAAATATAGTTTATATTTATATGTAGATGTGTAGTGGTATTTGTCTAGCGTGAGACATACTATATATTAAAGGGGACAGCTTCGTACTTCGTACTTCGCAGAGAAGGAGAAAGCGGAGTACGGAAGGAACCCAATGAGTTAAAGGGGAAATCGACATCTACGGAATGTCAAAATAGTAAGGGTCGGAAGAGGACAATTGGACAAAGTACGTGGTTAGATGCGGGAAACAAATCATGAGAGGAACATTGACAGGTGATGCTGTCAAAGCATTTGAAATAGTACTCAAAAGTCAGCGCTCGAATAAAACATGATGAAAGTCTTACACTGTAATTAAATTATGTCACTGACAATCAGTCAAATTGGACTGTGAATTTTGGCTATGCTAATTGAGTATATGTAAGGTAGTAGTAGTTGTTGTTATAAGGTTTAACGCCATTTGTCAGCACAAGATAGGCTATACATGGCGGCCAGTATTAATAGTGGAGGAAGAACCCGGGAAAACTCCGTGAAGAACCACCGATCCACGAGAAGCTACTTGCAGGCGTTTTCACTTATCCACGTTAGCCGAGTCTGGACTCGAACTCACGCCGACAGAGGTGAGTTGGCATTGATCCGTAACGAACAGCGCTTTAGACCACTCGGCCACACGGGGACCGTGTAATTTAGTAAATACGTTGTATGGAAATTGATTTTTTTCTTTTGATCATATGTTAACTGAATACAATTTTATATTTTTATTTATTGAAAGGGGGCTCGTTATATTTCTTTCAATACTTTGCTCAGCTTTATGTAATGTTTCATCTTTCCATCCATACTTGGCAAATTACACCGCGGGAGATTATTCCCTAGCCAGCGACGTCGTATAAAAGGAGGAGGGTTTTAATGTTTAAATTCTTTCCCCCATTGCAATATATATATATATATATATATATATATATATATATATATATATATATATATATATATATATATATATATATATATATATATATATATATATATATATATATATATATATATATATATATGTGTGTGTGTGTGTGTGTGTGTGTGTGAGTGTGTGTGTGTACATATACAACACACGAGTTCATATAACACCAATTTAGTGCCATCATATTTTGGTGATGCGTGCTTAGTCGGTCGTGACGGGATATGGGCTGGAGTGTGCAGGCAAGGCGATGGGTGCCATTTACTCGCGGACCTGGATTCGAAACTCTGTAGTGTACGAATTAAAATTATCTAACATGTATGATAGTATTATTTGCATTAAATTATTACTTCTGCCTACTTTTGTCAAGCATTATTCTATAGAATCCATATATATATATATATATATATATATATATATATATATATATATATATATATATATATATATATATATATATATATATATGAGAATTAATCAATTAATCACTGGGTCACTCGGTCGCCATGCGAGTGTGTCTGCTACACACGAGTTTATATAACACCGATTCAGTGCCATCATTTTTTTGATGATGCGTGCTATATTCACGTTCCAAGGTGATTATTATAGCGAGGTGACTAGCATGATAGACTTAGTGGTAACCTTTGCGTGTGCTGGAGCAAAAACAAAAGCCCAAGAAAATTTGTAAACATATATCACTTATAATCAATATCGACATAAAGATGCGTGCCAAGCTAATGAATCTAGTTAAGGCATCTTAACGTTTACGTATATTCCACGTCGATAAACCGCATAAAACACAACCCGCATATTACACGTTTGCACGTTTATTTTTTTGAAGAAAAAAAAAACTTAATACCGTATCAAGCAGACCACTGATTACATTGCGTACGCTGGACGTAGCCTTGATAAACCGGAAGGTGGACAACTGTACCGTTTCAATACACTAGTTACTCTGAAAATTCATTTTTAATGCCAGCACTAACCGGAAACCAATAAAGTCGTATTAATTGTAGTTAATATAACTCATAAATAAAGCTGATTATTATATGTGTTTCTTTGTTCTGAATTTTTAACGTAGCTTTAGCAATTTGAGTCATATCGCTACGATGTCTGCAGTTTGGCAGTTTATGTAGAGGATCTCAAATGGGCAATGATTTAATATAGAATTTATGAAACGAGTTGAATAAAGCCCAGCAAGTGATAATATAATTTTTACCGAGATTAACGCTTGTGTTTAATAATATTCTTTCTTCGGGAACGTATCCTAAAGTTGTTGAGTCTGGGGATCTTAATCACCCTAACAGTTACGAAGGTATTACTAAAGATCTTTTACAGGTATGAGGTCAGGGCCAGTCCGATGATTTCTTGCGTCCTAGGCAAATTATGAATTTGGCCCCATCACCGCACCAGATAAACAAAATTTGTCTCCGTCTGATAGGACGCCCCAGAAAGCCTGGGCCCTAGTTTTCCGCTTACTTCGCCTGTATGGCTCCAAAAAGGGCATTACAAATTACCTTAATAGAGATATGTTTAGGACTTAAAACCGAAACCTTGAAAAAGGTAATACTAATGATTCTAACAGTTATATTGGCATTGCTAAGGAACTAAACATTTTCAAAAGAATATTGGTAATACCATGCATGGGGAAGTGGATACAAAGTGCATTTGCCAAGGATACACTAAGACAGTCGAACCAGTTTACTCTTAAATTAGAATTCAGACGTTTTAACAACTACCGGATTACTACTGGATTACATGTCCGATGTTCTAATACTACCGGGTTACTCTTGGATTACAAGTCCGATGTTCTAATAACTACACGGTTTCTATTAGATTACAAGTCTATTAATTGAGCTACCACGGCCTTTTATGAGAGTTGAAAACTTTCTATGACAGTTGTATGGATAGTAGTTATAAAAATCCAATTAAATCAAATCCAAAAGTCCGAAATGTGGTAGGAGTCTGTGAAACGATCTGAACAACAAATCGAACTCGTTTTCAAGACTCTGATAACACCGAAAAACAAAAGACGATGATGACGATAAGAAAGGTTATGATGATGAAGATGATTAACATAAGAAATTGTATAAATTAAAGTTTACATTTTATTCATTACTCCAGCCTTTTATGGCAAACAGTTTCCTTTAAAGTGTTTTTAAGTCTAAGACTAATCTAGATCTTCAAAATATTTTTGACTAAAAGTTCAGTTATAATATCTCACGAGCTGGGTTGGTGGTGGGGCAAACTTCTTTTAGGATGCATTCGGTACAATGAAAATACAATGTTACAAATTTGATGGAACATTTTGGTTTGACAGTAACTTCGCCGTGTCTAGTTGATTTTAAATCTGGTATTAGAAAAAAAATGACCCATGCAAAATTTTGCACATATTTTGCAAAATAAATATACGGCGTTTCATGGCGAAAAAAAAAGAAAAAGGCTTTTAAATTTATTCAACTTGTCATTGCGCACGACGAAAAATATACTCATATTCACCGAATTAAATTCTATTACAGCAATACATTTTAGTACATAGCGGGAATACTTCGGTTTGGAATAAGGGGTTTCTTTGTAGGTAAATGGATTGGAATAAGGGACTACATTGTAAAAAATGGTTTGGAATAAAGGGCTGCATTGTTGGTACATGATTTGGAATGAAGGGGATACTTTTTAGATAAATGGCTGGAATATAGGGTCTACTTGTAGGTAAATGGTTTGGAATAAAGAGATTAGTTTTGAAACAAATGGTTTGTAATAAAGGTAAGTGTTTTGGGAATAAACAAGCAGCTCTGTACGAATAGTAATTGATTTTGGACTAAAGGAACTACTTTGTGGGTAAATGATTTAGAATAAATGGGCTTCTTTCATCCCGGTAATCGATTTTGAATTTAGGGGCTACTTGTAGATAAATCGATCGGAATTAAGGGATACTTTGTAAAAATTGAAAAAAATCCCAATATAATGACAACATTGTACCGCCGGCATCCCATAATAGACATGGTAAGATCATGAAGAATAAAAATTGAAAAAGGCCATTATACAGAGTGAGATAATATAAAAATGGGTGAAGATAGCTATATGTCTCAACATCTAAGACAAATAGGAAAAACACACGCATAACACTATCATAATACTTTTTAACTATATTGTGTAGCCATTTAATTATTTCTTCTTTGTATGTCAGGAATCGGTGAAATGCAGGCATGATTTCTACATTCGTGTTTCCATCAGCCGAATGCGGAATAGAGATGGCTGGAGTTATTACAACCAAATTATTGGATAAAGCGCCAGCATTTATAATTATAATTTGAAGGAACTTTTATTGGAATTTACAACGTACATATAATAGAACTAAACGTTCTCGAGAGCAACATAATCTAAATCTAATTGACTCTTTGGAAACAAACGTATATAAACAATTAACTATATATATATATATATATATATATATATATATATATATATATATATATATATATATATATATATATATATATATATATATATATATATATAGAGAGAGAGAGAGAGAGAGAGAGAGAGAGAGAGAGAGAGAGAGAGAGAGAGCCTCTTTCTTTGGCAACAAATGTATATAAACCACATATATATCTAACCTACGTAGAAGATGCTACCAGATAAAACTGACGGCCACTAAAACAATATCTATCAACAACTCTGTTTCCTTGGTTACAAAACGAAACGTATGTATCGAACAATAATCTGCCACAATAGATACAGACTTATTTGGCATTTATGATCATCCCACCTGTCGTAAACTATCATATAATGTTTTGTTTATGTCCAATCGGAGAGGGGAGCCCAAGATTCCGGCCTTCCCCCAGTACCTTACCCCCTGAACAAAATATCGTATACACACAAACGTTCAGTCACTTGTCACCTGAAATTTGGCCATCGTTATATTCTTGCGCAAGTTTATTGAGTAATATGAACATTTTGAGTAAACAGATACATAGACCTTTGCTTTTGGTGCCCTTTTCAGGAAAGTCAGGCTTTTGAAATGTTGGAAAACCTCTCCAGCACATGAGCTGATCCGACGCTGATGTTAATGGGCTGCGGTTGGATAATAAACTGTCTGGCTTGTGTATCGTTATTATTTCAACCTGAATTGATTCTAGAGCATTCTTGATAGCATCAACTTGGCGGGACACTTAACTTGGCGTCTTTAAAAATACACAATACATATTATAGGAATTATTAATGTCAAATACGTATCCATAATAATTATCTGCATGATTTATTAAAATTTACTCATCATCGTGGCACAGAGCCCGTTTCTTCATTCGCTCTTACTGATCAAAGGTAAAAACAGCATTGACGACTGATTTGAGCAATTATAGTTTTTTACATTTAAAAAGGCTCACAATTTATAGGATTTCCTTGAAAATATGACTGGTATATATAAATATCCAAATTACCGGTTTAATTTCACTTTGAAGTGGAAATGTGTGATGAATTAATCGAAAATGGTGCTTTAGGAATTTTGTTGAATTGTGTTGAAAAATATAAGTACTGGCTGCTTTGGTGAAAATGAAAACGACCAATTGAAAAACCTCTCTTTTGTCATGTATTCTACAAGTCATACGAGGAAACATCTTTTTTTTTTCAATCTTTTGGGTTCTTCTTGATTATTAAATATAGTCTATATTTTATTTGCTTGCGGAATATACCTTAATCTGACGATATAAAACAAAATAAAACGAACTCTGTTCATTTGCATTGAATGATTATAATAAGTTACTGGATACAATGTTTTTATTTTTTATTTTTATTTATTGTATTTTTAAGAAATCCGGCGAGCTGTTTTAAAGATATAGTCCATTAACTTGATGCATTCGGTTCTATTGTCTCGTATAGCAGAGTTGCCGTAGTGGATATATTTACTACTTTATTATGTCACATTCGAGCTATTATACTGATACATCTCTCAACCAATTCACGATTTCAATAAAGTTTATATTTGAACTGTTGCAAAACAAAATCACAGTTGCATACACAAAATGATGTAAAAATATTTGTAAAAAAAAACATAATGAAGATAAATTCACGCTAAAGAGATACAAGAGGGAATAGTTTATAAATTTACTAATATCTATAAAAACTGCGAGTCTCTTTTAAACGACAATCAACTAGTTTGAATGCTGAAATGTACTAAGCATCGTCACCGTAAGGACTATTGCTGCTTTCGCAGGTGAAGAGCTTACAAATATGGCGAGATCTTGTGAATCGCTCAAGTTGTCGACTGCAGAAAAGAAAGAGAGAAACGATTCACATGAGCGGTAAATATTGAAAGTTTTACACATTTTTCCGGTTTTTCGTATGCATAGGAGTCACGATTTCGCTTGGATGTATAGTTATTGTTTATGTATGACTTGAAATTGAGACAAGTTGATCAAGCTTCCTTATTGATTTCAAAACTTTGTATTGCCATGAACTTCATTGCCATACGATAAGTTTGAGATAATTTGTTTTTCCAAAAAGAATTCGAGAGAGTATGGTTTCTGATTAAAGATTGTTGAACAATATTTGGTCTTATCGACTGAAGACATTATAACTATTAAGCAGTAATGGTTTCTTATTATTCTTGGTCACTACTAGATAATGATGGATAAATTATAACCTTGATAAAAAGCAATGACATCGTTTCAGACCTGTATTGATAAAGGTCAGTTTGACACAAATTTAGCTGTTCATTCATCTAACGGTTAGACAAGGCACACGACAAAAATATTCTCAACATAAAACACACTTCTTTCAACCTTTCATGGGTTTTCTTTAGTTATTAAAATTAAGGAAACTGCATGTGTTTCGATTTTCACAAAAATATATATGCATCTGGACATTGTGTCGTATTTCCTTGGCTTTACTTGTAAAGGTTCAGTCTAGATACAGAACAAACGAATTAGGTTTTTGCACACTTTCTGGTACATCGCATTCTGCATAAAAGCAATAACAGGATTTGCCAATAATTTGATCATTACAGTATAATCATGTAAACAAAATCATCCACAAGGAGAAATAAATAAGAGAATAAACAGAACAAATTGCGCGTACACTTGTAGGGACGTTCTGGAATTGTAGACCGATTGATAAATGATTTCATTAAAACGTGTATGTACAACAATTTTAAATTAGATCCGTAACGAGCAGCATGAAACAGAATTTTTTAAACGCCGTTTGAGTCATAGAGTTACATTGTTGCATAACTGATTACATGAAATACTTCAAAATGGTACGTAGCATAATTGTAAATGCAACAATCGACGGAATGTATTAGCGCACCAGTGTAGGCCAATATTCAACTTATAATTACTGCACCATTCTACTTAGCATTCCGACCTATTTTAAAGAAAATTTCTTGTCATTTTATTGTTCTATTATTGTTTTCAGTCTACGGAAAAGTATAAAGTAAACAAAAATGATATTCGACCTTCCCGCGAACGTACGGATTTAAGCTCGTTAATTTCCTGTGCTTGAATACTTGGGATATACCTGGGTCCTTGAGTTGGGCGCGCCAAAATAGCGTCCAGTTGAGCTAATTACTGCACAGTTAATGTGTTTAATTTACTCAGTAGAATTTGAAACCGCTTCCAAACTTCTTATACGAGGCAAGCAAAAATTCAGGCTATTATATATATATATATATATATATATATATATATATATATATATATATATATATATATATATATATATATATATATATATATATATATATATATATAGAGAGAGAGAGAGAGAGAGAGAGAGAGAGAGAGAGAGAGAGAGAGAGAGAGAGAGAGAGAGAGAGAGAGAGAGAGACTCACACTGAAACAACTAATCGTGTGGAGAAGATTGAATTCTCCATCAGGTTGCCATCCGGTTTACCATACATATTTGCACTTGTAGTTGAAGAAGTCCTTGTATGACGTGCCATGCCGTGCTATTATTAGAGAAGCAATTGTCGAATCTATAGTTGTGGGGAAAAAGGAAAGACACGGCACACGTACTACTTGTTGGTACCTCCATATATATACGCATGCTTGAGATACCTTATTCATACATGGGATCTACAAACAGATGTTACTGTTATTATATAGACCCAATCCGGAATACCTAAGTAGGATTAGATTAACATCTTCAGCAGTCATTATGCAAAAGTTGCATTTGAAAAAAAAATAAGCTCGATTGTTCCAATATTAATGAATGTACGTAAAAAAAATTGTATTAAATTGCCAATGCCTGCAAATTTTGCAAGGTATAACTTGTTTGCTACTTTTGAAAAGCAAATGCTTTACTTTTACGCTGATGCTGTGACCTATATTCAGAGCCATACAAGGGTATTTGGCACCATAGGCGAACCTTCCATCTCATGCAAAAACCCATTCCTCCTTGGAGCATCGCTTATTATAAACTGTTCATTGGTATTAATACAAGTTCGGCCTGATAATTTATTAAGTTCATTATTTAGTCTACATATTTAAGGATAATAAATTTTTGGCTCCACCCACCCACCCACCCCCTAAATTTGGCGCAATAGGTGGTCGCCTAGTTCACCTATTGGGTTAAACCAATCCTGGATATATCGTAAAGGCTGATATGAAAACTGTTAGTAATTTGCAGCAAGGCAACATGTCGAAGCGCTATATATATATATATATATGTATATGTATATATGTATATGTATATATATATATATATATATATATATATATATATGTATGTATGTATGTATGTATGTATGTATGTATGTATGTATGTATGTATGTATGTATGTATGTATGTATGTGTGTGTGTGTGTGTGTGTGTGTGTGTGTGTGTGTGTGTGTGTGAATCAAACTTTCCTAAATTCCAGTAGGGATGAATAAAAATTTTAATTACTATTTACTATTTTGCAAATTTACCTACTACTCCGGATTATATGCCAGAATTTGGAAATTAGACCGATTCGTTTGGGTCATCATCGTCGCCCCCAGGCGCCATTGACCCTTAGTACATCACTGCACTCAGGGTATTTAATATTTAACAAGTTCTAAATATTTTGGTATAACAATCGTATTTTTGTGAACCTATCAATAAATCGAACGCTGATCAATAGAGCAAATAACGTTCTTTAAAATTATCTGCAGCCGCATCTCAAACACGCTGGACACATGCAGAAATATGCATTCGATTTAACATATGTAAAGGACAGTGATTTACACAAGTCCGAGTAGGAGAATAACCCTGCTACTGTGCACCTTATAATGCGAGGCAACTGGGGGTACTAACCAACTGATATCACAGTCGACTTTAATAATGTGTACAGATGTAATTCTCTGTCATATCCTACACTTTGATAATGTGTACGGATGTGTTTTATGTCATACCCTACACTTTGATAATGTGTACAGATGTATTTTTCTGTCAAATCCTACACTCTGCTAATGTATACGGATGTAATTCTGTGTGATATAGTACACTTCTGAGGTGGTTTCATGGTTTGGAAGATGGTCGCGAATCCATAGACGATTGACATTTGTCTTGAATGCAAGCTATCTTACACACCGTCCATATCCGTCTACAGCAGATATAGTCGATATTTCAAGACAGGATCAAATGGCGGAGTGCAATCAAATCATCAGTCGATGCCAAAAGTCAATGTTGCATTTGACAACAACGACGACAACGATGATGATAGAAGAGCTGTTATACGTGTAATAGCGTGACAATGTAACAAGTGAAAATAACATTCATGCTAACAGGTCACCATGTCTGCTAAATTAAAATAGTTTTTGAGGCAGGGCCGAATGTATGTTCCTTGCATTATTGAAGCGAGGCGAGAATATGTTCATTGTATCATATGAATGGACACTTCTAGTGATTGTTTCAAATGATGATATAAGTTTACATTGCTTTAATATGTTCACACTATGAACGATACATCCAATGCTGAAATGTACTAAGCATCGTCACCGTAAGGACTATTGCTGCTTTCGCAGGTGAAGAGCTTACAAATATGGCGAGATCTTGTGAATCGCTCAAGTTGTCGACTGCAGAAAAGAAAGAGAGAAACGATTCACATGTTAGTTAGGATTACCGATTTCTATCACTGATTTACGTAAACTTTATATCGAACTAGTCTGTAAGGATCTGTAATATTTAGAAAGTTATAATTACAGTCCACGCATATATTCAAAGTAATCGTAGGCACAGATTTTGTATTATCACCATCCACCCCCATCCCAGCAAATGGTGGGTGGGAGTGGATGGGTCCGGCTCAGTTGGGGCCCAAAATTCCCATCAAACAACTTTTTAATTGGTGTGTTTGGGGGGCAATTGGGGTGGTGGTGGGGGAGTGGGGTTATAATTTCTTGGTACGCCTCTGCCTATTCTTCTAAAACCTTATCACGAAATAGCATGTTTGGTTGTCCACCTATATTGGTACAAAGGCGCCGTCGCAAGCATATTCCCTTGTTTATGTATCTCTTTCTATCCCTGAGGAAAGAGTCCTTGAGACATGGAAAAAGAGTCTTTAAAATCAATACTCTAATAATGCATATGCAAATATGGATTGTATTTACGTTCATGCAAAATTAGCAAAAGAAGTTTCATTAAATGCATACTAAATCGACATGGACTAAGAAAAGAAACTAGTGTCACCTTTCATTTGCACTACCTCAAATCATAAAAGACAATTGGAAAGAATCAGTATATATTAATTTCTTAAAATATGCAACGTTTTCAAGCTCAGCTTATTTTGCAAGTCATGAAATAATTGTGATTCTCTGATACAAAAGTTCGCCCATCAATCTTTATAAGAACACGTTTTTTTTTTTTCTGTTGGTAGATCCCATGATGAATAAGTTATCTCAAGTATGCATTAGTGATATCATGCTTGTACAAGTTATCTCGCTACGTTCTATTGTTGATGCAATAATTGTTTAATATTCTTTTGTGAACCGTTGTACAGACGACCAATTCTTTTATCTGCGGCGACTCCTCATCCAAGATTAGTTGTAGAATCTTTGGTGTCTGCATTGAGTATCACCTATGTACAGGAAATAGATGCTTGAGAATCATACCTTGATACTAAAACGAAATATATATAACCAATCACAAAGCCAACCTTACTTGCTACACTGCATTATAAAATGCTAGGTTTATTGATAAATCAGTGTTTTGCGCCAAGTGGCCATTAGGGCAATTAATTACAGTTTTATTAATGAGAATCTACCCAACAAATTAGAAACTTGACAAATACATACAAGTTAAAGCCAAGTATCAGAACAAAAATCGGCGATGTTAATAAATAAACCAACTGAATAACATGTTAGAGTAAATTTGCGGGCAAGGATCATACAGCTTTCTGCGAAATGAAAATTTTCTGTTCGGGTAGCATCTCAAAAATGGTCACAAAAAAGGCGGATAAAAGGTTCGGCTGGAACTTAGTTTCAAACTATAAGTTCGATCTATAAACAGTCGGAACGACAATTCAAAGATAAATCATAACATTTTATTGCTTTTGTTGTCCTTATATTTTATTCCATTACATATACAATAGAGCAGAGATAATATGCGCATTTGCATTACCTTGCAGCCTCTACATTGAAAACTTAAAATAATGGATGTCATGTGCTACGATATATATCTGAATATTTGCACAAAAGCCTCTAAAATACAGAATACTTTCTCGCATGAGATGTTTAAGCTTTATTGGTTTACATTAAATTTGGAAGGGGCAACGGTGCGTAATTAGTTTCGGGGTAATTATTGCAAGGATCGTCAAGTTGATGACGACATTAGAGTAAATATTACAATTTTCACACCCTAGACGGATAGCTTTACATGTATTTGAGGAAAGCACTAAGACTTGAATGCTATACACAGATGTGGTCCATTATTAATATCGACGTGAGTAGATGTACCGAGCTAAAATCAACGCGGCCTGAGGTCGTAATGTTTACATCATGCTATTACTGCTGAAAAACTAAAGCATGCTGCTTCAAAAGTAATGCTGGAATTTCACGGTATATTGTATTTCACGTCATCTTGTATTTCACGACATTTTCAATGTACCTTGATAATATCTGGACAAGAAACGTCACATATCTCCTGCTAGTTGCAAATAATGATCATTTCGTAAAATTTTGTTCTGTGTTGTTGTTTAGGTTAATAAAAGTTGTAAGCTAAATTCTAGTAGTTTACACCATTTTGGTGATGTATGGTAAAGTCTGGATTAAAGATTTATTGAAAAACGTGCATCAAAGCAGCATGTCATAAGCGTTCTTTTCATATATTTATCACTCTCCTAAACGTTTGCTATTTGGACTCTTAAAGGGAGTTGGGAATTCTTAGATAACTTAACATATTGAAACCACTTCTGTCGATATATTTGTTCCAGCAGGCACTAATTCAACAGGCCAACGTCATTTGATGTAAATATGCGTCGTATGAAGTAATATATATAGTGTGTGTGTGTGTGTGTGTGTGTGTGCGCGCGCGCATTGTGTGCATTTAATTAGACTTCCGCTCAGACCCCAGACCCTTTTTTATCTAACCGTGTGAGCATAAAAACTGAATCCATTCACAGAACTCCATGCCACATATTGTTAACACTATTTCAGGAAGTAAGTCAACCTAAAGCATAAAACTGTAATTTATTTATTTATTTATTTATATTTTTATATATTTATTTATTTAGCGTGCTGATAGAGGAAATATAGTTAAGAAAATCCTGAATGCTCAATGCTACTCAAAAGTAATAGAAGTTCGAAATTGTTTGCCTTTGACGAAGAGCTTGAATTTCATGCTAAAAATGTATTGCAAATGATAGGTCAGAGTGAATATTCGTATTCTTATCATTTTCACTGAAGTTTGGTAGAGAATAAAAGCTCGTTTTTGGAATCTTTTTATTATCGTTGAAAATTGGCATGGGTCAGAGTGAAAAATCGTATTTAGAGTTTTGTATTCTCATTCAAGTTTGCAATTGGAGAGAGAACAAACCGTTTTTAGAGTCTGGTGTTAATGAAATTTCGCATGGGTTAGGGTCAAAAGTCATATTTAGAGTTTCGTACTATCATTGAGGTCTGGCGTGGGTCACAGTGAAAATTCGTATTGAGAGTTTCGCATTATCATTGAACTTTGACATGGGTTAGAGTGAAATCGTGTTTATAGTTTCGTATTTTCAATGGAGTTTGACATAAAAAATCATTCTAGCAATGCATGTTTGAATGTACTCTTTATTTTAAATATTATTGAACTGAAATGCAAATGGAGATTATTACCCATTTTAATTAAAATAACAAACATTTCTCTTTAGATGGTTTTGAAAATTTCGTCATTTTTTGTTATATAATTCATATTCAGGAAAATTCGAAGATATTTGACATCTCTCACCACAGGTTTTAGATAATCTTCTGAATGAATCGTTATATTTAACTGTAACTGCGGTAAATTCCTACATTTTATAGAATGATAGCAAATTTTCTATGCAAAGTCAAAGATAGTTTTAATGCAGTCACTTTTTAAAAACAAAAATCTTGGTTATTCAAATAAATTAAAGCTGCGCACACTCACTTCTTTCTCAGATTAAAAGACACATTTGTTTCTTATCTGGATTTAGAATAAAAGATAAATTATTAAAAAAAAATAAATACAAAAATTGTACCATGAATAAGCTTCTCTGGTCGTTTAAAATACCCAACTTAGGATCTTACAGTGAACTGGGACCCTGTTTTGTAATAAAATAAGAAACGGACGATATTTGGTTATCTAGGTTTCGGCAAGACGAGTGTATCGTCAGTGAAAAATGAAGCACAATTACAAGGACAAAACAAAAGCACAGGCTCCTGAAAATTTTAAAATGTCTACGTGACGAGGCAAAAGAGAAGTATTCTACATATCAAGTGAAGAAAAGCTAAACTTGAGAAAAATAGCTTTATATAGAATAATCTTGAAAACAAGTGATGAAAATTGAAAGATTCCATACTCCACCCCATTTTAAAATGTGAATAAATCACTTTAATGGAAATATTAGACATTGTCTGACGAGTGCAAAATAGCGTGAAATGGCATAAAATTGTGCACACACAGACATACACACACACTCACACTTATCGTGTCAGAGAAAAAGCTTCCTTTATACGTTAGTACAATGTATACAGCAGATGGAATTAAGCACAAGATATTACTGGTTAAGGTGAAGTGAATATAAATAACCCTTAGCGATATATTTGTTTACATCTTGAAGTGGGGCACCGCTCTAAAACGAACCATTGCCTGATGTCGTGAGCGGGTTTGTGGTGAAAATGAATAATGCCACATTTGCAATAATCCGCCAGAATTAACTAAGGTTCTATTTTATAATCATCCAGAATCTAGTTCACCAGCCCACTTTACTCTCTGCTTTTTGCCGGACTAATACAAATATTTATTCATGACATATTTTTATTGGGATCGGGTTGACAGGAAGTAATGATTAATATCCTATCTTATGATCATGGTTGACAGGATATAACTATTAATATCCTCTCTAATGATCATGGTTGACATTCATATTTCAAATGACAAGCATTAGTCACACTTTATGAGGATGAATTAACTTTTTGCATACAATTATAAATTTCGAGACTAATAAAAGCTTGCAAATTTGTAGCAAGAAATGAATATTATTTGTTTTGTTGGTTTTAACAACAGATTTTTTTTTACACATTATTGGCTATAACGTTCAGAGCGAATGAGTGATAAGTGTCAACGTTTGTTGACCTTGGTGGGTGTTGAACCCTCAACCCTTGCATTACGAATCTTACACTAGCAACTTATCTGTCTTAGAGATAAAGAGAAAAACAATGAATAGGAGATTAGAATTGGAGAGATAAATATCAACTAAATCTTCAGGATCTTTTATAATATTACGATAATGTCTATTGTGACTTTATATAATTGGGTAAAATCATAAAAACAAATTTAATCTTAATGCTACACCATATTCACTTCAGTGTATACCGTGTCTTTATATCAGAACATCATAGGACTTTTCTTAATTAAGAAAGAAACCTCACATGCAATTTGCCACATTAAATACTTTTCGCAACTGCTTTTCTTCACATAACAAAATATGGCGGCGGGAAAAGGCAAAGTTACAATTGGAATAGGATCACAAATATTATTTTCGGTTGAGTAACCACGAATGTTTTCAAGTTTTTTTTTTTTGTTTTTTTTTTACTTCTCTCCATTTGGTGGCCATACAAGAGTTAGATTTAGTCATCACGTGTGTTGATTTTAAGGTACTTGCTTATTATTCAGAATTTGAGCATCAAGGTGTGGTTGTCTTTGTATACGTCATCGACAGTGCGCAGTGAGTAATGATTGTTGATTTAAAACCAATGTTGATATGACTATCCATTCAGGAAAACCAGTACCAAGATTTGCCTATTCTGGCACCCATATTTGAGGTCAGATCAGTACCATTGTAATTCAGGACCCATTAGATATGATAATTAATCTTCTGGAGAAAATCCCATAGCAATAACAATATTTTCAAGACTGATGTCATATTAGAAGTCAGAGCGGCACGATTTTCATCCATGACTATTTAGAAGTAAGACGAAATCTATTAGTACAAGGATCCATTCAAGAAGAGTAGCGATAATTAGGTTTTCAAGGTGGCAGCTATGGCGGTCATTTTGGAAGTGCGATCAGAGCCATTTTAATTTAGTCCCAACCAGACCTTGAGATGAATACAAATTATGTTTCATGGCTCTTCTCCAAGTACTTTGGATGAGTAACGATAACAAATTTGTTTTGACGCACGGACGGACGGACGTCAGACGACGGACGCTAGACAACAGGCCATCCTATAAGCTCTTTTGTTCCGTGACAGGTAGAGTTAAAAATCATTTGCATGTCAATTCTGAGGAAGTGGACTTCGCACGGTACTTATTAGTATCAACACTGACAATGATGTTGTACTGATAGACTAAAAAGACATTGTAACTAATGATGCCCCCTCCCCTTTGGTCTAATATGACATGAAAAAGAACAGCGAAGAAGAGCACAATAAAGAATTATGAATACTGCCTACCTGTTGGATGTTCTTTTTTCTTGTATTCTTCGAATAAACACCGACGTAATTTAAAGTTGCCATCTGGATTCTCCTTTGTCAGTGAAAAGTGCTTCTGAGATATCACAACACCATCTCCTTACATAACACGACCTATATTGTAGCTGTCATCATTTCCGGTGTTTTTCTACTTTCCATTAAGTTTTAAAATTATGTTTTTACTTTATTCTATAAGCTGTAAATTTGTTACAAATGCTAGAGTAATAACAAACCGCGTAAACAAGTGTACATTATAAAATATACAATGTTAGTTGTCACATGAATATTTTCTGCATTTGAAATCAGGCTTACTAAAATTAAATATTATCAGTAAACAAAATAATGAATATTGAACTTTCTGACCATGAAAACTATTTGAAGGCTTCGATCAGCAGCAGACTAATTATATGGCAGACAGAGGTCCATTTGTGACAAAAGGTATCGTCTTCACGAAAAAGAAGCATATATGTTTGAGTAATACTAGTAAATATACTATCAATAAAACAAGACCCATTTGCAACTGGATCACATCAATCATTGACGCTTGTCATCGTCCTTCTTTTTATCATGTAAATATTTACGCAAACTTCTTGTTCTTCATCAACCAGAAGGTCACTGGCGGCGCACAGACAGCTGGATCCAGGTGTCCATCGGCAAACTGTAGGATCAACCCAGCAAACTTGAACAAATACTAAAAACAAATCCACGCATTAATATTTCTTTTAAGGACGATAAAAGCAACAACTTTGAATATATCATTAATGTTTTCAGAATAGTCCGTACCAAATGCTGACTGATCACCACCTGCATAAAATACATAAATTACGCAACCAGTCGTTTCCTGATTATGCATTTGTGGTTGTTTGAATGCATTATCTGCTCAGTATGTAGAACGTGTTATGACCGTATTTAAAATACAGACAACTAAGATACAATATCAATAAAATATCTAATAAATGTGTATCTGATATGCAGACAACCACGATACAGTATCAATAAAATATCTAGACTGTGCATCTTATATATATATATATATATATATATATATATATATATATATATATATATATATATATATATATATATACAATCATGATTCAGTAATAATAAAGTATATAGACTGTCTAATATACAGACAATCACGATACTATGCCAATAAAGAATCTAAGCTGTGCATATAATATACTACAACCACAGTTCAGTATCAATAAAATATATAGATTGATCATCTAATATACAGACAAACAAGTATCAAGACTGTGTATCTAATATACAAACATGATTCAGTATGAATAAAGTATATAGGTTCTGTCAAATATACAGACAACTACGATACAAATACCAATAAAGACTCTAGACTGTGCATATAATATACTGCAGATAAACCACACGTCAGTGTGAACAAGCTATCTAGACTGAAATCTAATATACAACAATCAGGATAGAGTATCAATAAAGTATCTAGACATTGCATGTAATATAAAGACAACCACAATTGAGTTTTAATAAACTATCTAGATTGTGTCTAATATACTGACAACAACGATACAATATCAATGAAGTATCTTGACTTTTTATCTAATGTGCAGACAACCACAATACCATACCAATATAGTATCTTGAATGTGCATCTAATATACCTATATGCACAAATTCAGTATGATATACAGACAACGACTATTCTGTAGTTGTCAATTATAATAAGTATCTCATACATTCATTATTATTCAAATTTTTGTACTTCAAAAGTGTTGCATGTAGGTTGACGCTTCGACTTGACCCACAGTCAAAGTACCAATTCCAAAAATGGGATGAAGTATAAATATAATGTTTACTCATCATGATGCGTTTGTGCAGATTAGGTATGATTAAATATAATGTTTACGCATCATTATGCGTTTGTGCAGATTAAGTATGATTATATATAATGTTTACTCATCATCATGCGTTTGTGCAGATTAAGTATGATTAAATATAATGTTCACTCATCATCATGCTTTTGTGCAGATTAAGTATGATTAAATGTAATGTTTACTCATCATCATGCAGATTAAGTATGATTCTTTGAAGAGTTTTTACTTAGCATAATTACTTTAAATGAAGCAAGCCCATTTTTGACAGGAAATAAGTCCATTTTTGACAGGAAATAAGCCCATTTTTGACAGGAAATAAGTCTATTTTTGGCAGGAAATAAGCCCATTTTGACAGGAAATAAGTCCATTTTGACAGGAACAAAGTCCATTTTTGACTGGTTTATTTGCAAATTTCTAAACATCATCTCTTACATTAACATATACAAATTAAGGTTTTCTTTTGTCTATGATGTGTACTAATTTCTCAATAAGTTTGAAAGAAATACAAAAGCACCATTTAAATACAGTTTGGATAGATAGAGTCTTTGGCTAAACGTTATCTAATAAAGGTAGGCATAAAAGGACTTGGAAAATGACTGATATATCTGTAATTGTTTATGAAATCATCTCACATCAAACCGGTTATAATAAATGAAATAGAACAACAAAGACACGTTGGCATGCTAATCATATTTTAATACGGTGGCCAGAATGGCTACAAAGTTGGAAATTATCATTAATTTGGAAGATTTATTTAGACAAGTATCATCACAGATACACACACATGAGCAGAAACATGTCTGTAAAATCAGCTTTATTTTTGTTTTTCGATACACTAGCAAAATGATCAGAATATAAGACTATGTTAAAAGTGTAGACTAATGGATTGATATAGTTATTAAATACGGCTCACTTGACGAAAAAATCCAATTAAAGTGTAGACTAGTGGATTGATATAGCGATTAAATACGGCTCACTTGAAGAAAAAATCCAATTAAAGTGGAGAATAATGGATTGATATAGTGATTAAATACGGCTCACTTGAAGAAATCCAATTAAAGTGTAGACTAATGGATTGATATAGTGATTAAATACGGCTCACTTGAAGAAAAAAATCCAATTAAAGTGTAGACTAATGGATTGATATAGTTATTAAATACAGATCATTTGAAGAAAAAAAATCTAATTAAAGTTTAGACTAATAGATTGATATAGTGATTAAATACGGCTCACTTAAAGAAAAAATCCACTTAAAAGTTACATACGATGCTTTTGTCATTTTTGGCGCAGGACTGGAGCCTTGTCACCGAGCATGTATACTCAGAATTTTTTTGGTCAAAATATTTTTTTTTTTCAAAATGAACATGGCAATGTCATTGTTGTACAGTACCAATACAATGGATGGAATTATGTTGAAAAATACTTCCATCCAATCATAAATTACTCGAAACAGGTCATATATACAAATAGAGGCACTAATACATGTATAGCGAACCATTCTGGTACTATGATGCAAATGTCTATAAGGACCAACCCATATTTTGTTGTACCTCTGAAGTTTTGAGATGCTACCGATTTTTAAAAACCTTTTTCATTAAATTAAATTTTTGCATTTTTCAATTTGATTTTGTCACAAGATCACCATGCTAGCTATTTTAAAATGGATGCAGCTGGTAACTTCATTTAGTAACTGAATCATCTTTCATTGTTGGCAGTTTGGCACTCAAATCTGCAATATATGAACAGTGAGTTCGTTTCGTAGCTTTTTGTGGTTCATTAACAATAATCAGGTTTTGTTGCACTCAAGTTTTGCAAGTTATCTTCTTTAAAATGATCTTATTTCGCAACTTTGGAGTAACATTATAATTAAATGAAGTCAGAAATTTTATGCTAAAATCTTTCATTGCATTTTTAGTTTCTTCATAATTTAGTTTCATTTCATTATTCAGATCTGCATTTAACTACTCTTACTGATTGCAAAAATTCCACAATTCCCAAGATATTTCATTTTTTAACTCATTTCCGTCTCCAAAGCTTCTGTTTAGTTGTTTATTTTCAGTCCAACTTGTAACTATTGTTTAACGTTGTATACATTTGATCTTCACTTCACTCTTTCTTATAGCATGTAGTGTGTGTACATCAACAGATACGGCTCTGTCTCACTGTAAACAAATCCCCTGTTCTCATCAATCTGTTTTGTAATTTGGGTTTTATTTACTCTTTCAGTACCCATATGTTCAATAGCTGTTAATGCATTAACTTTTCTCTCCTCGTCTTACTAGCTTTAAAATTATTATCTTCCAAACGTCTTACATCTTCAAGTATCAACTGCTCTTCTACAAACCAACTAGAAGCGACATCAGTTACTTTAATGGGATAGCGATGATAAATGATAAGGTAGTGGTTGATGTTTCAGTAAGTTTCAATTGTTTGCCACAACTGCTATATATCCCCTGTTAATGCATAAATGTTTAGCGGTAAACCAAAGCCTCTAAAACCTCTTAAAAATGTACCTACCGTAGTTATACTACTTTTTTACATGAAAAATATTTGTCAAAGGCATACATTGAAATATATATTCATTCACCATGTTCATCTTTAATGCTGATATTAAATTCATTTATTGTATCTATCTGTAACTTTTTATAATGACATTGCATGGAACAAAAGCTCCATATAAATATACATCAGGTAGACACTCTAGCAAACGGGAATAATAGTTTTTAGAGTATTTTTAATTTCATTGATAGGATATAAAGTATAACTTTTAAGATTTAACAAAAAAGTAAACTGTATATATTTTAGTCAGTGAATGTCTGAAAAGATCCCAATTGAATGAATACTAACAATTCGAAATTACAGTTGTTATTGGTAACTGCAATTAATTTCTTTTGCAGGTAATTATATAACGTATTGCTTGGAGTGAGAATATCTTAGAGTTGTCTTCGAGATAATAATATCTATATTTTCTTACTTGTCACCATTTGCAGTAATTCCCTTTTCGTGTTTCATGTGCATCATATAAACCATCACGAGTTAAAATAGTTCTGTTCCAATCTTGTCATTAAGGAAGAACGATGCTCGTTTCACTTCATCAGTTGTATGCGCTACAAAGAAAAAAAGAAAATACAAAAACGCAACAAAAACAACAATAACAAAACACCACACAAATCTATAATCTGGATATTTCGTTAATCCCGCTAACAAACTGAATTAGTAAAAAATATTTTTTTTTCTAGGGGAGATCCTCGGACGTCGTCTGCGCTGCGCTGTTCATTGTAATATGCCTCTCCATTTACATTGGAAAAATTTAACACCCACAATTTGTGCGCATTCTGTATGTGTGCCGTAGTCAGAACCTTTTCTGTTTGCTTTGTGTACAATTTATTTTTCAATGCTTCTTACATCAATTTCTTTTTCAATTTCTGTTCTCTTTGTTAAATTCCTGCCAACATTTCACAAGTTTTGTGCCAATTTCAGCTCTACGCGAATGGATTGTTGTTTTGTTTGTTGTTGTGCGATTACCTTTTTTGATTCTTTTCTAACCACCTAGTTTTTGTTTTAATATCTACTTTGTTCATCTTCCAGTTGATTTAAACGAAAACCTGGCACATACCTAACCAAAATTTTTCATGACGTTATAATGTTTACTTTTAATCTGACTTGTCAATCTTACCTAAAGTAGCAAACATTAATTTAAAACCAAATTTGGTCAATCAAAAGTATGTCCAAGATATAAAGACGAGAAGTATTTAGTGAATTCAGCGGTGGGTTTTGGAAATAATACAGAAAGATATACAAAATGTTCCAGTTGTTAAATGTTTGGTGGTGGTGTTGATGGTGGTGGTAGTGATGGCGTGCATGTAGTTTTCTTTATTGCGCGTCCATTATTTTAATTTTGACATCGCTAAAATATAATCACAAAATGGATCGCTTCTTGATAAGTTAGCAACAATCTGTAATACGTTTTCAGAAACCTCGGTATACGTGAGCATGTATAGAAAATTATGACTCCTGATGGGGCTGCATGTGCTTCACCAACCAGGAGCTCCAACAGCTCGTGCGTTCACTCAAAAACAAGCTTGGGAATAATTGGTCATATGAAATAATATGAACAGCATAAGTACACATGATGCAAGCTGTAGACAACATATATGATGAAGATGATGACTATTATTATAGTCACAATTCTATCATTATATTCTTGATAATTATGATGACGGCGACGGCGATGATCATGACCAGTAACAACCATATTATTATTATTATTATTATTATTATTATTATTATTATTATTATTATTATTATTATTATTATTATTATTATTATTATTATTACTACTACTACTATTATTATTATTATTATTATTATTATTATTATTATTATTATTATTATTATTATTATTATTATTATTAAGAATAAATAGGGAATATTCCAATTAAAACTAGTTATTATTGTGTCCGTCGTGTCATAAACTTTAAAATGGATTAAATGCTACACTCAGCGTAGGGTTCTAAAGGGTTATGTACATAGTTTTGCACAATAAACACACAGCGGTATCAAATATCTTACATAAAATCGACATTGATGTCTAGATTTCTACGCAATCCAGTCAACATCGTAAATTCAGCATCTAGTGTTTTTACAAAGAAGAACGTAACATGGGTTTATCAGATAGTTGGTACAGTGTTTGCAGTTTACTATTTTTGAAGTGTCAACAAGTTATCATGCCACTTTCTGTGAATTTAATTGGTCCAAAATAAGCCATTAGAATACTTGCGCATAAATGGCTGCAGCGGAGGGAGGGGGAGTGGTCCTTGCCCCGCCTTCTCAAAATACTTTTTTTCCACCATTACTAACAGAGCATGAAGAGCATCATTTCAATTGGTAGCCGAATGGATATTGAAAAGAAATGTGTGAGTATCATGACAAAATACATTGTAGTGGATACGCAAATCAGAATATGGCCTGTTTACTCAATAAAATCCTTTGAACTCCAAACAATAACTAGAGCATAAGTAAACCTCCTGTATGTTCACCTAGTTAACATGAAATGAATGACCTATGAAAATTCATTACGATGGCTAACAAGAAAATATAGAGTGAAACATCCTAGCAACCTATTGTAATGCAAACGGCTCTCATTACGTTGATGCTAATACACATGGTATAAATGTCAACTTATACGAGTTAATAAAGTCACGCCTCTTTTGAAGAAAATCTCGATAAATGCCAGTCTCTTAAATGATAAGCCAAAGCATTCTCGTAATCAAATTCAAATACCCAATCAAAAAACAAAGTGTCAGAGAAACTAGAACATATGAATACAACTTAACACCGGCATATATCATCCATTCTCAGAAACACCTCTAGATTTAACACAATTTCTGAATCGAGTAATCATGAATTTAGACAAATACAGCAACTGAACTTCTATTTCTTCTCACGTTATCCAAAGGGCGGAACAAGAGTTGAAGGGTACAGCGTCCAAGCCTAATTCAAACAAATGCTGGAAGTCGTTTGCCATTCCTTTTATGTAGACTCCTTCCACTTAAAATAAAAAGTATATAATGAACAGAAGTTCAAACGGGTAATAAGTTTCTATTAAATATATGAAATTCGTTGAATAATTTCCAGCTTTGCATAAATTCAATAATAAGTCAGTACTAACTTGAGATCATCCGTGTATTTACAGTGTACTATTAAGATTGTGTCCGGAGTCCAGTTGACGACCACGAAATATTTTCTGTTCCATTTCTCTCGTCAAATGGTCAAGAACCGACCATGACCCGACCCTCCCAATCTGCCGAAGCATTCTCAAGAGTCCACTTATTTGTTGCAGACACGTCGGTACCGAAGATGTGTTCCCTTACAGCGAGAAGACCAATATAGTCCTCAGAGCCAACGTCAACATGACAACACCACACTGGTTATATGAAACCGCACTGACTCATATGAGTCCCCATTCAAGAGACCAGGTAAAATATAATAACTAGATCCTTGTAGTACATGAAGGACGGTTAAGTACAAATGCAATGATATACCTCACGCATGCGCACACGTGAATTTGTTACATATTAAACAATTTCATCAGAACTACTGTACGAGATTATTATTATAATAACCGGGCTCATATATGAATTTGTTTCCAAAAAGAATAATCTCCTAGAAGAATAAGAACTCCATAATATATACAACATAAAATGAATTAAATTCGGCTGTTCAGTTATAAAATGGCTAACTTGAAAACAGTATAGAGTTTCTCTAATGACATGGCGCTATACAACAATGTCTGCTATCTCTAAAAGTTAGAATAAATACTGGAATAGCCAATATATCAAACAATTATATCACTTAATACAAACAGTGAAAACAGAATGCAATTTTGTATTTCATGTAGCTCTGCAACTTCAAGTTGCTCTCGCAATATGGACAGCTTCCTGACAAACATGTTGTATTGTGATAACAATGTCCAACTTGGCTCTGTAAGTACCCAGGTTATGGTGCAATTCACTGCCTTAGAGCTTAATGTAAACGGTTTTGTCACTGCAATCAGTTTTCTCGTGCAGAATTGGGCGAACCGAACCAAATATTTTGAAATAATTTAGGATGTAAATGAACTATTCTCGGGTAAAGCTGTACGAGAAAACGAACTTGAAAAAGGATTTGAAGAATATATTTCAACTTACAAGTTCCTCTCCATTAGGAACATGATTAATCGAGGAGCGTGCAGAAGAACCAGACTTCCCTAGCCATTGGTGAGAGAAAAAGAACGTTGCACATGACGGCGTCATGGTGCTACGCTTTGCACAAGACTGATATAAATCAAGTCAGGTTTTTCATTCTTCCAGATGGAAAAATCTTTAGTCTCAACTGGCCTTTGTCTCTGTCTCTCTGTCTCTGAGTCTCTCTCCTGGTGCAACATCCTGACACTTATCCTGACTGTCGTGACATACAGCTAATGGCACCTCATGGAATTGGCGAAACAACTTAAGTAGGATAAAATACCTATGGGCAACAACCAGGAAAAAATTAAAAAAACAACATGGCTCATAGATTTACGCTGCGTTCATTCATTTTATGATGCCCTGGCTGCAAAGAAAGTATGCCAGATATAAAGATGAAGAAGCGGTTAAGAAGCATAGTAAAATAAAACATCTGGTAAATATAATTCGGGGATCTTAAACAGCCCATAAGACAGAATCCGCAAGCATCATGGAAAAGTTGCAGAAAAATGAAAAGAGACTGATGTGTATGACATTAAACTCATAAGTCATAATGACTTAGACCTCCTGTTGTTCATCAGCAAGCTTCATAAGTTCAGGTGTTGTTCAAAACCTATCACTTCCATTTAGACGTTATGGAATTGAGGACTATATGAAAGAATAACTTACCTCCGAAACTGAAGAGCCAGACAACGTACAGAATCTATGCATCCTGAATGCGAAAGTTTGATAACTGAAGTGCTCCAATGAGCATTTGGAAATGGTACGTTTTTAAAAAGCACTTCTTAACACACTACTAGTCAGAATTTTACTAAGTTCAAATTACAATCAATACATATATTGTATTAACCATACCAAGTCGTCACAAGTAAATCGGTTAAGTCTTTGAAACTATAGTGTTAAATTTGTAACACAAATTCTTTTCTATCAAGCTGTTTGGCGTAGGGATAACATACGAAATGGTATAGTAAATCGCCAGATAACAGGGTGCTTTCTTAGCGGCGGAGATGGGGAGTGTTTCCTCACAGGAAAAATAATTCGGATTTTCATTTTCTTAACGTTGCAAAAATGTGCAAGTACATTTTTAAGGCTAATGATAAACACTACCCCAAAGTGACATTATCTCGCTATAAATATCCAACTATTAATCAATCGCAATTTCTAATGTTAAAAAACCCCAGCGTTCATCACTCTTGGCAAAATATACGGCATGAAAACTCTAGTAACATTAAACACACTGTTAGATAATGGCGTTAATAATAACAATAATAATAATAATAATAATAATAATAATAATAATAATAATAATAATAATAATAATAATAATAATAGTTTTCTGAGGGTAAAACATTTGGTTCTAGATTAACCAATTCGAAATGTCATAAAATAATAGATTGGTTTAGTTATTTTTTTTTTTCAGAACATGATACATATGGGACGTTTAACTCAACTATTCAGCGTGTACATTGCGACCAGTATATTTGGTGAAGAAAGAACCCGGGAGAAAAGTAGAGATTTCCAATGATACGCGGGAAGCTATTGGCAAGCTTTCTCATATACCCACATGGTGAGTTGTCAGTATTTTTGCAAAGGCAAACGCCCTTGACCACTCGGTCAACAGGGATCACTCCACATATTGTGGCATATTATAAATATAGAACCTATATCGACAAATAGCACTCTTACTATCTCCCGTGCCTACACACTCACTTGTAATCATAAAACACACACACACACACTCGACTAAGACATACAAAAGATATACATGTAAGTTTTGGAAATGAGAAAGTAATAGGGGTAACCAAATTAGGTGTCTCAATTTATCTGAATAACTGCATAATCAGAAAAATAAAATCTGTAAGCACGTTCTTAAAAGAAGCATGTTGGTGTTTGTTTAATATCATTGAAAACGACATTCCCCAACACTGCTGTTGAACATATAAAACGTCTTTAACAGAGTAGTTTTCAATTGCGGCTAATGAAGATCAGAATTTTAAATAAGGATATTGGAAGCTGGAATTAGGAGATTCTTGGAACATTGTGGAGCCGTGTTAGGTAACGATTTTGGATATAAAAAAAGAGATTTAAAGTACTTTGCTCAATACTTTGAAGGTAACCACTGTAAATTGTAAGTTATCGAATGAAAGTGAGAATGGATAGTATTCTCTTGCAATAATTAGAGCGGGAGGTTTTTGAAGATGAATTATCTGTCCGAGATTAGCAATGCCGCATAATGATAGCAATATATAAGACACACAAATATATATATATATATATATATATATATATATATATATATATATATATATATATATATATATGTATATATATATATATATATATATATATATATATATATATATATATATATATATATATATATATATATATATATGTGTGTGTGTGTGTGCGTGCGTGTGTGTGTAATTTTTAGCTAAGATTATGGCATTTATGAAGACAGTATTTTCAATAGTTATTCTGGAGGACGATAAAGCAGGACACGCATTTAAATTAATGATGAATGCATGTTAATAATCGCATCAAAAGATTTTGATTTTCTATTCTTATGTATTTTTAGCTCTCTGAAAAAATATATATTTTTTTCTGCATGTGAACCTCAACAGGAATGCAAACCATGTCAGAATCTACTGACAGTCGAACATATTCTTTTCGAGTGTGTCCAGGTCCTCCCTGTGAGACATAAGTATGAGATAGAGAGAATCAAAGAATCAAACCATCAGTCCCATAACGTCATCATATCTCCTAGGACGAGGGTTAAATTTGGCTGTGTGGATAACATGTCCTTTTTGCAGAACAGTCTATCTCGTCATGTGTTTTGTGAGCTCAGAGATAAAAGGCAGTCTTAATGTTCTGGAAAAATAACCCAAAAGTATTGAAAAAATAACCCTAAAGCTTTAAAACATTCATCACAGGTGTTAAGTATATAGGAGGATTTTGGTCTGTGTTAATTAACAATAGCAGCAGTGAGATTCCAAATAGAAATTGATGATTTACGTTTCTCTTATGATCTATTTTTGCTGCTGATGTAAGCGCGCTATCCCGTTCAGCAGAGAAAGAGCAAACATGTGTATGCGTTATAAGTATTCTAGCCAATGACATTCCATCATCAGCTATTAATATTCTGATGGCGCTGTACTGGTCCAAGAAACAGGTCGACAAATAATTTTGTTAGCATGTTTTTGAAAACTCTCTTCTTGTTTTTTCCCAGCTGAAAAGGAGAGTAACGGGTTTTCAGTAAGTATGGAAACACCCATGACCGTCTTAATTTGTTCATTTGCCATTCTATGCAATCCATTGAACAGTATATGTAGTGCAAACGCCTTTATATAAAGGGGTCACTTTAGCAGGCGAACTGGACGATTAAGTCGCATTGAAAATGTAAACTTCGCCTCTTCTCCGGTTAGGAAGGCAAAAAACAACTTCACCTTGCTATTCTTTACAGGTTCAATGAGTGACCGTGGTTTTTTAGATGCTGCCTCGCCATAGCCAGGTTAGTTCCAGTGTTGTGTTGCGGCTAAAGGCGAAATGTAAGGAACAAGCCAACAAAATGCTAAAACAAACGACTCTTACTTCATTCACATGTATATGTTTTGATAGCTGATTGACCATTAACCTTTTCCTCAAGAAAGATATTAACTATCGCAGCCCGATTTCCGCAAGTTATCTTTTGATGTTGAAAATATGCAAACTTGTGTTTCGAAACTTAAACAATAGTCTGTAAATAGCAATTTGTGTTTGAAGAATACAATCTGTGATCTGAATATTTTAAATTCCGTGTGCACATTGATTTCTTCGTAAACACCGTTTGAAACCGAAAGTGAACCTGTGGGAAATAATGGCGGACATCGCTGTGTTTCAGAAGTATCACTTTATTAGATTGTCTGTTTCATACTCTATTGTTCAAAATATATTTGGGAAAATATATAATTCATCGGATGCATTCTTATTGAAGATTTATCTTTAAAATTGCTATTATTTAGGTCAGACACATATGGGACTAATCTGTGTTGGGGAAAAGCGTTGAAAGTTCAAAGTTGTTTTCCGACTCCTTTTTTGTGAAAGTACGAAAAACAAAGCAGCGAAGCTAATACTATTTAACCAATGCTTAACGCTACTATAAAGTAGTAGAGAAATAATAAAACCTTAGATCTGCAATTCTTTCAATGGACTGTTGTTACAAAGCTATGAAGTGAGTGGTTACAATAATGAAACCCCTTTTTTTATAAAAAAAAAAAAACATTTGCACACACATGTTGGCTGTGTCGTTTAGACTGGAAAGAAGGGTTTGATTCACTCATATGCCGGAAACAACAAAATTAGGATGAGCTGTCTGATTACAATCAGATCTCCGCTGCCTTAGGTGGTGCTCTAGAGTTTCGTATTTAGCATAGGAGTAGAATTTTAAAGAATTTTAAGTTTCCTCACTAGTTATACTGGCTATTTAAAAGAGACTTTGTATATCTTAGGTATTGTTCAAAGAACCTTTAATTTCCTTTGTTTTGATGTATGATCGATTGGTGTAGACCTTACTCGAGATGTGCATCTTTAAAAAAAAAACAGTGCTAGCTCTACTTGCTCATTTTCACTTCTCGAACTTCAGAGGTAAATTGTAAAAAAAGGAGCCGATAACTTTTTTTTTTACATTTTATGTATTTGGTAATTCATTCATTGCACTTTTAGAAGCTGGTATTGTCTAGTTTTGCAAAATTCATTCGCTTCGCTGCTTTGTTTTTCGTACTTTCACAAAAAAGGAGTCGGAAAGGAGTTCGAGTAAAATCTGAATCGGACACCATCTCAAAAGCTCTGTCATCGATCATTTCTGATGGTTAAAAACCGACGGAACAACGTTAGCATGGTAGATGATATTTGTGACGGTGACGTGATAAATAATCCACTTTCGGTATGTTCTTTTCCGGCGCTTATCAATAATGTCCGTGATTTCCGAAGTAGTTTCATCGTGAAGGCTTTACAATGCATATAAAGGTGTTTGCACTGCATATAATGATAAACGGACTGCATATAATGACAAATGCACTGCATACAAAGGCGTATGTACTGCATATAAAGAGAAGTACACTACATATAAAAGTGTTTATAATGCATATAAATATTATTTGACTAAATATAATGCCAAATGAAATGCATATACTAAAAATGAAGAACAAAATACAGTTATTGTGTTCCGTACGTAATAATCTCCTTTCATTTGCATAACATGGCAAGCTCAATGAAAACTTGTGACGTGCCTCTAGTGGGTGGGGTATTATTATATAATTTGGATAGTTCAGCGACCCCCAAAAGTACTCAGTTATGAAATCTTTAAACCTATTCATATGCTAGACATTTTTCAGCTTCGTATAACAAAAACATTATTTTCACACGTCACAAAATCCGACTACACGTTTATGCTAAAAATGAATAAGTATATCTTTCAAAGAAACGAAGACCAATATTTCGGTGCGGTAATGTACCATCGTCTGAAACCCAATTTAACAATGTCGACGAAATAGACATTGTTGAAAAGGAAACAACAAATACGTGGATTTTACATAAGTTTGTAATTTTTGGGGAGATTTCATTGACAGAACTTGCAAAGATATTTCGCCAAAGTTAAAATTTGATGAAACGCTCTATGATTTTGATAATAACTCATCTACTGTACACCAGTTTGGTCATGCTAAACATAATATTTTAAGAAAATGCACTACGCAATGCGGGTAAAGTCTTAATTTAAATCTGTAAAAAAAATGTATTTTAAATTGAAAAAATTGCAAAATGATAAACGTAGAAGCATTCACACTGCGGAATATTTATGTGATTGACTATACAATGGCGTCAGCTCGTTCTCTAATGTAAGTTGATAATACAGATTTTCAGCAACAGAGATAAGATGGTGTTGTGCTTTCTGGCAGCTCGATTAAGCTTATTTGTGAACAGTTGTATTGTGTAAGGTTATGTTGTAAGAGAGATAACCCAGCATATGAGGCACCTGTGCACCACTAAGGTCGTTGCCCGGTTGCGACTGGGTTGCAAACTGGTGTGGACCAATTTTACTATGAGCTATAAACAAGGGATGCAGAATTTCTCTTCTTTGAGCAACATATCTACGATTACATTGTTATCTTAAAATTAGGTGGTCTTGTTTAGGTCTGCCGTTAATTACGGTATGACAACTTGACTCATTCTGCACAGGCACTCAATACTTTCATCTATGACCCCTGGCGTGTCAAGATCAGTAGCTTATAAACCGAAGCAGGGAGGGGTTTACGGTTGCCCCGGGTGTGGAAGCCTAAACTTATTTAGGCTTTCATCGTCGCCTCGGGTGCCATTTACCCTTAGTACGCCACTGGCGAAGATGAAATCGGAGACGATAACCCCAATACGATCAATTATGAACCAGTTCATCTGAAACTATTAGCCAATCATTTAATTACATATTCAATAAAATTGCACATACTTTATTTTAACACCAGGCCTAATAAATTATCACATGACTAAATACTATCATATAGAACATTACCGCCGTGTACACGACAAAGACAGAGAAAGATAGACCTCCATCCCCAATATCTAGTCACTCTAGTGTGCATGAGTCGACCAAAAAGATAATTGAGTGAATGGCATGGTGGACGGTGATAAAAATGAAATAGGAACCATGCATCGAATACTGACATATTCCTTTTAGAGAAAAACGCTAACCAAAATTGTGTATAAAACATATGCGTTCACTGAGTCTTTAAATAAGCCTACGTGAAAAACTCCACTTTCGCTTATATTTGATGAGTTAGCATTTTGAAAGATGGCAGCTCATCACGCTTTCAAGACATCTTTGGCGTTAATAATTGGGTGGCCTTTGCGTCAGGACAAACCAATATTATGGATGCTGTTCAGAATCAGTTCCAAAGACACATTGTTAAGTTTTAAGCGTTAGGTATCATCGATACTAATATTGAAGTAATCACGTGCGCTTTTGCAATAAGATCCACTAGGATTTGCAGAAGTTATCAGACCCACCAATGGGCATGTAGACAAAGAAAACGGCTGCATTTCAATGTGGCATTCAACTTAATCTTTGACTTGCTTACTCCAAAATCACAAAGTTTTGATGTGCTTGCTAAGTCTACGTCCCTCCGAAGATTGCTATAATTACGTGAATAAGGACTCTTGTTAATACACAAACTGAAAATAAATGACCAAAATGAAAAAAGTGACAGATAAAACCAAAGCATAATAAGTTCTTTCAAATGCGGGCATATACAATTAATTAAATTGTTTTACACTTATTATTACTTTCTTGGATAATTCTTTTAGTATTATGATCAGTCTACTACATCGTAAGTCCTTGAGTAAAACTGCAACATGCTTTAAAAATATAGTATATATATAAACGCAATAAACTGACGACGAACAGTGCGAAACTAGTAACTAACTAGCCTGAACGCTTTCGACTCCTGATGAGTCTTTTTCAAAGGCAAATACAAAACATATAAACATATATAAAACAAACAAATAAACACATGTACGCCTCTACATGGCTGTCTCCACATGAGCTAAATCTATAAATACAACCAGCTTGTATAGACTTGTTGCGGATACTGAAAACTGTTTATAATTCCCTAAAAGTCTAAAAGCCAAAGCGACATCTATTACTTTTTTGTACATTTATGTAACGCAGATTATATCCCGGATATTTGATTTTATACCGGATATTCTTATAGTAATAATTAAAGGATACTAAGAATATTTAGAAAAAGTTTATTTCTGCTAGTGCATAATTTTCTTCTTCTAGTCTTATTGGTTTAGACCTCTTGGTTTCAATGTTCTAAGGCGGCATATCCAGTATGATTCCTTTTCCTTCCTGGTTTCGGAACTCCAGCTTTGGTTGTTAGCAATTGCGATAAGTGTTATATCACTGAAAGTGTGGCCAGGGAATGAGAAGTGTTCTGCGACCGGGCTTCTGTACAGCTTCTTTATCATCCAATCAGATCTATGAAGGTTTATCCTTTTGTGTAGCTTTTCAGTTTCTCCGACGTTCTGAAGGCCACATATCTTACATATGATTAGATAAATAACATTCTCTGTTTTGCACGTTTTGTTTGGACCATGTATGTTTAGTTTTTCTTTAGTCACTGTGCTAGTGCATGTTCTGGTTTCTATCATATGTTGACAGGTTTTGCATCTTTTATCGCCACTGGGTCCAGATTGACTAGGTTGGTCTTGACTAGCGATTGGCGTGATCCCTTGGTGATCAAGTGCTCTTGAAAGGGTTGTTATTCGCCATGTATTTTATTCTTTATATATATATATATATATATATATATATATATATATATATATATATATATATATATATATATATATATATATATATATATATATGTATGTGTGTGTGTGTGTAATATCATCATCATCATCTCGTATTCTTGTAGGCCGTTGGGGAACATAACGAGACCAAACAACCAGCTTCCTTAATTCCTCTCGATTTACCGTCTTTCTCAGTTAATCGTTCAGTGTCAAGTCTGTCCACTCCCGAATATTGTTTTCCCATCTCTTTTTCTGCCTGCCTTTCTTTCTTCTTCCTTGTACAGTGCCTTGCAAGATTGTCTTGGCAAGTCCTGGTGATCGTGAGACATAAGCATCTCATCTCTGGCCTGTATCATTTTCTCTAAGTCGGCTGTTATGGTCCATGATTCACAGGCGCAGAGAAAAATGGAGATCACCAGCGAATGCATTAGTCTGACCTTTGAACTGAACGCGATGTTCTTGTCGCTCCAGCTGGGCTTCAGTTTTGTCAGCGCTGCTGTCGTCTGTTACAATTGCCTCTAGATACGTGAAGCTGTGGACTGTTTCTAATTTCGTACTTTGGACCCTGATGTCAGTGCTGATACTCTTGGTGTTGTTGATCATCAGGTTGGTCTTCTCTACACTGTTTTCCATGCCATAGTCTGCAGAGGTTTTGTCGAGGATCTCAATTAAGCTAGCTAGTTCTTGCTCATTTTCTGCTAGTCCATCAATATAGTCGGCAAAATGTATGTTGGTGACTGTTCTGCCTCCAATGCTGACTGTCCATGTCGTGGATGGTGCAATTGGTAATCTTGCTCAAAATCCTGTCTTGGGGATCGTTTGTTTACAATGAGCCATGCATGAAGGTGGATAATCTCTGTGTGTGTGTGTGTGTGTGTGTGTGTGTGTTGGATTTTTAACGTATCTTTAACAATTTTTCAATCATATTGCTACGATGTCTGCAGTACTACCCTTGTCACATGTGATTTTGCATAAATGCCAGAACAATCGTATCTGATTAACCTGTTGGTGATGTAGGGTTAAAACGCCATTTTTCAGCACACGATACATGGCGGCCAGTAATAATGGTAGAGGAAGAACCCAGGAAAACCCCAGAAAGAACCACCAACCCACGAGAAGCTACTGGCAAGCTTTCTTACATAACCACATTAGCCGAATCCGAGACTGGAACCCACGCAGAGGTGAGATGACAGTGATCCGTAACAGAGATCGCTTTAGGCCACTCAGCCACTCGGGGTCCCTGTTACAAGTGAAGTAACCATATGTCCAGTACCGGATTTAGGCATAAGCTAAACAAGCTACAGCTTAGGGCTCCAAAGTCTGAACTCAGTCTGAAGGAGCCCTTCAAATTTATTTTATACCAAATATGGACTCTATAGCTTACCATAGCTTAGTGCCTCGCTTTGTCTAAATCAGGCACTGCCTATGTCTGTAGCTTTTTGAAAAGCTATAATAGCTTTATCAATGGTTACCAGTTATGGCACTTTATGAACATAGATTTTAACACTTCAAACAGCTTACAACAGCAATTAGTGTAATATGTTTTGGAAGAAAAAAAATGTGAAATTGAGCAGAATGGAAAAGGTGCAATTCCTTTACAAAGCAAGGTCATTTGTAAAGGGTGCATTTAGAGGTGACACAGTGGGATAAGATCTGCTGCTGCATAAAATAATCCAAGGAGTTGCAGCCCCAACTCCCTAGATATGATTCATTTCGTGTTGGAAATGGATTCTATGAGTTTAATGATCAGGACCACCTGAAGTTTGGAAAGATGAACCAGAATTAGGTAGATGAGAAATTCCATCTCCTTATTGACGATCTGATGGGATGGATGAAGATCTGACTCCCAATTGATCATGAAACACAGATGATGTAAAAGGATATGATATCATTATTTCCTTTGAATAGAATGGAACTGATCACATGTTTCTGGAAGATGTCTTCTAAAGCAGATGAAGTAAAAGGCCCCATGGATCTGTGATCGAGCCAGAATAGAGGATGCAAAACTGCTAGCATTTTTCTTTGTATGCAAACTGGAGGAATTTCTATAATTTTGCCAACTCCATCATGCATATTTTTGCAAGGATTAACTGATTTAAATGACAGAGGTCGATGAATCATCTGAATTTGCCATTGGCTGTCTTGGCCAGAAAAAGCTTGTTGTAAAACTCCAGATCTTGTGGATTCCAAACCATCTCCACCACCAATTTCTTGATAAGTGCCCTGCTCTTTTGCAATAAAAGTGCGTCCTTTACAGTCTGGTGATACTTTTGTTAGGAATGGAGAGGAATTTAAGGGGAGTGTTAGCAATAGCAAGAACCAAAGCCTCTTAGGCAATTTGGTCTGCCCACTCAACTGTGAGAAAGAGATCATTCAAATGACAGTCATAGTACCATCCTGCAAGTAAATGGCTGCCATATCTGCAGGATGTTGTCATCGATTTAGCACCGGCAGTTTGTCAAAATCATCAGCCAGCATAGGTATCAGGTTGTGCAGTGTAGATAGATGGCTGTACTGCCAGAGTAAGGGTAGATCTATCAATTAACATTCCATGTCTCAGTTTAATAAGGCAGGCAATGCTATGTAACAGAAAACAGTCACAGCATCAAAACTGAAGCATGGCAAGATTGAACAGTTCATGCAAGTCATTTATAAACCCCATGTGCCTGGGCTTACAGGCTTGAAGACCATCCTCAGTGAGGCAGAGGGACTTATGCCTGGCCTGCCTGAATTGGATGGAAACTCCTCCAAGGTGTCAACATTCTTTGACTAAACAGAAGACAGAAGCCCAGGGGAAAATTGGCCAGAACTGATCAACTCTGTCATTGCTTGCTGTACCAAGGAACTCATCTGGCAAAGATGGGGGAGAAGCTTCTTCCATTGCCCCATATGTAAAGGTGGCAATAAACAATGTTTGTTGCATCTGCATTGGGGGAGGTGCCCCAAGGTAAAACCCATCTGGCTGCCCAAAGACTTAATATAAGGTGAATGCTGACATCATCAGTACTCTTTTTCTTTGATTTTCCACCTCACCCGTTTCTTGCAGTTTCCATTAGAAATGTCAATCATTTGTTCTTCAACCAACTGGCACACATACCGCAAGTAGCAGATGATGTACACATTGCAGGCAAGAAACATGGCATGCAAAATCTTGCTGGCTTGAATTATTGCATTATGGACACATATTATTAATTCTGAAATGACTAGTTAGAAAAGTAAGAAGAAATAAATAGTTTGCATTAATAACACTACCCATAATATCAGGAGTGATAAATAAATAGTGTACAATGAACACAAACTTCAATATGGACTCCATATAAGTAGAACAATTTACATATAGTCAAAATTAAAAACATAATGCATACCATGTTAGATAATCCTTTATATTTCAATAAATCAACAAAACCTTAAATGGATTAAAAGATATGTAGTACATATTTCAAACGGATTTTGAATAACAATATGAACAATGTCAGTAAACAGTGAAAGCTTAAAACTATCAGGAAACGTAATGAGTAAGAGTTATTGCCCTTTGTCCATATATAATATAGACAGAAAAGCCTCATTTTCATCTTTGAGAGGGCAGGATCTAGGAGGTTGTAGGACTGTTATTCCCTTTAAGTTAATGTGATGGTGGAACATATTCAAAGGAGAAATAACTGAATATTACACAATGTGCCTTTATGATTTGATTATTAAATATTCTTTTATTTCATTGCTAAATGTGTTCAAATTCAAAATGGTATATTTAGAAATAAACATTTACAGGTATATTTATTAAAAAGAGGTCTTACATCATTGCTTTAATGTTAGTCATATGGTTTGATCTATCAAATGTAAGATGATATGAATTGACAGAATAAATTAAACTTAGTACAGTGTATACCATATCTTGAAAGACCACCTCTTTTGCCAAAAAAGATGGTCTCTCAAGATAGGTGGTCTTTAATAACAGGTAACAATGCTATACAATCAATAAATTTTTGCACTGCGAGTGTGGTCTCTCAAGACAGGTGGTCTAGTATAAGACATATGCATTCATCCAATTTTCTAGAATTCTTGCAATATAGTTGTTCAGTACGTAATGTGGTCAGCAATTGTGGACTCTTAACTACTCTCTTGTAATGAGGGACAGCACGGTTATTCAATATGTAATGTGGTCAGCAATTCTGGACTCCATCTACTGTTTTATGAGGGACAGTGACACACATACAAATTTCAGAATTACCATAACATCTACATACATACATACATACATACATACATACATACATACATACATACATACATACATACATACATACATACATACATACATACATACATACATACTTACATACCTACCTACATGCATGCATGCATGTATACAAAATTTTAATGACTAAAGTACAGTACAATTTTTAATTTATGAGTTTTGAGTCTAAGTTCAGTTTCTAAGCTCATATAGTTTGATGACTATGTGGGCCAAGCTTTTTTCCCCCTCAAGTTTATCAGAAGTTCATTTTAACTATTAGTGAACTGCATTTCTCTCAATTCCAAGTCTTTCTTAACTATTTCCCCTGAGTTGTTTATATAAACAGGAAATTGCCAATTGACTCCAGTTATGACAGCAGGATACAATCACAAAAATTGTGGCAACTGGTTCTTATTTTATTAAATACAATCCCAACTTGACTGCGGCCAGAACAAAAAAAAAAAATGTTTTCCTAAAGATTGCTGGGGAAGTCAAATACTTAATAGGAAGAAAAAAATATTTTCAGGTGTACTAATCTACAAGTCATATAAAATATAAATGATGATGACACTAGTGATGTGTATCAGAGAGATCTGATCTACATCAGACCAGAACCCAGCTGCCAATAGAAATGGCAACATGACTAGGTCTTTTTCTTCATCTAGCCAAAACTGAGATCAGACCAAACATTTATATCTGTAGCAATAACATTCATGGTAGCACAAGTGGCCACAAATCATCTCATGTTTAAAGGAACCATAAAATTACATTAGTTGCATTATATATATATCCTGCATACCCAGTGTGTCAATGCTGGAGGTAATACTAACACCAAAGCATGCAGTATCACCAATGTAAAAGTAGATGGGAATGAAAGATTAAAAGAAAAAACAGCTTGTGACTGAAGCTCCGCCATTGATTTGCATTTTCTGCCTTATAGACGATTTTACATCAGCATATTTGTAGGCTTCTACTGAGCTAGCATAACTTTCAAGCTGACATTTTAAGCATATTAGTATGCAGGGTCTGTGTATGAAGATATCTCTCTAGCAAGAGAAACTGAGTGGGTGAATCGGTACTTGTGGTATACAAATGCTTATGCAATTTCACAATTTTATTCCAAATTTAATTAGAAAACCTTATACTCAAACAACTCGGAATGAAAACTACCTTTTCCCTTCAAAATTTTAATTGTTGAATTGTTTTTTACAATGAAGTTTGATTTTGAAAATAAGTTATTGTAGATGAGTACACTACAGTCGTGGATTTCGTCTATTGATGTAATGTAATAAAACTGCTTACTCTGCAATTTTCAACACACATCAATATGCTTCATATTATAAAATATTATATATTAGATTTATAGCATAATGTAGTGTTTGTATAACATAAAAATAATTTTTCTACAAACTGTTAACTTTGTAGAGTTCTGATATCTTGAGCAGTGGACCTGGTACATGTAATTAGAACATCCGCCTCAGATGGGGAGGGCACGGGGTCGAACCATGACCGAGTCATACCAAAGACTTACAGAAATGGTACTAACAGCTGTCTCACTAGGTGCTCAGCATTAAGAGATTAGTGTTAGGACAAGTAGGCCTGGTGTCAGGATAATGTGATTGGGTGGGACATTTAATGCTAAATGTCTGTAGTATGATGCTCCAGAGCTAGACATCACAATAAAATGCTATATTGCAGACATCGTAGTGATATGACTGAAAAATTGTCAAAGCTATGTTAAAAATTCAACTCAAACTCACACACACACATTCCATTTTAAATTACTTTTACCCTGGTGAAAAGAATGAAATGTTCTCCGCATCTGATATTCCATTGTTGTAATTATCATGATCATTAGTAATATACCTTGCTTAAAATATAAATATCTTAAGAGTCTGAAATTTTTATCAATATCACACTGATGAAGGAAGAGTGATATTGCCAAAATTTTTAAATTCTTAGCATATTTATGCTTTGAGCAAGGGAAATTACAAATGATCATGAAATATCCAGAGCAAGGTATGAACCTTTTCATAACTTATAATGACTGAGCAAAGTATAGTTTTGAATAGGAATCCATACTGTCCACTGTATATTATTTTTCAATTTTTCTTTTAGAAAATGAAACATACTTTACCATAAGCAGTGAGACACACCCACTGTACTGTGTGTAAAAGAGTGTAATGCAAGTCAATGCATGAGAACAGTAAAGTGCTGGATATGATATCAAACATTTTCTCACAGGTGTAGAGTAATAAATGAGTATAGTAAGGCTCAAGCATTTAGTTTTTTCTCACATTCCATTGATTTTTCTGCATGTTGTTTTTAGAAATCAGACTGAATCCCACAATAATATATCCATACATGCCAACCATTACACTTTTGGTGTAATCATTACGCTTTTCTTCACTAAATTACGCCATACGAATAAATGCATTTGGATTATTTTTTCAGTATATCCCCTCCCAAAAACATTAATAATTTTTTTCTCATTTTTATTAACATCCCACTAATTGCACAGAACATATTCTAGAAAAGACGGCCTCTGTGTAAGTTTGACATAAAAGTACACATGTCAATAGACTAGATGTGTTTTTCCTATGTGTTATGTTCTATTTATAGCAGCTGCCCTATTTCCAAGAAGACCTGTTTCTATTTATAGCAGCTGTCTTGCTTAGAACAGAACAGACTGGTTTTCTACTTTTTAATCTTTGCTCACATATTCTTTTTTTAAAAAAATGTAAGGTACAGAATCATTCTGTAAGAATTTGGTGGTAAAATTTTCCTATTTATTCTAGTCAATCCGTATGTTACAGCAAAAATGTTAAACAAATGATTTCACAAATGGATCAGAATGATAAAAAAACAGAAAAAAAACGACTTAGAGATGAATATATGAATAACACAATACAGTGTCATTCTAGGGTAGCTTCACACCTATTGCAGGCAGTGTGGAAAGGATTTTAATATTGGTCACAGTGTAAAACAGACATCTTGAATTAGATTGTTTTACTAACTCCAATGCTAAGGTAACTTCTTTTTTACAGCAGAACTAAATTGTGGAAACGAATTGTATAAATGCAGGGGCATTATTTACCGAGCTCTTAATACAACACTGACTACAACTAGTGGTAGAATATAAATTCTGCCTTTGTTCAAACGAATGCTTCCTGACGCCAACATATACATATGTTTTGTACATATGCACATTGAATGTTATTATGTTATATGTGGATTACACTTTTGTCCACTTGGATTATGCTTTTTCCTCACCAGAGGTTGGCATGTATGCATATGCAAGAATAGACCAGCATATGTACAAGAAGAAGTCTTGTTTAACTAAACTTTTGCATGGCTTCAACAAGTCCCTGTCATTTGCAGGTATGTTGAAATCTAAACTGATTGCTGTTGCTAGAGGAGATCATTGACTGCGAATAGTGAAGCAATATAGACAGCAGAGCTTTTGAGAGTGATTTAAAGATAATTATAAATAATATTCTTGAAAATTATCCATGAGGACAGTTCAGTGTCAACTGCATGATTATGGTTTAAAGTTTGGAAAGCTGGTAACTGCTAACAACGTAAACAAAACGGCATGAAGTAGTGCAAAGAAAAAGATAAAGCTCAGTTTAAATACCATCTGTACTTGCTTATAAGTCCAGTCAAACTGCAAGCAACAAAGATCATCATCTTCTGTTGCATAATGTGCTTGCAGATCAGGGTCTATATTGTTTGTTCTGGTTAATCCTAACAAACTGAACAGACCCAGATCTGCAAGAACATTATGCAAGAGAACATCTGTTTGCTGTTGGACTTAATTTATAAGCAAGTACAGATGGTTCATTGGAATAAAGTAATATGCTATTTTTCTAATATTTTAGAAAATGGGGCATAATTTACCAATGAGAACTGGAACATCGACTATAACTAAGTTTTGTGCACAGCCATGTGTGAGATCAGCACAGAGCTAGATCTGACATCTAAGTCTGCTGAAAGTCATATACTGATGAAGGAAAAAAGTAGGTTTTGAAAATATAATGCCCAGTTTGCATGCATTCAGTTGATTTTATCATATGATGCTTTAAATTGGACTCAATCATGTAACAGCACAGAATGCATTAGACCCTGCATATACAGAACAAATTTGTTAAACTAGATTCTCTTAAAGGCTCCATGAAATCTCTGCCATAGTTGGGTCAGGTACAATGTGTCATTGATTGCTGATGCTGATAGTGGGCACTTTTGGTCAAAGTTTGTGGAAATGAAACTAGAGACATTTCTAAATATTCAGTTACAGTGACATTTCTGAACTGATGCAAATTTTGCTGACATCATGAACATAATTCATCAATTAATCAACAAAACATTGTTCTATGTTCATCTTCAGCTGAAACATAAAGGTTTTGTTTCTGGACAAAATGTTTGAGATATTCTTTTGAAAGATCTTAACTGTTCTATTGTAAAAATCAATGGTAGACAACTCAAACCATAACCTGAACAATAATATCTATCTATAGAATTTAATAACAGGTGAAAATCAAAGAAAAGTCACAGAACTACTCAACATCTGCACAATTCATGGCTTGTGATTAAATATGAAGAAGAAGGAAATATGGAAAACAGTGGTGGTCATAAAATGCTCACAGGGAGATCATCAACTTCAGTGAGTAGAAAAGAAAAAGATGACAAAGTTTGAGAGAGATTGCAGATAATTACAATCAATATGCAGGACACTTTAGTGTTTACTGCATGATTATGAATTAAAAACACTAACTTCAGGTGACACGGATAGTATCTGCTGAAAATAGAAAAACTGCATAAAATGGTTCAATGAAAAGCTAATTTTACAGTTTAAAAAGAATAATGTAATATTTTCAATGAAACCCATGTTTTTATCACTGGTGAAAACCATCTGTAGATGTGGAGAGACTGTAAAGAAGGATACAGACCCCCCCAAGTACATAGGATTACATAGAAGTAATGTGTATGTAGGTGCAATGTTTTGGAGTTGCATTATGTATCAAGGAGGAGGATATATTTGTAGTAAAAATTACAGTAATACTCTTTACTTTCATTTATGGACAGTTGCCGAAAAATATTTTGCAAATTCACAATATTTCCATGACAATGCACCTTGCCACAATTCTGTATGGATTTGTGCCTGGAAACAGGAAAATATTGACAACATGACAGACACCTGACCTCAACACAACTCAAAATCAGCATCAGATGGTCACTGCTTGCAATTTAATCCTGCTAAGCTATTCTAAAGTAAGTGAAGGCTTTTAGGTCTTCGGAGACTAATAGGTCATCTGTCACTACAAATGATATTGAATCTTTATGCAGCATCATTCCCAGGTGAAAAAAAAAATCAAAAACTCCACAGGCCATATAACTAAATATTGAAAATCCAAGAAACATGCACAACTTAGTTTTTAAAATATTCTGCACATTCAATCATGACACTGATTTTGTCAACTTCAGGTTTCATCATTTGTTGAACATCACTGTATTGCAATTATTTAAGCCAAAATTCTACTGTAAGCTTTAAATTATGTCATTTAAAATCACTGTCAGATGTTCATGCAGAAGGTACCTCTCAATCAACAATGAAATTGTAAGTTGACATCAACTCACCTGTAACGCATTCAGTCAAATCTGGTCAAATTCTACTTAAGATGTTGTTTTGAGGGTTTTCTTTGAAAAAAATGATGAATATTTTATCAACAAAGGCAATATTTGATAAAAGCCAGGATGCTCTTTGTTAAATCTGATTGGAATAAGTCAAGTAGGTTTTCAAAAATTTAAAAAGCAATTAATGTTGATTTATGAACAATGGATGGATGATGATACATGATAGATACAGATCTATACATAGGCTCCCAGCTAGAGGAGATAAAAATCAAAATATAAAATGGTATCAACCTATGTTATAAATGGTATCAACCCATGTTATAAATGGTATCAACCCATGTTATAAATGGTAGCTCCACTAAAGTTTATGCAGAATGCTTGCACACAACTCTTAAAGTTGTTACTTTAGTAGAATATGACAGAATACAAAAACAGTACCGTAAATTACAGAAGATTTATTAAGACATAAATTTCAAAAGTTGCAAAATTAAAATTTTTTTAATATACTTTTGTTTAGTACTATTGTTGCATATAGTTACTGTCTCTTGGAGACACATTTATTAAAACATTTGCAGATAACATATAACATATGGTTCCATGAGTAAATGGACCTGAGTTAACAATACATAACCTTACATACTCGCTTATAGGACAAGTCCAATTGCAAAATGCACAGACCAAGATCTGTTGTTATATAATGTGCCAGCATATCAGGGTATGTACAGTTTTCTAGGAGTAATCAGTAGAACAAACAATATAGACCCTGAACTGCTGGCACATTTTACTTTGACAGATCAGAATCATTGTTGTTTGCAGTTTGACTCTATTTATAAGTGAGTAAATATGTTAAGTGCCATTTCTCTCTGTTTCATGTTGAGCTAGGTAAATGAAAGGACAATAAACTGAATAAAGAACTTTTAATAAATACACAAACCTGTCTTTGGAAGAGAGTCCCACACATTTGCAAGTAACAAATTAAGATTTTAAGACTAAACCAATTTCCTCACATTTTGCACTTTTGACCAAAACCCATGTTTAAGGACACTTAAATACAAGATAATTATTTTGGGCCCGGTTGGATCTGTATTGGTGTGCGTTCTTTGTGTACCTCACCCCAATCAAATGTGGCTTCTGTCAATCAACTACGGCATTAGAGATTCAAATGCATCACTTATTGTCAGTCAGGTGAGAAAAGTTACATTATCAGGTTGACTGATAAAAAAGCCTGTCCAACCAAAAAGGACAAATAGAATTTTTATTTTATGTGTCAAAATTCACACCTTCATAATTTTAAGTGTATTCATAAATTTTGCTTTAATCAGTGGGGCATCTTTTCAGTGGTTGCAAAGAGTTCCTGAAGAAAGTTGTAAGAATTTTGAAAAATCCTTATTAAACAATGTTTATATTTTAAGAGGATTACGGCATTGCTGATGCCAAAGCAGTAACCAAATATTTGGTACTGTTATCCTTTGAGACACAGCCACTTCAAATGTTTTAATTTTTATGGCATTTATTGGCTTTAAAATAATTTTTGACCTTATATCATCTTAAATCTCATCTTATAATCGAGATAAAAATTAAAATGGGTTATCATGGGTTTAATAAAGAAGGAATTAAAGCAGTAACACATCATAAAAGATAGTATCTATAATTAATTTTTTTAGACATTTAGTATCACAAACAAACTTAATGATTTACATTCATTAAACAGCTGAAAGACACTAGTCATGTTACAGTGGTCCCTTAATAGTAAATCTTAAAAACAATTCTAGGACATAACAAACATGAAAAACTCAATACTGAGGTTTAATGAGATGCCTGTTCCATGTGTTGATGTGTATTGCAATACACAACCTACGAAGTGATATATATTGATACATGTAGCAAAGAAAGAGGCAAATTACTAATAATTATCCATGGCCATTGTAAATTAAAAGTAACTTCTATAATGTGTTTCAGTTTGTATCTATTCTCTACCTTTTGAACCAATGTATCAAAATGAAAAAACTATTTTGCTCCTATTAAAGACAAATTTGTGTGGATAAAAAGTATCAACATACAAAATTTGGACCTATAAAAAACTAACAGCAAACAGGGTAGACCATGATCTGACATCAAATAATGCACAAGCAGATGTGGTTATGTTCTGTTTGCCTGAAGTGGTTAATTAAAATTAAAAGTATATAAAGATCCTTGTGTATTATTTTAAATATCAGATCTTTTTATAAACCTGGGAGTTGTATTATACACTGGGTGACCACAAGAATTTCCTGAAAAATTCACCAACTTCAGAAAATCTTTAAAAATATCCATAATCTAAAAGTCAAAAACTTGACTGCATGCAAAACTTAATTTCTTTATAAAGAACTGGTGCAGCAATAACTTCATCTTTTTTTGCCCCAGCTGTCCCACAAGATGTCTGACTTTACACCCTTATCTACATATACTTTAATATCAAAACCCAAATGCAATTCACATCTAACCACCAAGATCTGAAGTTTTAGTAAATTTATTGACTAAACAGACTTAGAAACTTACAGATATCCACAAATTTCAAAATGATTAGAAAAATTCACAAAATAAAAATATCTGCCACAAACATGCAATAGTAATCAGCCTATCCACGACCAAAACCTGTTCCAGATACCTTTCTATAATAAACAAAAGACACTGACCCTGAAAGATTCATTACACAGAAGTCTTTGTTGTCAAGTGTAACTGATGAATTACAATAAAAAACAGAATATAAAGTATTTGGTGCTCAATAGCACTGAATAAAGCACTTTGGTCTTGTTTCAAACACTGAATAAATATTAATGCAAATATTTAAAAGATATGGATGAAATACTTATAAAATTACAACTAATTAACATGTAAATTGTTGACTAAACAATTGTTAGCCTTTAAGTTAATTTTTAAATAAGTATTAGAACAACATGACTTTATTATACCTAACAATGGAATGTTGAGAAAAAAACTGTTCTGTGAGCAAACTTTCATCAGACTATAGACAAATCTTTTCAAAATAACTAATAACAAAAATATCACTGGGATCATAATTTCAGAGACTTCTGTAAGAACCCTCAATAACCTGGATCACTGGCACCAAAAGGTTTTCAGAGAACTGAGCTTGCCCACTGTAGAATTTCCGAATTATAAAAAAGTACAATGTCAAAGATGAATCCAATCCAACTCTCAATCATCTATGTACCTGTAAATTAATGTTTTCTCTTCATTTTGATGACTAGACAGAAGGAATACTCTAAAATACAAAGATTACATTAATCATAAAGACTGATTATTTCTAATGCTTATAGTATTCAGAAATATTAGGTCACTGAAACAAAATCAGGTCACTGACATATTACTATATCTATGACAAGTGAGAGTAGTGTGAGAATAAACTTAATGCATCATAAATAAAAAGTGAAAACCAGGTATGAAGATATAAAGTTCAAGCCAAATTAGGCTGTATAAAATTAAGCCACAGTACTTGGTGTAAAATCAAGCATAAAACACTCACATGGACTAAGAAAAACATTGTGATATGAATCAGTCGATATCTGAAATTCTTCTTTACCTGAGCTGCACTATATTATGATCTTAAAACTAGAACTGTTAGTGAGGAGGAGCTCCAATGATACACCTACATCTGTTATATCAGTCAGTATCTTAAGAAGTATTAAATAACCCATAGAAACTAGGTCTCATCAACCTAGTTTTGGTGTGTTATACAGCATGCCAGATATATAAACAGTGCATGTTTGGTGGTAATAGGTTAACAGATACTGAAATTCGATATCTTTAAAAAATGTGCAAAATCCTGGAAAATATATATCAATATTCCAGTTTTGTATTAAAAGCTTTCATTCTAAGATTTACTCACAGTGTAAATGTGGCAGCAATAGGTATAGCTGTATTAAAATTAGAGACCTGACATAGTAGGTCATAGTGACCCAAGTTTGGTGAATGACACATATGCTCATCTCAAAATGCATACAATGGGCAAATTTGGTGTCCATAGCTGTAGCAGTACAGAGTCCTGTTGATGGACAAAATAGTTTATAAATTCTAATAACTCTTGGAATGAAGGTTAAAGTAATTTAGTTTTAGTATGCATCAAATGTTCATCCTCAGATGCACGCTCAGTGGAAATTTTTTTTTTTTAGGCAATAACAGATAATGTGTTGGCATTGTAGTATGGACATAACTGGTAACCACTTTTAATAAATCCTGGAGATTAGATCACATGTACCTAGTTTTGGTGCTGGACTCATTCTCACTGATAGATGCAAACACAATGTAAGTTTGATGTCTGCTGTAGCAACAATAGAGGAATTACAGCCTGGACAATAAGGATAGACACATTTTGTATAAAATTTTGAACAAACAGAATGGGAGGTCAGAGCAATCCAGTTTTGGAGAATAACAAAGTTTTTTTTATTTCTATGCACATTTAGTTTAAGTTTGATGGTACTGGTGAAAAGGTATTGGATGTAGAACACAATAATAAATTTTAACCAAGTTTTAATAAATCTTTTAAAATGGGTTACAGTTAGCCAGTTTTGTTACATGACACATTTTAACCAAGATGCACTCACAGTGCATGTCTGATGTCAACAGGACAACAAGGATGGAGACACGAAAAGATGGTTGTGGCTGGACCAAGTGAATGATATATACTGTACTCTTCTCAAAGCATCGACATAATGAAATAAAAAAACTGAAATTCATTTATCCTAATGACAGTTTTACTTAAAACATGGCCACCAGGGTTATAACATCAGCTTATCTGCATTTCATAATGGTAAACTAAAAAACTTTGAATGGATTTGTCAGACACTACTATTTCTGGTTTCAACTTGTGGTTTGTTTTTCCTCTTTAACAAGGAAGATGAACTTGTTGCTGCCTATGGCTGTAATGGGATGGTGTCCATGGTGATTGTTGTCTATGCAGTACACACTCTGGGGTAAGTCAACTAGCTGGCCTGTAGTCTACAAAACACAACAGAAAAAATACTTAGGAAAAAGAAAATACAAAAATTAATGGATAAAACTGTAAAACAATAATAGAAATTTTATAAAATGCACAATATCCCAAAGGTAATACTTTGATGACATATAAGTGCACAACTATAAATTCATAATCCACTTATATCTGCTTCCCATTCATTAGTAAAATTCATATACCATGCAAATGTTACTTGAAACCTTGCATTTGCGCAAAATTTTATTTTAATAAAAGGGTTATGTCTTTGTACTACTCTGGTGGCCTAGTGGTTAAAGCATCTGCCTCCGATGCAAGAGGTCACGAACCCCAGCCGAGTCATACCAAAGACTTATAAATATGGTACTAACAGTTGCCTCACAAGTAACACAATACACAGCAATAATAGGTTAGTGTTACGATTGGTTGACCTTGTGTCAGTATAATGTGAATTGGTGGGACATCATGCTACATGTCTGAGGCATGATGCCCAAGTGCTAGTCATCACTATAAACTGCCACATTGCAGACATTGTAGTGATATGACTGAAAAAGCATTAGAGCTATGTATGTATGTATGTATGTATGTATGTATGTATGTATGTATGTATGTATGTATGTATGTATGTATGTATGTATGTATGTATGTATGTATGTATGTATGTATGTATGTATGTATGTATGTATGTATGTATGTATGTATGTATGTATGTATGTATGTATGTATGTATGTATGTAAATGGCAGATCTGTACAATACTGGTTATACAGTGGAGAATAAGTTTATATCTCCCCCCAAAACTGAGGCAAAGAAAAAAAAATGGTAAAATCTTAAAAATTGAAAGTCAGAGTATAAAAATAAACGTTAATGACTGTCTCAACTGGAACATCATCATGGAAGGCATGCTAGTCATCACATCTTATGAAAGGAATATTCTACATCACAGAACCCACAGAAATGTACATTGTTTAAATTTAATTAAATGTTGTGTTAGAATTTACAAGCTAGAAGTTGAATAACCATTACAAAGACATATTCCATCACAAATTTCTTCTTGTACCTAATGATAAAAAAATCTGTATGCCCCATTGAGAAAGAGAGAGAGCGAGAAAGTCTTCACAATTGTAAATCTATATTGTTCTCATACCTGATGACTGATCTGACTCATGTACAAGTGCAGTAACATATTCCATTATCAATTAATACCACCTATTAAGTGATTCCTTCTAGTTTTTGTTTCCATTTTCATTTATAAAAGAATCATATTGTTTTGTAGTGATATTTACATGCTAATTCTGAATTCAGTCATTCCAAGACAAAACCTGTTTGCAGTCAAGATTTTGCAGACCAGATCATATTGGCAAGGCTACCAATAGGGAAATGAGGCTACCCATGGGTATTATGAATACTGTGCCCTACAGTGAAAGGAAATGTCAGGTGGTTACTATTGTAAATTTCTCCGCCAGTGACATTGTTGGACATGATGAAGGGAAATGGCAGCATTTTAAAGTACATCTAGCATTAAGCAGAGATTAAAAACAAATAGCCGCCATAGTACAGGAAGATAAATACATACACTTTAAACAAATAGCTGCCATAGTACAGGAAGATAAATACATACACTTTACACAAAATCTTAATTGTTAGGAATGGAGAGGTTTTTATACTTGCAAAGATATTTATGTTTTGCAACTATATGGATATAAATGTAGTGAATAATTAAACCCTGGATGAACATGGCATGTATATTCATAGTTTACATTTACTGTTTCATTTAATGTTTTCAATGTTTTCTCTCTTTGACAAAAGCTTCATCAACACAAAGGCAATAAGTTAAAAACACCAAGTCATTATATGTAGCTAAAAGTACACAATACATTTAAAATACTTGTAAAACATATTAGGTACTTTTAGTTAAAATTCATGATGCTGTGTGGATTGAAGTGGAAAGCACAATCCAAGATGTTGATCTGGCCTCCTCTTTTTCTCAGCACTGACTTAAATAAGGCTGAAGGATGGAAAAATTGACAAATTTGCTGATTAAGCTTATACTCTTCATTGAATATGGTATATATATACTGTTTAATGCTGTTTTTGTTTAAAAATCAATTTTTTTCTTGCAAAAAACCCTTACATGTTTCAGCCACTACCAATTTGTTCCAAGTTCACACCTATAAAAAAGCGTGTGGGTTCTATAACCCTCTGCTGTGCAAGTGATTATATCAAACTGATAAACACTGCATATCTTCGTGACCTTAAGCAATTTCATGATCTTTTGAAGAAGCCAGCTCAAAATAAAATGTGCAATTTGTCATGAGCCTGGTATGAATCCATTATGCAACTTTATCTACCCTGATGCCTGTGTTGAGATTTCCATGTTTTTAATGATTATGCATAAACCTGCTTAGCCAATCACAACCAGCCACTGTGACCCTCCATGACCTTTCAAGCAGTCTGAATGAGCCAATCAACGTTTCTCTTCCAAATATAGTATCAATTAACAAAACAGGCACAGTCACTGATATGTGGCTGTTGATAAGATATTTTTGTTTATGTGTACTCATGTAAAATAAAGAAATCTCAACACAGAAAGCCATAGGGGATAACTGCATACAGCAGATTGCTTATCATTACTTACAAACAATGGGCTGGATCTTCTATATTGATATTTTGAAGTAAGAGTGAATGTGCAATGTATGTAATACAACAGAAGTAAACTTTTAGGAATTATGGTGCATTGTTTTTAATTGTTATGTTACAATGAAAGATTGCAATTGGTTAGTAAATAAATATTGTAAAGACCCAAACCCGTTTATTTTAAAACTTACCTTCTGCAACAAAGATCATTTTGCTGTTTTTTTTCACGTTTTTGTGGTGTAATTTAATGAAAAAGTGACTTATTTGGATTTTTGGGATTCAGCTACTGAAACACAGTTAACCTTAAATATTATAATCTTGTATGTAAACAAAATCAGTTTGAATAACCGCAATAAACTTGAAATGCTATAAGGCTTATCTACATTTTTAAAATATTTAATCAGATTATTTTCTTCAACTCAATTCATCTAAAAGGATGACAAAAATGATATTTGACAATAATATCAAGAGAAAATTAATATACATATTCTATTTTTGGTTCCTAGACCAATGATCATGAAACAAGAATTCTTATCCAAGTATAAACCCTGCAATTTCAAGTTCATGAGCATTGAATAGTAAAAACAATGGCTGAAGATGGATACAATCATCAATTACTCACATTTAATGTGCCCCTGTCAATGACACGGGCCATGTTCTGATCTGTGCCACCACAAATAATGCTATCTGTACCCAACCACTGGCAACAGTAAATCTGACTGCTGTTCATTGGTTCCTGTGGAACATCTTTAATCCATTCTCCACTTGGGAAATCCCAGATCTGAAAACAGTCAATTGTAACCAGCTTTTCATTGTTATTATGACTGATTCTTATTCAAAACCAATTATTAGACATATGGTACTAATAAACCAAAGAACTTCTGAAAACAGTCAATTGTAACCAGCTTTTCATTGTTATTGTGATTGATTCTTATTTAAAACCAATTATTAGGCATATGGTACTAATAAACCAAAGAACTTCTGAAAACAGTCAATTGTAACCAGCTTTTCATTGTTATTGTGACTGATTCTTATTTAAAACCAATTATTAGACATATTTTAAGCCAAACACCTCCTGGTGGCATGGTTAGATTTCTTTAAAATATCACCACACTAATTGAGTCAATCAATTGTTATAATATCCTACTATAGTTACTCAGGAAATCATAATTTTTTTCTTATCAATCTATAGATTTAATACTGCTTCAACAGTTTGATACTAAAGCCTAAACAAAAATTAAAATGTTTACTGGATAAGTGCTTATAGTTATGCTGACACAACTGATCAAAAGGCTTTTTGACTGCACTCCCTGGTTAAATGGTAAATGAAGATTATACATTGTTATTTATTATCTCTGTGATTTAATTTTTGTAGAGAGGAATGAGCCACAGTTTGTTGCGTGTCACAGTGCTATTATTACTACCTGCTCAAAAATAAAAATGGTGATTAAGACAGCTCTATAATCAATGAAAAGTTTGCCTCCGCTAATAGTGAAAAAAATGAACATTTATCATGATCTCAAAGTTATAGGTTTTTAATGCTTTACTGAAATACTGTGTCAACAAAACATGTTTTAAGTAGTAGTCCAATCAGAAGGTGAACATCAGTTTCGTAATCAAAGGTTGGCTGCATTGGTTTATCCTTAAGAAAGGCAGTTAACATGAAATAATCAATAATATGTTATGAGTGCTATTAATCCTGTCAATTAGAAGATTACAAAAACAAAATGGGTGCAATGATGAGACCATTTTATATTTGAATTCTTCTATAATGAAGTGTACTATAGCATGAATCCCTTGAATTAAATATTACAATGGAAATTAAGACCTGTAATGTTTTTTCTTTTCTCCAGGATCCAGTCAGGATATGGTCATGTTTAGGGTCTATATCTAGTGCATCACCGCAAATGTGCGGACCACTGATCCTCCTGAAATAGACAAATATTTATTCTGTGAAGCTGGTATAATTGTTATTTATGACAATTTCAAAAACAGGATTAACATCCTTGAACACAAGATCGTTATCCTTATTTTACCATTCTATTGGGAATTTGAACCAAAAGTAGCAATTCTCTTGGCACAATGTGACAAGGAGATTATGTGACATAAATTTACAAGGAGATTTTTTGACACCATGTTCCAAAGAGATTCATGTCACATCATGTGACAGTTTCTGACAGTATATTGTGGACTTTACTTCTGTAACTGGTAAGCTAGTTTCTTTTGCATTTGTGTTAGACTGATTGATGACTGATCAAGATAATAGAAACATTTATGGTTCCTTGTACAAGATGTCACTGAAATGGAATTCAAATACTGAAACTATTATTTAAACATTATCAAAGTGCAAATGCTGACAGTGACATTTTTGCTTACCATAATCTACATCAAAACATGCTCATACAAATATACAAATATAGGTACTAGAAGTTAACAATTACTCTAACAGCACTAATTAATCTCACTATCAAAGGTAATATTACAATATGAAGAACAATGTGGAAAGACATTGTACCTCTCATACCAGGTTGTACAATTGACTTTTTTTTAAAGATGCTTGCTGTATGACCCATTAAAAAAATTGATGTTCTGTTTCAATATACAAATATTTATTTTAATAATGGTTTTTTAGAAGACAATAACTTCTGCAAAAACATCTATGAAAGAGAAAGATTGATTACATTTGAAAATAATCAAGGATAACTTACTTGACAGAATGTTTTTCTCTGTCATCCCAGTACTGCAAAGATAAAGTGGTCCATATGAAAATTCAGTAAAACAATTCATGAAAAGACACATTTTACATCGCACAGAATAGAATCAACGGGAGTCACAACAACCTCAAATATGGAAATACTAACTGATAAAAATAACAGTCAATGACAATTTAACATGAAAATTGTCATTTTGCACAGAAAATGAAATCCTGTATGTGATATCCATCCTAATTTTTGTGTATAACTTGATACATGAACAATGTTGCCTTCGATGCTAACATAATTTTTAACTAATACACAACAAATCATGAAACTGGATACTGATATAAAAATATATAAAGGGAAGTGAAAGATAATATATGAGAAGGTATTTTTACACAAATATTCTTCATTTATAAATTATATAATATATATAAACAATTGGGATGGCATTTACTTATATTTTCTCACTGATTTTATTGATAGTGACAAAATCCCTTTTCATTTATGATAGCTTTTAGCAAGAACAATCCACAATTTCATAATTAGTAATGAGATTTGATCAATTATGAAGCGGTAATGTAACTGGCAAGACCAATCAACAGCTGTGCACTGCTTAACCCAGTCTGGGAAGAAAACTACTTAGATTCATGGGTAAAAGTAATTATTAAATAAAAAGTCAAGTCATTCTCTATAAGACAGAGAAAATAAAATATAAAATAAACCCAATATTGAAAAATAATACTATCTTTGATTATAATAACAAATCCTTTCACCCATACAACTTAAATGTCCAGTCAATCATAGTAGTACAACAATGACTGTTGTTTCTAACAATGGCTTTGCATTATTGCTGAACAAAAAAGGGTAAAATATCTCTTCTACATTGCTGACTAGAAAATAAAAAGATTTTTGAAAGATGGGGGTGGGGATATGTGGCAATGTTTAAAACTGCAATAGACAATTTGGGCAATAAACTTTTTCTAAGGATGTGTATGACGATTGAATAGGCATACATGGTCTAATATTTTCTCTTAAGTAGGTAGGTAAATTAATTTACTTATAATTCAAGTAAGGAACATTTTGAGACCACCAACACTGTTTAGTGCTTGGCTGTGTAAGCCACTCAGTAAACATCTTTGATTTTGGGTACAGTGTACCCTGGTTTGATTAATTAATGTAAATTAGACTGAATACAAACATACAGACTTGTGATGTGTCGAATTTTGAAAACTCTTAGAAGCTTTGGTTAAAGGAATTGTATCAAAGTCAACTTAATTAAAGTAGAAAGGGCTAGAGATAAATGATTATTTTCATTTCATCTCTGAACGTCAAAAGGGATATCATTCTAACATGAGTCAGATGCTATGGTACAAGAGAATGACATAAGACCCTTTCCCAAAATCGACCGGGAAAAGGGCAGGAGATGGCTATAGATGATTGTTCAAAGTAATGTTAATTATGGCATGATTAGTTGTTTAGTTGTCTTGTCAATCCAAAAATTCTACGGAACAGGTTTAGGAAACAGTCTATTCCGATTGGTTAATATGGATTTATGGGTGTAACTCTGTAAGAAATTAAAGGTTTTACTTTAGGAAAATTCAGCAGTCTTTAATCTTTTGTGAGAAAAGTTAAATGATTCCGGGATCGTGTAAGACGTTATCTCATAATTTGGCAGTAAAGCGGGAGTTTTGTCTCAGCGAGTAGGCAAACTCTACATTTTGAATTCGTAAAAAGTACATTTTCATTATAGAGTAAGGGGCCAGATAGTTGTCTCAGTTAGGAGACGGACTATACGTGAGGTTCATGGAAATGAATAAAAGAAACGGCAAAAGGTACGCAATCTTAGTTTCCCGATTTTAATATGTTATTTCATTTGTTCTATTTGCAAATGTATTCTTGATATGATGTATGTATGTATGATTTCATTTTGCAGGATTTTAGTGAAATGCTAGTCATGACATTTTATTCTTTGATTTTCTAATTATCAAATCATTTGGAGAAGTGGCAAGATTGAATGTAATTAAAATTTCATTAGATTAGTTGACAAGATTGCATGTAATTGAATCTTTAATACATAGGAGTGATTAGGAATTTTCATGAATGATTTAAGGAATGATGGGTAATATTTCATAGTTTTATGGATTAACTCTGTCCAAAATGAGTATGACCTAACATTACATGTATATCCATATAATAGTTTCTAATATTTAATTGATCACTTAAGTGTATATCTATATGCTAGTTTGTAATATTTAATTGGTCGAGTAAACTATTTTAGAATAGTTAGATCTGGAGGTCTAAGCCATATGTAACTTAACAGAGTAAGAAGTCAAGGGGGGTTTACATACGGGTTCATACGGCTGAGTTTAATTTAATTGACCTTCCCTAGCACAAGCATTGACCGTTTATGTAAACATAACAGTTAGGGAGCAATGAGTTACTTCGGCAGAATTTATGCCTTTTGTTTTCTGAGCCGAATTAGTGTAAAAATATAAATATACCTGGGAATGTGACCTATTGTCTATTTTGAGACATTTTATTTATTGAAGGAAACAGCTTTCCTGGATTCACATGAGAAATCCCTGAACAATCACAGGACCAGAACAAATTCTACGCAGAAATCTAAGTCCAGAGACGATTGTTAAGTCAGAGTTCGACGGACAAGAGTCCAAGACGAAACAGCTAGACAAAGATCGGCAGAGCAGGGACGAACGGAAGTCTTGATGTCCGCATAAAATAGGTGATGAAGTCTCTCATCATTGCACTCAAAGGTCACATCTCATTGGCAATGAAGATAGTATATTAATCATTGGCAATGAAGATATTATATTAAGTAATTTTAGCGTTTAAAGAAATTTGTATTGTCTTTTTATTTGAGTACATGTTAGTACCATTTTCCTTCTTTTGTAACCAAGTCATTGATTTCTTTTCATTTTAAATTCTGTTGATAAACTGATTAAATTTTATATTTGTTCATTGAAAGGGGGCTCATAGTGTTTTTTTCTTCAATATACTTGTTCAGTGATCTGCATTCTTCTTTCTATCTATCCACACTGGGTAAACTACACCGCGGAGGTCATTCCCTAGCAATGAACCATAGTGAAAGAGGTTGGTGCGGTTCGCACGCTGCCAATTTGTCACAAGACTTTTTGTTAATGGTCCAATAATACTTAGAATTATAAGTTTTCAGCTGTTTATGCACTACCACTAACATCTTTGAAGCAGTGATAAGAAGTTTCCTTTCTTCTGGAAAACAACACATTCTGATAAAATATTAAATCAAACTCTTGTTTATTTTGACACTAAGGCCTGGTGATACTTAAAAAAATTGGCAAAATTACTGTAAAATCTTGGGAGGCAGATCACACTCATGGTATATCCAAATCTGTGTTATAACAATGGGTGTTATAGTGCCACTTTTCTGTATATGGAAATATGTCCCTTTTCCCCAATATGCATAAATTCATTACAACTTCATGACTTTCATTTATGTGCTGAATTACTATGCATCCTAAATAAACCTTGTTGGTAACCTGAAAAGGTAACTGAACTGACTTTTCTAGACACCAAATGTTGAACATGTAATCTGATAGTTAATGAATTAATCATGATATTTTAAATTTATATTTATATTGCATTATCTTCAATTATCAGAAAATGAGATGTACCACTTGTCATTTAGAAACAAATAACAAAAATAACATCAAAATGCAAATAACATTTCTTTGGAATCTAGACTTACCTTATCCTCAGTCCTAGCAATAACCCTAATGCTAACTCTAACTGAATATGGAATTTGTTGTGTTGGCAATTTTTAATATGTAAAACCTACATGTTACTATTGCAATGATTTCCTTTTCTGAGCTGCAAGCCCCCATTCAAGCTAGATAATTTCCTCCTGCATCACAAACCACATACGGAATACCCTCCTCTTCAGACGTAGACCTACAGTACACAACTTCTGAGCAAGGGGGAATCTGGGAATCTTTGCAATTGTAGCAGGAAAGTATTACACAATTAAAATTAGTTTTATACACACCCACCCACATTTTAATACCAGTAGTATATAACTTGCTACTACTGCATAGGTGAATTTACCAGTAGGAGGGAGGTTGATGGTGTCATGAAATCTGGTATAAATTATGGCACTTATCTTTACAGAAGGAGTGTTCATTACTGTAAGCTGGCATTCAGTTGGACCACTTTCTGTTTGCCAATACTATCAAACCAATGAAAAATGCCTTTGCACTGCTGCACCAAAGATCAAAGGTAAAACAAGGAGAAGATTGTGTGACTGACAGAAAGCATGTGTCATAGTATCATCTAAAGATGAGCAATTCATATAGGTCCAAAATGAAGCCTTAACTTCATGGGTTTTAATTATCATAAAAGAAAGGTAACTCTCAGTTACAGACTGATAAGCACTCTTGATATTAAGAATAATATACCTAGAAATAGTAGACATCAATTAATCAAAGGATCCCTTAATTGGCAGAGAGAGAGAGAGAGAGAGAGAGAGAGAGAGAGAGAGAGAGAGAGAGAGATATGCATCTGACCTTTCTTTTATAGGAAACCATATAAAACCATGAGGCCCTAACAAGGTAAAAGAATATCCTTAAAATCATCTGCAAATACACTAAGGCCTATTGAGGTAACAACCAGTAATTCCTAGTCAGAAACCAAAGTTGGCAAAGACGAGACAAAGACTTGTAATTACTACTGAACTATAATTAACCCTTTTTCATAAATGACACATGAAACTCGCTCCTTTTTCTCACAGATGCAAAGGTAAGCAGGAAAGCAGTTTCGGGGCAATGTTCTTGAAGGAAGCTACACTGAACATTTCATATGGTGTTTAGACAATGCCCAAAGAATGTACATGAGACTCCATCTAGTCATGACTGAGTGAGATACTGGTTTCTTAACTTCACAATACCTGTTGAAATCAGAAAGATGAAGGTCTGACCCAATGGTGGGACCCTTAGACAATTTGAAAATGTTAGAAAGGTCTGGTCTATAGCTCTTGAACATTTTCTCTCCTTAAAAATCATCTGCAAATACACTAAAAAGGGGATAAATAAAATCAACATGTTTTATACTGCACCAATCACAGAAGATGCTACAACCTGAATAGAAGACCTTGGAAGTTGACTGTCTGTTGGCTTAGATGACACAGCTGGTAACCTTGCTCAAAAACTGGTCTTGTCAGATCCACTGCTTGAGACATGTGACATCATGTTTCTCCTTAGCAGTAATATCTTGGGCTCATCAACCCAAAGGTCAAGTAGGATGCTGGACCATGACCATTGGAGCCACAGGGGTACTGCAAGAATGAACTGAACATTTTTGGAGATTCTGACTTGCTGGAGCTCCATAAGAATCATTCTGAAAGGTAGGGTAGGGTACCTAAACAGATGATATCTCAGGAGTCCTCTAATATGAACTAAAGTACATGAAAGGAGAACTTGCTTTTCAGTCTTGTAGCAAACATGTCCATCAATGGTTTCCCAGCAGTTTGAAAAGTCTCTTTGCTATTGGCTAGAGATGAAACCATTCCATAAGGACCACATAGTCCCCAACCCACCTCATTCCCAACAGACTGTCCAAAAGGATATTCCTCCTCTCTGGAACACTGCACTCAGAGAATATTTCCTCCAAGGCTGCCTAGTGGAGGAGTTCCAGGCTTCCATACCATGAGAAGGTGTATGTGTTTTTTTTTGTCACCTGATGCATACCACCGCTTGCATGCTGCCTGAGGTGATCATCAAGCAGACCGTTTTATGAGGCTGACACAGCCCTCTAAGGATACAAACACTGCATGCATTTCCAAGTTGTTTATATGAAAGGTTGATTGTTTCCAATGCCAAGATCTCTGAAGAACTATGCCCGATGGGTCCTAATGAGCACCACATCCCATAACTGATGTGTTAATATACAGAAATAAGTGGGCCTTGAGAGTGTGAATTGGGATTCCAGTCAGAAACTGGTCCCAACTTGGCTACAAACACATGTGACAGTGAAAATCAGATCCATCGGATATCTTATCCAGTTAGCTACAAGCAGGAACTGGAGAGGCTACCTGTAAAGTATTCCTAGGGGTTGAAAAGATCTTAGCTAGGACAGTTATAATGAGGGACAGGATTGAACATGAACTCCCCTGAATCTAGTTATGAAATTCAACCCCACATATATAAAATTTGTAAAAGGGATATAGATCTGACTTCTTTAGGTTTGGGATGAGACCTGGATGAATCACTGTGAACCAACTAAGGGTCAGGTCCTTTAGAAGATAATCTCTGTGGAACCTGATTATCATACAGGCAATGAAATATTGCAGGATGGGGATCCCTAGAGATCTCAAGTGGACTACAACCCCATCATCCTTGTAAAGGCTCTGGGGTGGATGGATGTTGGCAAAGCTGAACAGAAGAGCCCACAAATAAAAAAACATCCTCATTGAGACAAAACCTGAGGTTTTCCTGTGTGGAGGGAAGATTGGGATGTGAATATATGAGGATCAAAGGAGACTGCCCAGTCACAGGGCATTCTCGACTGAAGCAGTCTTCTTCATGAAGGAATTTGTTGAAGGGGGAAAAGTCAGTTATGAGCCAAAACCTTCTAACTTTTATTACACCAAAAAAATCCAGATATAGAAGGCTGGAGTCTGGTCATATCTTACCTTTTTGACTGTGACCTTCTGCAGAAGGTTGTGTACATTTTCTTTTAAAAGAGTTATTTCCTGAATTGGTGAAAGAAGATGAGGTGTATGATAGAGGACTTTCCTGGAAATGAAGGTCCCACACATCATCTGTGATTCTCAACCATGCCTCTGAAAAGAGGACTTGCTGGGATCCTGCTAGAATGTCAGGAAGAGGATCACATGGCAGGAGAGGGTACAAGTCTCAACGGTCAACCCCAAACTCTTTAGAGATGGTATAGTGAAAAGACCTTCTTCATCGATCATTCTGACTGCATTGTCTCATGAAGGACTGTAAAGAAAAAGTTCTGAAATGAAATTCTTTGAGATTGCTGAGGCTGTGCTAGCTTGAACAATTTTGGAGGAGGAATTTTTGTAGCTTGAATGGGGGACTTGTATTCCATAAAACGAAATCAATGCAATAGTTGCAGGTAACATTACTTCTTTTAAAACATTGATGTCCAAGTTTTTCTAGCAATACAGGTAACAATTTTAGAAGGTAAAACTTACTATGATAACAACAAAAGCAACACTGTTAAGAAAGTGAAATATATATCATGTCTTCTTTATGAATACCTGAACTGTATTGTCCCATCCCCCTGAAATGAAAGTGTGGTCAGTAGTGGGGTGGTACTGTACAGCAAACACACGGCATCGATGGCCATCCATAATTTCTTTTCCATCACTGCAGAAAAAATTCAACATTTATACCTAACTAAAATGTGTAAAACTAAGAAACAGATGGGTTTCTTGAACTGTTTAGTCTTTGACGTTTTTCTTAGTATATGTCAGTTAAAGTTGAGAATCTGGTTTCCTCTCCAGTAGTAAACTTAAAAATCCAGTCTCGATTGATCTTTTGCTAAATGCTTAAGATAAACTAACCTGAAATTTGCAACTGATTGAAGCTGAATTTGCATTCAGTGCAATAAAACCGACAGAAGTATATAGTACATGCAGTGTAGATTACGGAAAATCCACATTCCCATTAATGGTGGTAATAAACCAATGCATGCTGTTTCCTCCAAGGATTGGAGAGAGTAACCTCTAAATGCGCCAATTAGAAAGTTGCAGTAATATAATTATGTAATAGTGGATGTCCACTACATCACTCTGAATTTCCTTGTTGGTTGAGCTACAACAGGCTGTAGGAATGATATTTCAGTGGTATAAAGAATCCTTTTCAAAAGAGAAGAGGCACTAAAATAAATAAAATAAATAAAGCTAAATTTCATACATTATGATCATTACTTATAAGTTCATGTTACAATACAGAGAAAGTATAAATAACTGGGTAGCAATGTTTAAAGTTATTAAATGTTGTACACTTATACATCTAATGAAATATATTTAGGTTGTAAACCTTCTGGATTTCAATAAAAAATGGATTCTTATAAAGTTTGGACCTGCCACCCAAACAAGACCTTTATGGTAAGGCAGTACCAATTTTCTGTATGATATGAAAAAATATTGTGCTCTGCTATATTTGACTTGGATTTTAAATGTTGATAAGTGTAAAATGATCAAGCGAACATGACATTAAAAGGTTTGTAAAGTACACTGAGATCATAACTAAATGATCCATGGAAATTCAGTTCATTTTCAACTGAATTGGGGGCAGGAAATACTCAAACTGACATGACATTATGTCCAAATAATGTAATTGTTGTCATTCCTGCTTTGTTTTCAATCATTGGCCAAAAATATACTTTTTTATACTTCTGTTCTGATTGTCCGATTTTGCCTTCAAGAGTTTTTATTGGATGACTTTCTATATAATGCTGCAACAGTATAGCAAAAGCTTGACCATGCAGTAATTCAGCATTGAAATAAGAGCAGATCAAAGTGTGTGTTGTGTTTTTTAAAAAAAAAAAAATCACATAGTTTGAACAATTTCAGTCATAACGCTATGATGTCTATAGTTCGGCAGTTTATAGTGATGTCTAGCACTGGGGCATCAGGTCTCAGATATGTAGCATCATGTCCTACCAAGTCCCATTATCCTGCCACAAAGCCAACCAACCAGTCTGTGACCTACTGCATCTGAGGTGAATGCTCTAAACACTTAGTCTGATGTACTCCTCTAATGTTAGTTTGGTTATGACCAACTCCACTAAATCTAATATGAAGACCAAACCCAGACAGCAGACAGCAGAGAGAGACAGAGAGACAGAGAGAGATTTTTATGTTATTTGAAGCAAATCCAATCACCTAAACAAGGTGTTTCCACATGAATGTGAATCCTTGCCAAGAGCAGCATATTTGGAGCACCTGACAATATTCAGATGGTTATAAAGGATTGAAACTCGAGTTAATGAATTCAGAGCCTTGAAAAAAGATATGCCATGACAGCTGATTCAATCAATTGACAAGATCTGAACTGGTTAATGCCTGGTTGTAAGTCTAAGCTGATGACACCAAGTGAAAAGGAAATATTCCTGCAACATAGTACTCATTAATATACATCTTCATACAAAATCTTGTATGTGTAGGGTTGAAGCACAGTCTGATTAATCTAAATGTAAAAAGGTTAAAGATGAGAATGTACCAAACAAATGGCCCAAAATCACAAAAATCACTCATACATGAAAATAATTAAATTTGACCTAATTTCAAATATTATAGCTAATCCCTTTTCCAATACATTTACCTATCAATATTCTTGACTGTAGTAGGTACAATTGTGTCCTTGATATCAAGGGTGCAATAAACAAAAAATAACATATGACTCGAGTGTGAAATTATGTTGCAATGACATAGTTTTTGTAGAACTGTGCTACTATTACTTAAATGTATCCACATACTAATTTTGAAGACAATAAGTCAAATATGGTACAAGAAAACTGAGGGCTTGAGGAATGGATAGCTGAAAATACAATGTCAGTCAAGCAAGAAAAAAAGCACACAGTGACCTAGTTTTGATTCAGTCGAGTTAATCTGATAATAAATGCATATACATACCACAGTTTTCATGAATTTAGATTAAATAAGATCAGAGATATTTAGTGTGTAACAAAAGAACTGGTGGAAATAAGTCACTCAAGCAAAATAAATGAGTAAAATGACCTAATTTTTATATGGGTGAGTTATTCTTCCTTTTGATGCAGGCACATACCACTTTACATGAGTGTAGGATAACAGGTTTCATGTCATGAATGGACATTTACACAAACAAAAAAAAAATGAATGAATGAATGAATGAATGAATGAATGAATGAATGAATGAATGAATGAATGAATGAATGAATGAATGAAATGATATATCGCTTCCCAACTTCATTGGCTTGGCAATAAAGTGCCATCTTTATAAACTATAAAGAGGAGTCTTGATACTCACTAAAAACATATGTACTCACAAGACGAGTCCAACTGCAACAGGAGTCTTGATACTCACTAAAAACATATGTACTCACAAGAAAAGTCCAACTGCAAGAGGAGTCTTGATACTTGCTGAATACCATATGTACTCACTTTTAAGACAAGTCCAACTGCAAATATCACAGGCTCAGATCTGCTGTTGCATAATGCGCTGGCAGATCTGGTCTGTGCAATTTGGAGTAATCAATAAAAAAAAAAGAAAAAACCTGATCTGCAGGCACATTATGCTATGGCAGATCAGGATCTTTGTTGCTGCAACTTGTAAGTGTATACATTACATGCTTTTGAGCTGATGTAATAAATTATATTTCCAGAACTGGAAAACGGCTTTTAAAAAGGGTAAACACTCTGTGGATCAAAGAAATTTGTACAGCTACATTTAGCAAGTTAATGAAGTACCAAACATGGCATGTTTCTTATTTGATATTGTAGGTTATTATTACCTTGGGAAAAAGGTATTAACAAGCTGGAATGTATGTATATCATACTGATGTATGTGGGGATTGTCTCCAGATGTGATAAAGTGAGTATTCTGCGGATTGATGGCAAGTGTGAGAATCTGTGTCGTGGAGGGCTCTTTTATTGTGTGCAGACTTTTCCCTGAAGAGTAGTGCCAAAACTTTACCATACCCGATGCATCTGAAAATACAGAAGGAAAATAATGTTAATGAGGTACAGTCCAACAACCAATTTGATATTTCTAGCGACCATGGTAATGCTAGTTTAAAACCGATACAATTCTATAAACTGTCAATATTTACATTTTTCAGCAACAATGTAAAGCATACAAAATTTAAACTAGCAAAGAACTGCTAATATATCAAAATTTGTCCAATGACTTAATCAGAAACAAAATAAAATTTTCAGAAAAGAAAAGTTTGTCTTGTTTTTTTAATGCATAATTGCACTTCTCTTTGGTACCGTATATATTTCATTATAAGTAGAGTCAAGCTGCAAACAAGAATGATCCTGATCTACCATAGCATGAAGTGCCTGCAGACTTGAGTCTATTTTGTTTGTTCTGCTGATTACTCCAACAAACTACACAGACCCAGATCTGCTAGAGCATTATGCAATGGCAGATCTGGGTTTATCAAGTTTTCAGGTGGACTTGACTTTTAAGAGAGTACACATGGTTTATGCTTTTTATTCATATTTTACAATATTCCATTATTTTCTGTTGAGTTTGGTTTATTGACCTTTACACTGCTTTTCATGATTTACACATTTTGATATGGACATATAAGGGACTGTTTGTAGATGATCCATTTGAATTTATTACAAATTCAAATTAATTTGATTTTGCAATGAGCATGGTTTTCATCAAATTAAGAGAGTACAATTGTTTCCACCCCCATCCCCAAAACAGAATAAAATGTGGAGTGCAACCATAATATGTTTGACCTTAACCATCCCACATTCAAAAATACATGTCATACTGGTCATGTTATCTTCAAATGATAAATTCAGTTTATTTCACTCCTCATAGATTAATATTCCTTGAAAGAAAGACATAAGCCAAAAATCAATGTTAAAATATGTACATTTGGATGAGGTTAACCAACAGGTGTGATCCACTACAAGCAAAACTGAATATCACTGTATGATGTCACAATAAAAGTGATGCATGTTGGAAAATTTAGCACTACCCTGCACTGATAATTATTAAACCTAACATCCTCTTTTCTTGATCAGCTGACTCATTTATCAACAGGTTACCATTTTGGAAGTCCATATCGATCAATATTTATTGTCTGGAAGTTTTGTGAAGACAGCCAAAGACCAAAGCACTGAGCAAGTCAACAACAAGGGATGGGGAGACGTGAATAAACTGTATCATCATTAAATTTCAGAACAATGCACCTACATGATCATACTTACATCATATACATTAGAAAAATCATTAAATGTAAATAGTGAGCATTTTTAAATGTCCTCATGACTCTGGCTGCTATGACATCATAATGACATTACTGCCATTAAAATGACTTAATATACCATCAATATAAGTAAGAGTTGAAAATAAATCATTTCTACAATTATTTTCATTTTCAAAAGTTACAGAAATAACATCACAAATTATAAGTGCACATATTTAATTGATGATCAAATATTGTTTCAAGTTATCTTCTAAGCCTGTTTTTCATTTTGAGGATCTATTCTTTACATGTCTGGCCAAAATTCTTTGGCCAAATTTCAATTAAGAAAATATCACTATGAATGCCTCCAAGCCTTCCTTCATAGAGTCAATGTATTGGAATGAGACAGATGGTTCAAAATGATTTTAACTGTGATCACTTCAGTTAAATAATAATTGAGAGTTTATGAATGTTAATGTGTTTAAATGAATATTAATTTTGAAAGCAGTACACTAGAGTACTGGGGAATCTAGAGAGTACTAGAGTACTGGGATTCTAGTGAATATTGGAGTACTGGAGGATATAGTGAATACTGGAGTACTTGAGAATCTAGTGATTACTGAGTATTGTAGAATTTAGTGAGTACTGGAGGATCTAGTGAGTACTGGAGTACTGGAGAATTTAGCAAGTACTGGAGAATCTAGTGAGTACTGGAGAATTTAGTGAGTACTCATATACTGTGGAATCTTGTGAGTACTGGAGTACTGGGAAATCTAGTGAGATTTATGTGGTTGTTATTATATAGCACAGCAACACAAGTAGGTATTTTAGTCCAAAAACACAAACAAAAAATGACCAAGGCCAACACATTCTTTTGTTCACATTTTGACATGTTAACCACCACTAAGTCACCTGCCTCCATAAGTAGCCTCTGATGCCATGCTGAAGGGTACATTGGGTGTATTTTATGTCCTTGAGCTCACAGTTGAGTGAATTCTTTTATATGGGATCGTGAATACTGTGAATGATAACTAGTACTCTAATTTATATAAACAAGTATAATGTTAAATTTAAAAACATTTGTGACTTGTATTACTTGTATTCATTGTCAGCTTATTATTGTGGCTGGATTACTGTACACTTGCATAATGCACCTGCATATCTGGGGCAATGCAATCTGTTAGGACATATCTGTAGAACTATGATCAGCTGGTGTATTATGCGACTGTAGATCTGTGTTTATGTTATTTGCTGTTGGACCTGACTGGTACACATATATTCAGTTGGTTTACTTTACAGAATAAATATTTGCCAACAAATCTCTTGGTGTAAATAGTTTACTGTATATATTCCTGTGGTCAGGATAGCTGCCTCGTTGTGCAAACAGTCCATTTTGAAACTACACTAACATCAGAAGAAAAGAAAAAACTTCTTAAAGTGGAATTTTATTAAATGGTACCACAACTAGTGCAACACTTCAAACAGCCAGAACCTGGAGTCACACTCGATGTGGATTCTATGGCTATTTTCAGACTGTACATGTCATGTTTCACTCCACCAATAAAATGGGCATTATAAACTCCAAAACTCTGCCCTGCATCTAAATTGTATTGATATGAAGAAAAAGGCACATCAATTTTGAAAAAAACAAATGTTCCTTTGAGTATACAGAAAATACTACATTAAATTGGAGATAGAAGAGAAATAATAATCTACACTTGATAATTATATGCCATGTTAACTGAGGTCTTCAAAGATGTTATAATGGTGTATTTATTTATTTTATTATTCATTCATTTATTTAAATATTCATTTATCCCATTCATTTGAATCACCTATTCACTTTTCTTTTCCAAAATATGCATATAGTATTGCTCAGAGCTACATTTGTTTTTGGTAAACTATTTTTTTGGCATATGACTATTAAGTGAACAGTGAAAGTCTGTAATCATTATGATGGAACATTGGAAAGTGTGATTGTGTGAATAATTTAGATTTGTAACATAGCTTTAAATTATTTTTTTTAGTCATTTTGCTAAGAAGTCTGCATTGTAGCAGCTTATGGTGCTGTCTAGCACTGGGGCATCATGTCAAAGACATGACGCATCATTTCCCATACATTCTCCTGACACCAGGCCAACCAATTATAACACTAACCTCTTAATGCTGAGTGGCAGGTGAGGCAGCTGCTAGTATCATTTTTATAAATCTCTGGTATGACTCAGCCAGGGTTCAAACCAGCAAAGCAACCTCCCACATCTGAAGCAGATGCTCTAACCACTTAGACCACTGGAGCGGTCATTGAAATAGTGACTGCCATCAGACAGGGGACAAAGTCAGGGATATGGTATATGTATATCAATTGGAACAGTGACTGCCATCAGACAGGGGAAAAAGCCAGGGACATGGTATATGTATATCACTTGAAACAGTGACTTCCATCAGAGTGGAAATGTCAGGGACATGGTACATATATATCCTTTGAAATAAAGACTGCTATAAGACAGGCAACAAAGTCAGGGATATGGTACATGTATATCACTTGTGCCAAGATAATCTGCTCATAGATGCAAGAAGCTGATTCAGTGTGTGTATTACATGCATTTAACTAATTGAGCATATCATTCTGTTTATTTTACTACATAAACCACATAATTAACCTGATCTAGAAATGAATATGGTCATCTGAACTCAGTGGGATCTTGCTGGCAAATTTTCAAGGCTCAATTTCCAACCTGGAGTGTATTTTTTTGCATTCAGCAGATTTGCATATCAACAATGTGGAAGAGTGCTAAGGACATTTGATTTAGAAGTTTTGTCTTTTTGTCTATGGAAGATGGTAAGATTTTAAAAAAGCTTGTGTGATAATGCCTTAATATTTAAAATACTAAGCAACTGTGATGAATAATTACAAATCAATAACAGTAAAAATGTACTTAGTTGTTGGCATCAATATAACACTGAAAATTTCACAACCTTTTATGAAAGAAAAATACTGATGATATTTTAAGTTTATTTATATATGCTCCTTTAGCTTCTGGGTCATTTGGTTTCCTAACTTCTTGCATTAGGAGTAATGGGTGAAACTATATAGACCTCTGCCGCATATCTATACGATTCATAATACAGTCTATGACATGAAACATAATTGTTACACATATCAAATTTAATGGTCTTTTCATTTTAGAATGTCTGTCTGTGGTAGGGTGGTGCCAGTGAAAATGGAAATTGCTGACAACACCCACTCTCCTTCTACAAATTAACTAGATGACTAAACGGTTGTTATCTATCCTGCCACTGATTCTTTGCTAATATTTTTCTATTCTGTTGGCATGTTCAGTTGCAGATTACATTTATTGCCGTATAAGGAGACATTACAAACTTGTTCCCCATGTAAGATTTAAGTACTTTACAGATCATTTAATAGACACTTCTGTGCAAAGTTTCTCTGTTGCTTTGTATCTAATAGGATCTAGTTTGGATACCAAAACTTCTGGTGTGTCATGAAGTACATATGCCATGGTTAGTTCTGATTGTTGGTTATTGTTTTACTCTGGATTTGAACAAACATTAGCCACCAATCAGAATTAAATGAATTATGTATATTTATTTTTTAATTTATAGTTTTTCTCCATAAGTTATAACTGTATTTTGCTCTTTGACTTTCTCCAAAATCAAGTTCATCTTGTACCTGGCCAATAAATGTTTTTTTTTGTAAAACAATAATACATAGGTAATATTTTTCTACAAGTGCAGGTTAAATATGAAGATATTATATGAAATTTTTTAGAAAATTGAACAGTTCTAGTACAATAAGTACCTTCTGCTTTTCTGTAATTTTGCATCATTTTCACAGTTGAATTTTTTGATGCAGGATATTTTATTTATGTTTATTTATTAACAGACACCTGTGCATGTGTTCCAAGCTTGATACTTTGACTTTTAAAATCACTTAAGTATTTAGTGTTAAGCCAGATTCTTCACGTATACTGAATATATTGTACATAACAGATAGAAGGCATCAAGGTAGATTAGTTCTGTAACTAAATGAGTTACCTCTCTAAATAAAGTCTTTATTATTATTATTATTATTATTATTATTATTATTATTATTATTATTATTATTATTATTATTATTATCAAGAAAAGTAAATATATTTATTTGGGTCTGGGTCAGGATATTGGAATTTCCCTGTAAAAATACCTAGCCTACCTTATGTTTACCACATTTTATATTATAATTTTAGTAACAAAATTTAAAAGTTAATATTCTTGGACTGAGATATTAATTGAGAATTCAAATAAGGACATTTGTAAGTATATTATTCTGATTCATCAACAGACTGTTGTCACATCACCACTTCACAGGTCACTACAGGAAAATCAACACCTTCAGTGTTGGATTTTTTTTAAACACAACTGGAATTAAATAAGAACTTATTCAATAGAAACAAATTATTTGTTGAATATTACAAAACTTGCTAAATTTCACTCTTTTCTTTTAATTAGCTTAAGGCCATACAGTTGTTGTTGTTGTTCTGGGGTTTAACGCCATTTTTCAGCACACAGTAGGCAGTATTAATGGTGGAGGAAGAAACCGGGAAATCTTTGGAAAGAACCAACAACCCACAAGAAGCTACTGGCAAGCTTTCTCACATATCACATTCGCCAAAACTTAGACTTGAACCCATGCAGACAGCAGTGAGATGGCAGTGATCGTAATGGAGAGCACTTTAGACCACTTGACCACTCAGGGCTGTGATATAATTATGCCAAATGACAAGATGTGAAGGAGCAAAGAAGCTTTGTGTAATACTGTTATTAAATGATGATTAAAGTATTTCAACATGGGGAACAAATCTGGATGTCTTCTTTATGTGTACATATGTTATCAGTGGTTGAGCATGCTGACGATATAAAACAATCAGCATGCAGGGTTGGGATGTGGAGGCATACTTCAAACAATGTGAGTTTGCCACCTTATGTTTACTAATTTGTAGAAGATGACATTGTGCTGACAATAGTCTTTATTTGTACTGACAGAAATGAGTACATATTCCTGCTTTGGTTGTTAAATTAATTAATTTAATTAATTGTTTAAATTATTTTTAAAGAATAAAACAGCATACAACTATTAATTCTTCACAATGTTAAGTGTAATTTTGTATTAATTTTTCACCTACTGTATCAATTAGGGTATGAATATGAAAAAAGTACTGATACATCAATGTATTAATAATTTCACCTTAACTTGGAGGTATGTTACTAATGAATGACTCTTAATTCAACTGAAAAATTGGAGGTGGGGTGGTATGTGTGAAGATTTACTTTACATAAGAGAAATTAGATATAAAAAACACTTATTATTTTTTATTTATCAGTAAATTCATTGACTTCCAAAAGAAATATGTCTGCTCATGAAATATTTGGATGTTTCCACACAGTGAACTGTTGTTTGTTGTTGTTAAATGGAGATTATTAAAAATAAATAACAAATTACATTTTTGAAACCCTCCACTGTGTATGAGCACAACATTTTGAAGTAGTGTTATGTTAGTCTGAATTTCATACAAAATATTTCTTCAATGTGACAGTGGTAATGGTTGGAGTAATCATACTGGAGAGGCCATCCAGATCAGTGCATAAGGAAATCCTACCCACCTCATTTGTACTTTGATACCATTTAATGTGTTGACAATATTGTACAAAATGTGTTATTTTTAAAAAAATTAAATTTTATTTGTAAGTAAAAATTCAAAACATAACCTATGGTACACTCTGAAGCAATGTCATCTTTTACAATTTTTTTTTTCTCTCTCTCTCTCTCTCTCTCTCTCTCTCTCTCTCTCTCTCTCTCTCTGTCTCTCTCTCTCTCTCTCTCTTGCTATGCTCATATAAACATTCAATAATTGTGAAGTGACTTTTCTTGTATCTTTTCTTATAAATACCATTTATGTACAAATAGTTCAAAAGCCTGACTTCCTATCAAAGTGAAATGTAACATGTAACTGTCAAGAAAATGTAACAATTTTTATTAAGTGGTTGATTCTGGATTTGAAATGTCACACTAGATAAGGACAACCTGTCTGGGCAATGTTGAAGCTAACTTCAATTAATAAAATATGTTCCTTTGAGAGACTGGTTTCTTTTTTAAAGTGTATGTGTGGTTTTTAAATGGGTTGTTTAAGTCACCAGACTTTTATTCTTGTGAGTGTGAAACTATTAGACTTTGTAGAAATGCATGAGAAAAAGATAAAAGTATGATCATGATGTACATGAATAAATAAAACAAAACTCATTTCACTTCAAAAATATAAAATCATGATTTTAATTAGAGTTATAAATGAGCAGTAGTAATTGTATACAATTAAATGAGGCATACTTATTTTTAAAATTATATATTGTGGAGTCTTAGCCCTTGAATGGTATCAACTGAACATTTAAGGCAGTTTATTTATGTATATCAAATCTGAAGTTTTTTATGCCCTTTTTCTTTTATTTCAAAAATATTTTAAAAGAATATTGACATGTACCTTTGTCTTTCTATATAAAAAAGGTACATGTCAAACTTTTTAAAAATATATTTGAATTAATAGATAAAAAGGGCACTTTAAAAAATCCTCAAATTTTGATATACATATATAAACTGTCTTATATATATATACATATAGAAACTGCCCTGATACCATAAAATATTTATTTGTATTGTATTTTGTAATATGAGTAAGTGGCCCAAATTACTGAATAAAGTATTATTATTATTATTATTATTATTATTAGTAGTAGTAGTAGTAGTAGTAGTAGTAGTAAAGTACCATTTTATATATTGGCTTATAGGAAAACACAGTAGCTATGATTTTGAAAATATTTCCTTTAAAAGTTTTTTTTCACTATCACATTTTTACAATCTAACTTTTACTCTGTGCTATATAACCAGGACTGTGCTGATATGCTATATAATACATACTTGTTATGTAGCAGGTTTATTTTGGGGGCTGACTTTTTTTTAAAAAAAAGTTTGGTTTAAGGAGGGAGGGTAATGGAGACTAAATCTTACAGGAAGCAATGAGTATATGGGAGTACTCCACTTTCTCCCCCGACTCATATGCCCTGAACCGGATCTGGGTGACAGGAAGTGGCCGCTTGGATGTGTCTTCATCTTGTAGACTGTATAGACAGTTGAATGTGTATGGGTCAGTCTCATAGATCTGAAGATAAGAAAATGTATTACTTAGCAACATACAAAAAAATATTGCCACTAATATTTTGTGCACTTAAATATTTTGTACACCATCAATCCATGAAAAAATATTTTTTGTTAAATTAAGATTCTGTAAGAATTTGTTATTTAATCATTTTAAAATTATATTATTTGTAAGCATAACTGCCTAGTTGTGTGAAAGGCTCATTATATTAGCAACACTCGCTTCAGAAAAAAACTGTCTCTGAATAGAACATTGATTCCCTTTAGAGTTTATAATGCATCTGCCAGACAGGTTCAAATGCCTGCCTGACAGGTTCAAACACCTGCTAGACAAGATCAAGCAGCCAAAATCAGTCTCATGGTAAAGACTTTGGTCACTTTCTGACCAAGTATATGTCCAGTTTAACTTTGTAGATCAATTGAGCATGATGAACTTCACAACTTGACCAGTTTATGTGATTTTTTTTTTCTTTTTTACACAAATAAAAGTGGGGAAGAGACAATGTTGAGATGATTAAGAAAAATACTCTCTTCACCCACTATCTCTTTATATATTCTGATGGAGCTGACATGGCTTCACTGGGAGAATAAATCTGCATACCATTCTTTCTTGTGCAGTCTCATTCAATTATAACTAAGGTAGTGGCAACAAAATGTGAGTCTCATTTATCACTGAGGTATTGGCAATAAAGTGGGGGTCTCATCCAGTGAACACTGACTTAGTGGCAACAAAATGGGAGTCTCATTTAGTGAACACTGAGGTATTGGCAATAAAGTGAGGGTCTCATCCAGTTATCACTGAGGAACTGGCAATAAAGTGGGGATCTCATTTAGTGATCACTGAGGTATTGGTAATAAAGTGAGGGTCTCATCCAGTGATCACTGAGAAACTGGCAATAAAGTGGGGTCTCATCAATGTATCACTGATGTAGTGGTAACTCAAATAAGAGTCTCATTTTGTGATCACTGAGGTATTGGTAATAAAGTAGAAGTCTCATCCAGTGATTACAGAGGTAGTGACAATAAAGTGGGAGTCTCACCCATTGATCACTGATGTAGTGGCAATAATGTGGAAGTCTCATCCAGTGATCACTGAGGTATTGAAAATAAAGTAGGAGTCTCATCCAGTGATTACAGAGGTAGTGACAATAAGTGGCAGTCTCATCCAGTGATTACAGAGGTAGTGACAATAAAGTGGGAGTCTCACCCATTGATCACTGATGTAGTGGAAATAAAGTGGGTGTGGTTTACTCTTGATGAACCCAGCAAGCATGTGCTAAAATGTTTCAATCAGAATGAGACAAATAGAGAGCATGCTGGGGCTGAGAGATATTTACATCATTATTCTTATAAATTAAGTGCTGTTTTATTTTTATAAACTGAATTTTAGACAACTCTAACATGATGCCACCAAAGTAAGTACTTTAGTAATAGTATAAATCATAAAGCATCCCAATTTCTGCATTTTTGTGGATTTCTAAAACTCTTTATATCCTGCGTTGGACTTCTGGAACCAGAGGCTTTCTTTCAAATAATTAAAAACACATGTATTGAAAAGTTCTTTTAAAAACAAATAAAGAAATTAAATGTCAAGAATAGAAAAAATTTAACAAATAGTGAAAGATAAAGATTGGAGATAAGTGGCTAGACAAGTATGTCTGTGTTATCTCAACATGAAAATAAATTATCATGAACTTGTGATTACATTATCCGCTAAATGAAAAATAAAAATACAACATATCAGATCAAACTATTTTGTGAAAATGATAGAGCATCAATCTAAGACTGTTCATGACTTATGATGACATGTAACCTAACCTAAAATTTTTGGAGCATATACATCCTCTTGTAAAAACATTTCACATATATCAGTTTTTATATAACTGAATGGTGCAATCAATTCTCTTCACAAAACATAGACTCAAGTGCAAGTCTTGAAACAACATTGTTCTTTTGACAAGCACATCTTGGTACAACATGGTTTCCTTCAAAAGAATAACTTGGTACAACTGGTACAACATGGTTTCCTTTAAAAACATGCCTTGGTACAATATGGTACCCTTACAAAGATGTCTTGGAAAAACATGGTTCCCTTTGCAAACTTGTCTAGGTATACATGTAACATGGTTCTCTTTACAAACATGTCTTGGTACAACATAGTATTCTTGAGGATCATGTCATGGTACAACAGTTTTTTTCACAAGCATATCTTGGTACAATATGGTTCCTTTACAAACAAGTCTATGTAAAGCAGAGGCATTGATATTCAAGTCACACATTTCTGAAAATATGTTCTTAGCGACATGTGTAATAATATAATAATTTGGTTATTTATAGGAATTACATAAAATATAGGTTCAGTTAATAACTTGAGAGAGAGAGAGAGAGAGAGAGAGAGAGAGAGAGAGAGAGAGAGAGAGAGAGAGGGAGGGTTGTGACTTGTTTCTGACAACTGTGCTATAGGAATCTAAGGTGCACCAAAAAGTAAATTTCATTACTTTAATTTAGATGTACAAAAGATGAAAAATTAAACCATGAGGATAACACAAAGGAGCAAATGGCCTGTGGCAGATGGACTAAAAATGAACACTTGATTGGTAAAGGGCTAAGCCATAAGCTTAAATGGTCTGTAGTAGATGAACTAAACATGAACACCTGACTGATAAAAGGCCATGCCATAAGCTTAAATAGCCTGTGGCAGATGGACTACTAATGAACACTTGATTGGTAAATGACCATGCCATAAGATTAAATGACCTATGGCAGATGGATTAATAATGAACATTTTATTATTAAAGGGCCATGCCATAAGCTTAAATGGCCTGTGGTAGATGGACCAATAATGAACACTTGATTTGTAATGAGCCATGTCCTAAGCTTAAATGGCACGTGGCTGATGGGCTAATAATGAACACTTGATTGATAAAGGGCCATGTCATAAGCTTAAATGACCTGTGGCCAGATAGGCTAAAATATAATATAAGGGAAGGTAGTGATGTTGCAAAGTAAATCAAAAGAGAGTCAAAGAGCAACAAGAGCAAAGCAAAAGTTTCCTACTTTTTCCTAACTTGATTTTTTGATCAACTTTTATTTAACATATACAAATACCTCTAAAATCCTCACTGATATCTTTTTTAATCACTGATAGTTTTCATAACAAGAAGTCAAAAACTTCTATATTATTTAATTATTTACAATTTATATGTATCCTGTTTCACTTGTCACTAGAAAGTATTGACTTTAGTAGTTCAAAAAACTATTTAATCAATAAATTAGGCACTTTCTATGCATGATCTTATGTACTTGATCCAATTGTATTATGGTCCTGTAGAATATTAGAATATAGTATAGAATCACATGTAAGTCAAGGCACACTGCAAACGACAATGATTCTGACCCGTCATAGCATAATACTCCAATAGATCCGGGTCTATTTTGTTTGTCCTAATGATTGCCCTTAAACTGCACAGACCCAAATCTGCTGGTGCAGTATGTGACAGTAGTTCTGGTTCTGTGTAGTTAGACTCATTTATAAGTGGGTATACACAGTAAAATAAATTGAACTTATAAGTGGGTATACACAGTAAAATAAATTGAACTTATTAGTGGGTATACACAGTAAAATAAATTAAACTTATAAGTGGGTATACACAGTAAAATAAATTGAACTTATAAGTGGGTATAGACAGTAAAATAAATTGAACTTATAAGTGGGTATACACAGTAAAATAAATTGAACTTATAAGTCGGTATAGACAGTAAAATAAATTGAACTAATAGGTGGGTATACACAGTAAAATAAATTGAACAAACACCTTTCATCTGATATAATTGCTCAGAAGATCAATCTTTTTTAAAAACAGTTTAAGTATTGAAGCAAAATTTTATTTAATTGTTTGCTCAACTGTAATGCCCTAACTTTTTATTTACATGCTAAGTGGAGTTAATGACTGCTTGAGTGTACGTAAACATACATATGCACTTATCTTAATGGAGAACACTACACAAATATGTTTGAAGGTCTAACTTTCTTTGCTGGTTGAAAAAGTAAGTTTAGGTCAGGCATACTAATCTTACAGAGTGCCAAACATGCACCAACAAAACTTATTTTAATTAAACAGTCATTACTGTAAGATTTTTGTAAATGGTAATTCCAAGGTTGTACAAGATACAAATGTATTAAATAATGTACACATTAAAGGACATTACAAGAAAAATACATTAATGTTGGTGGATTTGTTTTGGAAAAAACACCCATAATATTTATAATTTGTTAAAATTGTTACATTAATAGAATGTTAAGAAGTGAAAAAATTTAGAATGATATCAATATCATGCTTGTTAATTGGAATATAATCAATATACACATGCATTAATATATTTATTTACTTGCTGTTCACTGCCTGTGCTTTTCTAATTTCTTAATTTTTTTTCTTGTTTTCAAATTTTCCATTTGTGGTAAAGCTAAGGTAACATTCTTTATATTCTCCTTCCTTTTCCTGTCCAGTACACTGGAAGGCAGACTGGTCTGCCACATATTTTTACTTCAAAGAAACAATAGCTAATATTTCCACTGTTGTACCAAAGAGGCACTTGTTAAGCCACCTCCAACTCTCCATTCAATTACATTCAATAATGTTTATATTAAATGCATTGTAATATATTACAGAAAATTGAAAAAAAAATATTTTTCATTAAATCTTAGTGAATCTTTAATTAAATCTTAGTGAATCTTTAATTTTAGTTTAATGGTGGCATAAAAGTTTATCATTTTCCTTAAGAGCAAAAGCAGATCATTGAAGTGAATGATTTTATGTTATGTAAACAATCAACATTTGCTCACAGCTTGCAGTATCTAATGACAGGGGTAATGAAGTAAGTTTCATTTACTCCAACAAAACCAATTATCAAACAACAAATAACATAAATCACTGACGACAATGAGGGCTATTCAAATATAATTAAAAGCAATACATCTGTCCCAGTGTTTCTTTAAAAAATAAAACATTATAAAACCCACAGGTCCACCTGCTCACATTTTTGGTATAACATTCAGTGACTGTTACAAGCTTCTTGAACTGTCCATCCATCCAGTCAGCCAGCCATCTGGTCACACATGCTACAGGCATGATTCTTTTCTCATGTAATTTTAACAATAAAATTTTACAGAAAATGTGTTCACAGACTCAAATTGTATGATATTTGTATATCATCTAATCAGTCACAATACTTACATTTTTTTAAGAAATTTCTTTTTTTTCGCTTCTGTTTTTTTTTTCTCCAGACACTTTGGCATTTGATTTTAAAACTATTTTAAAACTTTATCTTTGCTAAAAAAAACAAACTAGGAAAGAAATTTTGAAATGGAGTAAAAAATTAACTCCAATAGGAGAAACATATATCTGAAATCTCAAGCAAGTGTGCTAAAGGATATCATAATTTAATTTAAAGAAGGCAATGTTGTTATTTTGACATGTAATGAAACACTCTGATATAAATGAATTTTCTACATGTCAAGATTTTTACAAAATTCTAATCTGCTCTCTTGTGCATGTGCTAAAACAATAAATTATGATAAATTTAAATTTTTAATATTAATTCATTTTATAAATAGTTCTACTTTATATACACTAGTATGCTAAGATCAATATTATTTCATTTATAAATGATTGCATGTAAAACACTTGCATTCTGTCCATGCTTCAGTCTTTTATCAAGAATAACATGTATATAGAACATGATTTTACAGGTAATAACTGGGTATTCACAATCTTCCATTGTGGAAATCAGTAGAAACAAAAGCTGAACCCTTGCTGTGGCACCATGTATATGTGCTTACACGTTGACTCCATCTGCAAACAACATTGTATAATTTGTCTGCAGATCTGGGTCCGTTTTGTTTGATCTACTGATTACTTCTAAACAAAATGTGTAGACCCAGATCTGCTGGAGCATTAGATAATATTTGAAGTTTAAATCAGGCATTTATGAGGTTTAGTTACAATATAATCATATTATATATCCTCTATCGGTAGCCTCTAACAATGAACTCTAATATTACTGCATATACCCACTTAGAAGAAGGGTCCAACTACAATTAACAAAGACAATATACTCTGAAGAAGGGCCAACTACAATTAACAAAGACAATGTGCAACATGCAGTTTGCAGTTGAATAAAACTTTAGCATGATATAGAATCCTATATACTCAAAGGCTACAATGAATATTTGTGGCAGGGTTTTAAATTTTTCACAGCTCAGGGTCATTCACCTGAACCTCACTCTCCAGCACTGTAACTTACCTTAATCCACCTCTAAATATTTGCTTGTGTCATAGTGAGTCACTTGAAAAGGTGGTACAAGATAATACTGGGTCAATTGGCCACAGTTCCTCATTAAACTGATTAGAAAAAATATGCAAAGAGAGGGTTATGGTTAACATTGGTTAATTTATTGCTGTATAAACTAGGCAAGAAAAATTAGTTGCCATGGTAACAACTTAAAACCTGTGTAACCTCTTGATATTTAAACTCAAAAAGTAATGATAATGTCATTCCATTAACAACATCATCATGCATTGTCACTTATGCTCTCTTTTAAACTCAGACTCAAAAAGTAATCATAATGTCATTGCATTAACAACATCATCATGCATTGTCACTTATGCTCTCTTTTAAACTCAGACTCAAAAAGTAATCATGTCATTCCATTAACAACATCATCATGCATTGTCACTTATGCTCTCTTTTAAACTCAGACTCAAAAAGTAATCATAATGTCATTCCATTAACAACATCATCATGCATTGTCACTTATGCTCTCTTTTAAACTCAGACTCAAAAAGTAATCATAATGTCATTCCATTAACAACATCATGCATTGTCACTTATGCTCTCTTTTAAACTCAGACTCAAAAAGTAATCATAATGTCATTCCATTAACATCATGCATTGTCACTTATGCTCTCTTTTAAACTCAGACTCAAAAAGTAATCATAATGTCATTCCATTAACAACATCATCATGCATTGTCAGTTATGCTCTCTTTTAAACTCAGACTCAAAAAGTAATCATAATGTCATTCCATTAACAACATCATCATGCATTGTCACTTATGCTCTCTTTTAAACTCAGACTCAAAAAGTAATCATAATGTCATTCCATTAACATCATCATGCATTGTCACTTATGCTCTCTTTTAAACTCAGACTCAAAAAGTAATGATAATGTCATTCCATTAACAACATCATCATGCATTGTCACTTATGCTCTCTTTTAAACTCAGATTCAAAAAGTAATCATAATGTCATTCCATTAACAACATCATCATGCATTGTCACTTATGCTCTCTTTTAAACTCAGACTCAAAAAGTAATCATAATGTCATTCCATTAACAACATCATCATGCATTGTCACTTATGCTCTCTTTTAAACTCAGATTCAAAAAGTAATCATAATGTCATTCCATTAACAACATCATGCATTGTCACTTATGCTCTCTTTTAAACTCAGACTCAAAAAAGTAATCATAATGTCATTCCATTAACATCATGCATTGTCACTTATGCTCTCTTTTAAACTCAGACTCAAAAAGTAATCATAATGTCATTCCATTAACAACATCATGCATTGTCACTTATGCTCTCTTTTAAACTCAGACTCAAAAAGTAATCATGTCATTCTATTAACAACCTCATCATGCATTGTCACTTATGCTCTCTTTTAAACTCAGACTCAAAAAGTAATCATGTCATTCCAGTAACAACATCATCATGCATTGTCAGTTATGCTCTCTTTTAAACTCAGACTCAAAAAGTAATCATAATGTCATTCCATTAACAACATCATCATGCATTGTCACTTATGCTCTTTTTTAAACTCAGACTCAAAAAGTAATGATAATGTCATTCCATTAACAACATCATCATGCATTGTCACTTATGCTCTCTTTTAAACTCAGATTCAAAAAGTAATCATAATGTCATTCCATTAACAACATCATCATGCATTGTCACTTATGCTCTCTTTTAAACTCAGACTCAAAAAGTAATCATAATGTCATTCCATTAACAACATTATCGTGCATTGTCACTTATGCTCTCTTTTAAACTCAGACTCAAAAAGTAATCATAATGTCATTCCATTAACAACATTATCGTGCATTGTCACTTATGCTCTCTTGAAAATGAAATGTCTAATATGGCAAGCTGATTATGAGCATTTCATAGAACTGGGATCAAATCAAAATGAACAAAGACTTTATATATTAATGAACAAGAGCTCTAAAAGATAAGTGGATTACATTTTTTCCTTTTTATCACATTGTTATTTCTTTCCTATATGCTGCCAGTGCACATATTAAAATTTGTATTTTACATGTTGCCAGGGATTCATTCTTTTTTTTTTTAGTAGCAGTAGTCAATTCTTTATACTATTACCACACCCACCCACCAATTAATCATCATATATAGGAAAGTGAACTCCAATATATTTTAACATTTAGTCTCTTATTCAAGTTATGAAATCATTAAACAACTACAGAATAACCAAAGTATTTAAAATCTAATGATTTCCTTAGGGTTTTTTTAAGGGTCAGACAGAACAATGGGACAAAAATATTAATCATATAAGTTGTTAAAATTCTGTAAATTGCATAAAGAAAGATAAAAATGAAAGTAGCACATAATCTATACATGGTAAAAGGTCTGTATAGGATGGTCAACTTTATATCATTAATATGCAAGTGGGCTAGTTGACAAGACTTTGAAACAGTGTCATTTAAGTTGTTCAAACTTTAGAGGTTTCAGTTACAATAAAGTGTTTGGTTTTGATGTGCCTTAGAACAAAGCAATGATTATCTGCATATATTCTTACTGTCTGCACTTGCTTATAAGTCGAGGCAAACTGCCAACAACAAAGATCCTGATTTGCCATAAACATTTCACCTGCAGATCTGGGTCTATGTTGTTTGTTCTACTGATTAATCCTAGCAAACTGCACAGACCCAAATTTGCCAGCACACTATGTGATGGCAGATCTGGGTCTGTGCAGTTTGCAGTTGGACTTGACTTATAAATGAGTACATATGGTAAGGGGAACCCACTATTGCTTCACATGGCTTACTGAAATGACTAAAATGTTAGGAATCCCACTAGTTCTTGTGTTGCTGTTAAATTATGCTGCTTACATAGGCCACAAAGCCATTTCACACCAATTACAATGTATCTTATATGTAAATGATGAGGTCAATATCCTTGTATGCAGGTCTCAATTAAAACAAGTATTTATCTAATGTGATTATGAGTTTCTTATGAGTTATCCCTAATTACAAATTGGTTAAAAAATCAGTTGGGTCTTTATATCTTGCATATAGGACAAATTGAGGAAACTGCAATCAATATATCCAAATTTAATCAATTAAATTGGCCACATTTAGGCTTGACTTGTGAACAAGTCACTTCCCAGAGCAATTTTAGATAATCCCTGCATTTAATCCCAAAACAAGTCCTGAAAAACTATCCATAACATCATTAGATTGGGGATTATGACTGACAGATTACAATAACCCTTACTGATATCATTTGATCTGGAGGTGACTTTGTTGAAGAAGTATACAAATCTTTAAAGTCTGAAGGTTCCATTAGTTCCTACTATTCACTCCTGAACAAAAGACCACGAATGATAGTAGACAGCTCCCAGAGACAAATTTGGCAATTTACAATGCATTAATAAGGTCATACTGGACCCAATTGTCAAAATAGATTCTTAGCCAAACCCAGTGGTCTAAAATGTAATTCGGTCATGACAAATAATCAAAGTTTCAGACAATGTTTTTTTATTTAGAATTCAGCACAGAGAAATTCCTCTATTTATAAACCACAAATTACACTTTTTATCTGTAGATTTAATAATGATGGTGTGACTTCAAATTCATTACTTTATTTAGCCTGACAAATATCAATGAAAGGATTATCCAAGAATTATTCAGTGTATAAAAGGATCATTCAGTGTATAAAAATGTCAGGGGGTCAGTTTATGACTATATAGCATACAGAGAGCACTTTATGATGAATAAGCCGTCTCAAATCTCTGTCTTTTCAAACTCATATAGAGAAATATCTGTGAAATTAGTGAACATAGGCTAATCCTAAAATTTAACAATTTCAGAATTTTAGATCCATAATTCTCCATGCATCTTAAGGACCTATCTAAATGAGTGTGCGTAAAAAAATGAAACCAATGTTTCAATTGGCAGGAATCTAAAAAAAAAACATTACTCTTTGAGTTCGCTCTATTTTAACTCCATTGTGAAATCTTGAATAGTGTTACTGTATGTATATTTAATTTAATTGTTTGTTTGTTTTACATTTTTAATTCCTTTAAATGCTATTGTAATGCAACATTGTTTACTGGATTTGACATTGTCCAAATAGTTGAGTTCAGTTCTGTTTGACCTGAATGACTTTTTTAATTTTTTTTATTTCATTGACATAAACAACTGACTTTGTATCTAGTTCCTGACCTTGTTCCAAAATCAGTGACAGTTTTGGTAAACAACTTTTTTTTAAAAAAATTCTTTCTCAGAGAAAGAATTGTTCAGTCAAGGCCATACTTGGACTACATGACAAGCAGCATATATCAATTGGTACTAACTTCTATTTTTTCAGAAGAATGAACTTTTGACCATCATCCAGGAATCTATTTTGCATCCCAATTCATGTATAACTATTGTTTTGACAAAGATTTATTCATCTTGACTTAAAACACTTGGCATGTTAAGTTGTATTATGTTGTGACCATTTTTCGTTGAAATTTTATTTTCTTCAAATTGTTGAATTCAAGTGATTATTTTCCCTGGAAGCACAAAAGTGCTCAAACAAAATTCTTGGATAGAGACATTTGTTGGCATTTATAATGAATTAAAAACTGGAGTAATATTGTCTGTGATTCAACAAAAAACTGTTGACACAGCAACACTATGCTGACCACAAAATGTCATCTTTAATTTTGGAGGTGAGACTTGAACCCAGTTTCATTCAGGATTTTTTATTACTAGGACTTCTATTTTTAATTCTTGGATTATTTTTGGATTAAATTCATAAAACTGCAATTTTTTTTCTCATTTTACACTTTGTATTCTAAGGAAATAAAGTATGTGTTAAACATTGTTTACAGAGCTTGTTGTTTTCACTCTTTTCTCTTACTTTTTTTAAGAGCACAGACTCCATTCATTCTTTATAACTATTTATGGGAGCTATAAAAGTAATTAGCATAAAAAGTGAGTAATCTTTATATAAAGGGATGCTGTAACAAAAGATATTGCACAATAAAACACAAAAATGGAATATTTAAGGATGTGTAGTCATGTTACAAATGACTGTCATATGTCAAGAACTAAAACAAGAGTCCCTCAAGGTTACTGATGCTCTACTGGCTGAAAAGAATATCCAATCATTCAAAATAAGATCGGGAACCCAGAGTGGCTGAGTGGTCTAAAGCGCTGTCCATTACGGATCACTGTCATCTCACCTCTGTGTGTGTGAGTTCAAGTCTAAAATTCGGTAAATGTGGATATGTTAGAAAGCTTGCCAGTAGCTTTTCGTTGGTCGGTGGTTCTTTCAACGGATTTCCCAGTTTCTTCCTCCACCATTAATACTGACCGCCATGTATAGCCTATCATGTGCTGAAAATATGGAATTAAGCCCCACAACAACAACAACAAAATAAGATCATTTCTTCTTTTTAACTGCAGAGTGCTGAAATCATTTCTGATATTTTTCACCATATAAAAAGATTTTACATAGATGTCAGATTGGAACCATTTTCAATTAGGACCAAAATGATATAAGAAGCTTTCTGGTGGAAACCAAATGTTCGCATGACTTAAATTTTGGAGTACCAATAACAAGATTTTCAAGACAGCTGCCACGGTGGCCATATTGGATATGAGATGGGCACCGTTTCTATTTAGACATTTTGATTAGACATGATAAGAAGTCTCTTGATGAAAGCACAATGTTAATATCGATGAGAAGTAGTGATAATAAGATTTTCTTGATGATCCTGCAATAGCCATAATAGAAGTCAGATACATCATAACAAGTATTCTAGTGAAACCGGAGGTCAATATGACTTCCATTCTGGAGGAGCAGCAATAAAAGGATTTTCAAGCTGGTTGCCATGGTGGCCATACTGGACTTCAGACTGGTACAATTTTCATTTTGGACCAACTAGACATCACAAGATGTCTTTTAGTGAAAACATCATGCTGATATGATTACTGATTTAGGAGAAGGAGGTATGACAAAGATTTTTGAGACTGCTATTGTGGTGGCCATACTGAACATCTAGTTGGCTATACTGAACGTCTAGGTGGCACAATTTTTGTTCAGAATCATCTAGACAATGGGCTGAAAGTGTGGATAAAGTATCTTGACAATCCATCAAGCAATTTTGGAGGAGCAGTGATAACACACTTGTGCTAATTGAAGGATGGACTTATGATGATGGAAAACAGCCCATCCCATAAGCTATCACAAGTAGAACTATCAGGTAAATTCAGTGAATTTTTCTCAAAACAGAATCACAGAGTGAAAGAGAAACTAAGAAGGAAAACTTACATTACTCAACCATAACCTAGACTTTGAAGATAATGCATCCAACATGGTATGTAAAACACTTTTAAGATATGATGTACATACATATATGAAGTTTCATCTGTCAATCTCAAACAACTTTTTATAAGGCTCATTGGAAAACTTAAAATACTGAACTGTGACCTTGACCTTCAATATAGGAAGTTAGGACCATCAGTATGGGATGTAATGAAATGTATACATACATAGTATCATTCCTTATTCTCAAACCACTTTAAAGTTATGGAGTGGAAGGGAACATTATGAAAACAAAATACTGAGCCAAGCTCTTGGCTTTGAAGATGGGATCCAAATGTGATATGTAATACACCATCTAGTGATGATGTATAAGTATACCATGTCTCCTCCTTTATTCTCTAATGGCATTAAAGTTACAGAATAGAATACTGTAGAAAGGAGATGTAAACTAAAAATAGAGCCATGACCTTGACTTTGAGGATTTGTGGTATATGACAAACCTTCAATCAATGATGTATAAAGTGTAGCAAGTATCATTCCTTGATCTCAAACAACTTTAATGCTACAAAGCAGGAGAGAGTGTGATGGACAAATGGACAGCAATACTGTCACTGCTTTTTTAAAGAAATAAGGTGATATAATCTGACAATCTGACAGCAATCTGACAAATTAAATGGAACCCTTGGCCATACCTGTATAAAAATAATGATACAACAAATCTGACAAATTTAACAGAATCCTTGACCCCACATGTATTAAAATAATGATACAACAAATCTGACAAATTTAATGGAATCCTTGACCATTCCTGGATTAAAATAATGCAATTTTATAAAAAGTGGCTCGAAAGTTGGAGATCTTGAGAATGTTATATTCTGGGTTAATTTTTTATACAGAATAGCAATTTATTTTTTACTATGTAAGTATAAGTTAAATAATAAGTTGAAAAAGGGTAAAAATAACTGGGGCTGATTTGGCTGCTAAAACACCAGCCATTGTCCTGTGAGTTTTGAGGAGATCCAGTTAACTCATTAACCCCATGTACCATAAAATATAAACCAGTACACATCATAAGGTAGTACCCTATTTCCGAGTTCTGTAACAACAACACCAGTTAAGATACACTAATGTGAGTGGTTTTACAGTAATGGAGAAAGATATAATTCTGCAGAGATATCAAATACTGTAGACTTTTTACTCATATTAAAATACAGTGCAAAATAAGCCCCATAATTTTTAAACCTTATTTATTTTAGGCAAAAATTTATCGGTTTTGGAACTTGAGTTTGTTCCAGATTTTAGATTTTGTGTGCTAGATCTAAAGCAAACCAGTCTGCTCTCCATATGGACAGTGGGAAATGTTTGAAATGCAGAGTACAAAGAACCAGGACAAGAAAACCATGGGTCCAATAAGCATAAAAGCCAGTAAAAATCTTCTATTGTACACCTAAGCTAAACAAAAATCTTTCAGAATTAGATGTGTTAGGAGATGCAATGAGAAGTACTGTCACCCAAAAAGTGCATTTCCTGCCCCAGTTATGGATAAATATGAAAATAATCTCATGGGAAAATGAGGTAACATAGTCAGGCCAATTGACCAGTTAAATATTCCTGAGCCATTACATTTATTTGGCCGGAAGACCTGTCTGATTTCCTGCAGAGCCAGCTGTTTTCCACATGAGCCAGACATGCTGAAAGTCTTATTAAGTTGACCTCTGAAATAATAATGCAGCTCTCTATCATACAAAAAACCCAAACTCTTTCACTAAAATATACTTCAGACAAAATGCAACAAGGTTGAGTTCAATCTTTCCATACTGCATTCAGTGCTCTTGACTTTACAGTTACATGCAAGTTACTTACTTTAGTATTCTGCAAGCTCATGTGTACAAGGAAAACAAGAATAGGCACTGTTATAGAGATTTAAGAGATTTTTCTAGGAAAAGTAATCAAGACCCTTTCTACAAACTGAAGTAACAGGTATTTTATTAGCTGCCTTTGTTTGATAACAAATTCACTTGCTTTAAATTATAAATTACAAATCCAAATGTAAATACAAACTCACTTGCACAACATATTCTCATGGAATGTGCTTTATCAGACATTTCAAACAATAAAAAATAAATCAAACATAATCAATGCTACAATGGCACTGATCACTTAAAACAACCATTATCTAGGTAAAGAATATGAAGCAAAATCTCATCTAAATAAGTGAACAAAGTTGTAAACAATGTCTCTATCACCTGCACATGCAAAAGAGATAACTCCCTTTATGTATGTTAAAAGCTCTCCACTGAAGAGGTTCATTTGCTTTGCTAATATAGCTGTGCTGCAAAAAACACAAATGTTTATCAATGTCTGAGACTAATTCATTTAGCACAATTAAGTGCCAATTGAGACACTAAACATAGATGATAATAAGTTCCATTAATATAAAGATATTCTAGACCGGTTTTAGCAGACACTTTCCTCCTCAAGACTAAGACATCTTTCTTCCACAATACATGTTAAAACTGAGATGTCTGTAGATCAAAATAAACATCATGAGTCCTAAGTTTTAGCTGCCACTTTCTTTCCACAATATATGTTAAGATTAAGATGTTTAAAAGATGGTGATATTCCAAGAAAATACTGATGTTCCACATGGGTTTCAGCGGCCACTCTTCTTCGACAATCTATGCTGAGCTGTGTAACAAGTGTAAAGGATATATTTTGTAAGTGTTGACCAAAGAGAAGCCTGTGTGATCACTGACATTGCTCAATAACCCTGCTCATCCTCTGGTCCTGGCCAGGTAAAACTTGGCAGGGTTAAGTTAAAATACTGGGGTTCTGGGACAAGCATAACAATTGTCTTACTAGCTGAAAATCATACATTTCTAACATTCTCTGTCTCTAAACTTTGCCTATATCTAAGAGATGTGATAGCTAAATGAAAACGAATAGTATCACACTTAGAATACCAAAATATTTTACTGTAAATGCAGATACTACCAAAAAAAAATCAAGGTCTGTGTGTGTAACTAAAATTTTTCAAGTTACAAACTTTTTTTTATTAGGTGTTTATTTAAGGCAGTGGTTTACATCTCATGGGTCACAACCCCAAACTTGTTTTCCATGTCGTTCTAAGCAGGTCACTGAGAATTAATACCACAAACCTAAGCAGGATCGATGGCCCATATCTGCTGTCACATAATGAGCTGGCAGATCTGGGTCTGTACAGTTTGTTAGGAGTAATCAGTAGAATAAACAAAATATACCAAAATCTGAGGTGCATTATGCTGTGGCATATTAGGACCTTTTTTAAGTTTGACTGGACTTATAAGTATACAGTACGGTCATGCCAATGAAAACTTGCATTTGCTGCATGAAAGTGACTCATGAACTTGTAAGCAGCCCATATTATACAGCCAAAAGACCATGCCTAGTTCTGTACCTCTCTTATCAAGTTCACTATATCATAGACAAGTCATTACAAAACTGTCAACATGAATGTCAAGAAGTTTATGATTTATAACACTTTCCATGGTCGCTTGCACTTAGCGTTATTCTGATTTAGAAGTATTTTGTTATTCTAACACCACTGTTCAATAACTTCCTGATTTTAGTTAAAGCTTAGCTAGGATGGCTTACCTACCTGCCATACTCATACCTGTCAACCCTTTACCCAACAAGTATTACCTAACTGTCATATTCATACCTACCAACCCCTAGAGAGGTACAAGTATTACCTAACTGCCATATTCATACCTACCAACCACTAGAGAAGTACAAGTATTACCTGTCATATTCATACCTACCAACCCCTAGAGAGGTAAAAGTATTACCTACCTGCCATATTTATACCTACCAACCACTAGAGAGGTACAAGTATTACCTAACTGCCATATTCATACCTACCTACACTTAGAGAGGTATAAGCATTACCTAACTGCCATATTCATACAAACCAACCCCTAGAGAAGTACAAGTATTACCTAACTGTCATATTCATACCTACCAACCCCTAGAGAGGTACAAGCATTACCTAACTGCCATATTCATACCTACCAACCCCTAGAGAGGTACAAGTATTACCTAACTGTCATATTCATATCTACCAACCCTTATAGAGGTAGAAGGATTACCTAACTGTCATATTCATATCTACCAACACTTAGAGAGGTACAAGCATTACCTAACTGCCATATTCATACCTACCAACCCCTAGAGAGGTAAAAGCATTACCTAACTGCCATATCCATACCTACCAACCCCTAGATAGGTACAAGCATTACCTAACTGCCATATTCATACCTACCAACCCCTTGAGAGGTACAAGCATTACCTAACTGCCATATTCATACCTACCAACCCCTAGAGAGGTACAAGCATTACCTAACTGTCATATTCATATCTACTAACCCCTACAGAGGTACAAGCATTACCTAACTGCCATATTCATAACTACCAACCCCTAGAGAGGTAAAAGCATTACCTAACTGCCATATCCATACCTACCAACCCCTAGATAGGTACAAGCATTACCTAACTGCCATATTCATACCTACCAACCCCTAGAGAGGTACAAGTATTACCTAACTGCCATATTCATACCTACCAACCCCTTGAGAGGTACAAGTATTACCTAACTGCCATATTCATACCTACCAACCCCTAGAGAGGTACAAGCATTACCTACCTGCCATATTCATACCCACCAACCCCTAGAGAGGTACAAGCATTACCTACCTGCCATATTCATACCCACCAACCCCTAGAGAGGTACAAGTATTACCTAACTGCCATATTCATACCTACCAATCCCTAGAGAGGTACAAGTATTACCTACCTGCCATATTCATACCTACCAACTCCTAGATAGGTACAAGCATTACCTAACTGCCATATTCATACCTACCAACCCCTAGAGAGATACAAGTATTACCTAACTGCCATATTCATACCTACCAACCCCTAGAGAGGTACAAGTATTACCTACCTGCCATATTCATACCTACCAACCCCTTGAGAGATACAAGCATTACCTACCTGCCATATTCATACCTACCAACCCCTTGAGAGGTACAAGAATTACCTACCTGCCATATTCATACCTACCAACCCCTTGAGAGATACAAGCATTACCTACCTGCCATATTCATACCTACCAACCCCTTGAGAGGTACAAGAATTACCTACCTGCCATATTCATACCTACCAACCCCTTGAGAGATACAAGCATTACCTACCTGCCATATTCATACCTACCAACCCCTTGAGAGGTACAAGTATTACCTAACTGCCATATTCATACCTACCAACCCCTAGAGAGGTACAAGAGCAATCATACCTACCAACCCGAAGAGGTACAAGAATTACCTACCTGCCATATCATACCTACCAACCCCTTGAGAGATACAAGCATTACCTACCTGCCATATTCATACCTACCAACCCCTTGAGAGGTACAAGAATTACCTACCTGCCATATTCATACCTACCAACCCCTTGAGAGATACAAGCATTACCTACCTGCCATATTCATACCTACCAACCCCTTGAGAGGTACAAGTATTACCTAACTGCCATATTCATACCTACCAACCCCTAGAGAGGTACAAGTATTACCTAACTACTGCCATATTCATACCCATTAACCCTTAGAGAGGTACAAGCATTACCTAACTGCCATATTCATACCTACCAACCCCTAGAGAGGTACAAGCATTACCTACCTGCCAAGACAAACATAATCTGAACATAAAAAGTGCAATCTAAATATTACATGTCATGTAATTATAATAAACTGTATAAAAGATAAACATATAATTTTGCTACAAACCTGGTTAAAGTTCTTGTCACAAATTGTCAAATCCATGTGGATAAGTGTCAGAAAACAAGCATAAAACACACACACTAACATATGTGTGTGTGTGTGTGTGTGTGTGTGTGTGTGTGTGTAACATGTACTTGAACTAATCTAAATGCTTAACTTTGCTGAGTGATCATAAAGAAAACTCCACACAAATTATGCAATAAGTTTGGTGATTTTTTTTCAATCTGGGTCCGGTATTGCATCACTCTCATATTCATATTTTTAAATTTGATTGATTTGTTCTTTTCCTGATCAACCTTATTTTGAAGTTTAAAAAGATCCCTCTTCTCTAAAATTTGTTGTCATGTAACATCCATCAGTCACATTGATAAATCTGTGAGATAATAATAATATGAAGAAGAAGAAGAAGAAGAAGAAGAAGAAGAAGAAGAAGAAGAAGAAGAAGAAGAAGAAGAAGAAGAAGAAGAAGAAGAAGAAGAAGAAGAAGAAGAAGAAGAAGAAGAAGAAGAAGGAGAAAAAGAAGAAGAAGAATACAAATAATAATAATAATAATAATAATAATAATAATAATAATAATAATAATAATAATAATAACAATAATGCTTTTCTTTTGAGGGTGACTCATTTGTCAAGGATTATTCTCCCTTGAGGCTCTCTTAAGGAGAGTATAACAATGCACATTATTTGATGATAGCAATAATTACTGTTTTTTTAAAATTTCAAACTGAAGAAACCCATATATTTTCTTGGAACTTTGTCACACACAGCTACTTTGCACAGAATATAAGGAAAGTATATATAAATTATTTGGTCAAAACATACCCTTACACTATTCTTATGATGTCATCACTTTTTAGAACAGTATTAAACATATATGATGTGTGGGATTTACAAGATGATACAAAACAAACAATTTTCCCCTTTTTTATATAATCCTTTAAATGTGAAAAAGGCATAATCAACTAGATGCAATTAGGTGGAAAAAAGTGTAATGATTATACTCACCAATTACAGCTGAACTGCCCAAGGATAGTTTTGGATGAGCTTACTGTTTATTAGGGCATGCATTGTAAGGTATGCATGAATAGTGCATTTGCACAGGCAGCCATTTTCAGGTACATGCCAAATCAGACAAGAAAAGGGGAAAAAAATCAAACAAGGGAGCTAAAATGAAATAAATCCTTTGTTTTTGTTCTTCATATGAAAATCTTTTTATTTGGTCATAACTTACATCATTTTCTTATGAGCAAGAATGCTCAGCAAATATTTTAATGAGGGAAGAGGAAGGGGGGCAGGTGCCAAATGCCTTCTGCATTGCCTCATGCCAGCCCTGCTGTTATGCATACTACAGGCATATATAGCAGTGGTCAAGAAATCTCTTGTTTCTTTTCCCCTTCTAACATTACTTAAAGCCATGTTTATATTTGAAACACAAAAATGCCAGTGTATTTGGGAGTCAAAAACAGTGCTTTTTTGTGACATACTTTTTATGGCAGTTATTGGGTATATAATGATGGAACATAATCTTGTGATCCTGTGTCATCGTCGGATAGGTCTACATTAGAGCTCCTTGTAGTATAATATGGAAGACATTAATAAAGATTAAAAATAACTTATTATTATTATTATTATTATTATTATTATTATTATTATTATTATTATTATTATTATTATTATTATTATTACTACTACTACTATTAATTTTATTATTATTATTATTATTAATTTTATTATTATTATTATTATTATTATTATTATTATTATTATTACTACTACTACTACTACTATTAATTTTATTATTATTATTATTATTATTATTATTATTATTATTATTATTATTATTATTATTATTATTATTATTATTATTATTATTATTATTATTCAAATAGTCTTGAAATTTCTGTGTGAAGGTTACCACACAACAAAGCAAAGAAAACTTTAATGTACTTTAGATGTGATTTGGAAGAAATTTTCATTAACAAAAAAATTTTAATAGCAGTAAAAAAAATGAAGTTCTTTTAATGAGTCCCAATTTACACAGGTTGATCAAGTTACAAAACTCATATAAACTCAACTGTTTCTAAATATGCAGAAAAATATGCAAATGCAATTTATAAGAAACAACATGATAATTCTAAATACCACAAAAAGTACAAAGAGAACAGGAAGAGAGAAAAAAAACACTATGAGCTGGAGCCATTTTTAACAGTCATGAATTGTATAATATTTTACCCAAACAGTATGATGCAGACAGTCATAGAATACACTGAATTTGTCTAAAACCTTTTGCAGGATTTAAACCAAAATTATTGAATTAGGATTCTTGGAGATGAAGAATTGAATTACATTGAATTAACTCTAACCTTTGGGATCTGAATTTACAGTACACAAAATATTTTACATAACATACCCAAAATCTGCATTATTTCTATGTGTAATTGTGAAATTACTACTTAAATGAGACTGTTTTCTGTATTACCTCTAACCTTTGGGGTTCTTGACAGTTTAAAAACAAAACACAGGCAAGTAAAATATCAATTATTCTACATGAATTTAAAAGATTGATTTTAATTAATATTACTTTTTGAGTTTGGAGTGTTGGCACATTTCAAATTGATTAAATTTATCATCATTTAAGCCAAAAATTACATTTTTAAACCCTTCTATATAAATGTCACAATACAACTGATAAAACTTGTTTGGGATAATGTGCTTACCATTACACAGATATGGTACCAGTAGTACATACCTTTATTGTTCCATCAATTAAACCCACAGCCAAATGTGAGCCATTTTCATTAAATCTACAGCACATGACATCATTGGAACATTCTCTGTAAACAAAAATAAAATGAATCATAATTTTGGGCTATAAATTGCTTAAGTCTATAGTCTGGGATTCAAATGTTTGCACTGAAACTACTCTTTCTTCAGCTAAAAAAAGCAGTGCAATCAGTCTTGATCACAGTATAACACCAGGTTGAACCAACATATATTACATGTATGTGGACTGAGATGAACAATAAAATACTGAAATATAACATGAAAATGCAATAAGTATAAAGTATATATATATATATATATATATATATATATATATATATATATATATATATATATATATATATATATATATATATATATATATATATATATAATTACATACATGTAATTTAATTTGTTACATTTAAATTTGTTTTAAAAAAATTCCATCACATGTTATTGTAATGATAACTTTGTGTCTACTGGATTTTATATTATTTTTGAGACCATGAGACCCTCATATGGGAATTTGTTTTGCATCTTAATTTACTGTATAACAGTTTTCTTGAGAAGAACTTGCCAGTTGAGCTTTAAAATATTTGACACTTAAAGTTGTCTTGTTGTGACCAGTTTGATTTAATTTTTTTTTTTAATGGAATTACTGATTCTTTCCTTGGAAAATACTAGTACTCATACAGAAATTCTTGGACAAGGAAATTTATCCAAATTTATTCAGAAATTCTAAAATGGAATAAATTTTTCTGTGATTCGACAAGGCACTGTTAACACTGAAAAACGGAAAAACTTTGAAGGTCATGACATACATCATCTCACTACATTTTTATTTCATCGGGACTCGAGCAGATTCATTTAGGACTTTTCATTGATAAAACTTTTTTTTTTTAATTCTTAGATTAATTTTGGATTTGATTCATAAACCATAAGTCCTTTTCCTCATTTTTACCTTACCTTGTTTTTCTATGGAAATAAATTATTTGTTAAATTTTACAAAGAGTCTTGTCTTCACTCTTTTCTTGTTACTTTTATATAAACCTAAACATGTAATAATATGTTTTTGCATACACTTCCAAAATCAAAATATTAATACAGTGTATATACTAATGTTCATGTTCAGTACTTTTGATAAAAATGGCCTTTCTGTCATTCAGGAGTAAAATATTTTAGATGCTGAGGATGATAGACATTAAGGTGATGTTTTAGATTGCAAACAGATCTACTCATGACATCATTTTGGGCATTTAGGATAAAATCAAGAAACCACCTATTTCAAAGAAAATATATGGTTATCATTTTAACATAAATTCAGGCCATCTTTACACAGATCTACCTATATATGTATATACCATCAATACTATTGTCTAAGTCAAGTCCAACTGCATAATGCACTGGCAAATCAATGTCTGTGTTATCTGTTCTACCGATTACTCCTAACAAACCGAACATCATGCAATGGCAGATCTGGATTTATACAGTTTTGAATTTGTAAGTGAGTATCTAGTGTAATCAATGAATTTTCTAGGGTCATTTGAAGAATAAAAAATAAATGTGCCTCTTGTGCCTCTTGTTTTTGTTTATCAAATGACATTATGCATATGTATAGCTTTTATCATTGAATAATTTTATGAACACTTCAAGATGCAAGTCTCTTGTAATTGATACATGAATTTGGAATTTAAGGTCAAAACTGGGAAACGAACAACATATTAATATTGGGAATGGGGCTAAACATCCCTCAGAAATCCCTTGGTATCAGGTTTTGAAATACATGGATGCAAACACAGACAATGCAATCATTTATGGGCTTGTGTACCTAGACATCCCATCCAACCATGGGTAAATACGGCTGTGTATCCCAAATACGAAAGCTCACACAAAATAAACATGTATTTTAAAAAAATGGAATTTAAAATCTTGCTTTTACTCATAATCATTATGTCTATATATTACATAAACTTGTTTTTTTGTGTAAACCACATGCTGATGCAGGATGCAAAGAAAAGCAATAGTACTCATATTCAGGACAAGTAAAATTTGTATTGGGACAAGTAGTTCACATGGTACTCATATTCAGGACAAGTAAAATTTGTATTGGGACAAGTAGTTCACATGGTACTCATATTCAGGACAAGTAAAATTTGTATTGGGACAAGTAGTTCACATGGTACTCATATTCAGGATAAGTAAAATTTGTATTGGGACAAGTAATTCACATGGTACTCATATTCAGGACAAGTAAAATTTGTAGTGGGACAAGTAGTTCACATGGTACTCATATTCAGGACAAGTAAAATTTGTAGTGGGACAAGTAGTTCATATGTACCTGTCACCAATGTCATTGTGTGAAGTCAAATGTTTCTTATAGAAATTCATACATCTCACAACCCTGAAATATTTATTATTCTAGTTTAGTTTCTACAACATTTTCATCACTATAAAAGGTTCAGGCAGCATATGCTGTATGCTTTCATCAATATTATCAGCACAATATAAAGCATCTGGGTAACATTGATTGCTGTAGATACTGTCATAAAACATTGTAACAAAAGATCTCAGGTACCCAACCAATCACTGTCTTTGACTATGAAAATATAAGGTATAATAGATTGATAAAAATATAATCAGTGCACATTTTTAAAATGGAAAAAGTGGGGTCCAATGATTTCTACCAGGTCATAATCAAAAAAAAAGTTTGATATAACTGAGTTGAACACATCAATAACTGTTTCCTGCTAATTCATTAAAATTCAATTATATATCCCTATCACAGGCACTTACCTCATAGATTTATCAGTTTCTGTAATAAATTATCACTTTTCCAGTATTATGCACCTTGAACCAGACATTCATGACACAGACTGTCACATGGTTTTTTAAAATACATTGGCAAAAAATCTGTGTGCTGTTCAGACCATAGCTATCTTAGTGTAAAAGGAAATTTTAGAAAATCATGCTATATTCTTACTTAACACCTGATTCCAAGTATACATTGTATAATGCTGGAAAAGTGAATATTCATTGCCAAAACAATTAATCCATGACCTAAGTGCCTGTCATCATTATCAGCCTCCTCTGTTGCAGGCCTTTTTTAGCAGTATTTGAATTCTTCATACTCAGATAACCATTCTTCTTTAGAATTCCCTCACCATCCAACCACCCACCCACTTTAGAAGTAAATTCAGCAGTTTTGGCTTAAATTTCGGTTGTTCTCTTGACTTGGGTGCAAGCTAATAAAAATGTGAGAGAGACATTTCTGTCAGCTTATGAAATTTATTGTCTTATGTCCATGCTCTATTCAGTAAGCCAGCTTGAAGTGTGTGTGATCCAGTCTAAAATCAATTTGTAATGATCATTTATCTTTACTTTCTGGGGTCTCTTTTGTGCATGATACAGGTGTCACAGTGTCATTTGAGTAATTTTATTTGGATTATTTGTATGTAACATTTTACAACAGTTTTTATCTGAGCACTATTACTTAGATTATTTATACATAACATTTTACAAACATTTTTATCTGAGCAATTTTATTTCAATTATTTAAGCAGCCTCTTAAATCATTTGACAAACATATTTTATTTGATCAATTTTATTTAGATTATTTAAACAGCCTCTTTGTTCATTTTAGTAAAGTTTCAATCTCAACAATTTTCTTTAAATTATTTAAAAAGCCTCATTTATCTTGTTAGTTTTTTTTTTACACCGATTAGTTCCAGTCAGCATACTAAAATTTGAAACTGCCCCAGTATATTTGTGTAACCATGAAACAGAAGACAAAAATAACCTAAACACAGAGAAGACACAAAAACCTGAAAACAAAGAAGACAAAATAACCCCAAAACAGATATGGCAAAATATCAATCTAAATGCTGAGCTTAATTTTCCAACACTTTTTTTTAATCTCCGAAATCATAGCCAAAAGAAAAGTATTAATAAATTACATGACATGCATTCAGATATGCACATCCCTTATTTGGTCTTCTTAATTATATAAAAATTTTAGTCATAAAGTCAAGGATTTGCACAGAAATAACTACTATGACTCAGTCTGATAAAGGAAATTTGTTATAAAGCATCTGCTATAAATATGCTTAATGGTCAAGTGAAATGTGGACAATTCTGAAAGATTTTATTCCAAACAGAAACAGAAAAATCCTAATCAACTTATAACTGATAGCACTATAATTGAGTAAGAACTGTTATTGAAATTGCATTGTTTGCCATTTTTTTTTCATTATATGCTCTGGGTTATATAAAATGTAAATTTGTAGTAGACCTTGTCCAAAATCAAGTTCATTTTCTATCTGACCTGACTTATTGTTTTTTTTTATAATTCTGCAAACAACTAATGCATAGCTAATATTTTTCTCTATGAGTATGGATTTACTATTAGGATTGCTATTGATAGAAATAAACATATTTTATTTTGGTCTGAGTCAAGGACAGTGCCTTTTCTAAGTTGTTTTTTTATAATTATAGAACAAACCTTCTAATTATAACTAAGATTTTATCTTGTAAATATCTGGAACCTTCCAGAATGAAATTTTCCATCAGGTGATAGATTTTTTTTTTTTTGAAAATGCTAATTGTGACCAGAGGTCATGCAGTAGACTATTGTTGTAAGGTTTAACACCATTCTTCAGCACAATATGGGTTATACATGGCAGCCAGTATAAATAGTAGAGGAAGAACCTGAGAAAACCCCAGAAAAAACACTAATCCATGAGATCCTACTGACAAGCTTTATCACATACTCACATGAGCCAAACCCAAGACTTGAACCCATGTAGAAAGTGATTCCTTATGGTGAGTGCTTTAGACCACTCAGCCATGTGGGGCCTCCATGGAGAAGGCTATATAATCTTGCTATTTATTTATTTGTGCTATAAGATCTGAGCAGCAGTATCTGCATTATTGAGTCCAGTGTTTCATTTGGGCTAGAATTTATTTATTCAAATTATTTAATTCAAGTGATTTATCTCTTGAAATACAAAGTGCCCAAAAACACATTCTTGGAAATAAAAACTTGGATTTATGCTGAAATTTCAAATAAGGATATATTCTTGGATTGTATAATTGTGATTCAACAAAAGATTGTCAGCACATCACTATGATACAGGCCACCACTTGCACATCAACACTTTGAGCATGAGATTTATTTTAGAATACCACTAAAGTTTGTTCAGAACATAAATCATTATGATTTGTGTTATAAATTCTAGGATTATTTGGGATCTATTTTGCAATATTGTTAGTTCTTTTTACATTTTTCACCTTGTATTTTAGGAAAATACATTATTTGTTGAATCTGACAAAAGATGTTGGTTCTCACTCTTTTCTACTACTTATTTTAAGACCATGGAGTCATAATAGAACTGATTCATTCAATTAATAAGTATTACTTCTGATATCTGTGTATCAAATACTAACACTAACTAAAATTGTTAGTAACACAAATAATTACAAAGATACAAAATGTTAAGTCAAAATTTCTGAAAATGAACAATTCACCATTTGTTATGTAGAGATGTAACAAGTGAACTAAAAAGTCAAATTCTAACAAATCAACTAAAGTGAAACAGATAGGCCCATTCATATTAAATAAATGTGCTAATACTACTGTACCATCCATCTCTCACCAACATAATTAATCAAAACAATAATAAGGAATTTTCCAAGCAGCAAAGGTTATAACTCCTGAAAATGAGTTCAAAATAAAATCCAGGTAATTACAGACCAATACCTATTCTGCCAACTGTATCAAAACTTGGAAATACATCATCATTTACTGTTATCTTTAAAAGTACCATTTAAATTACTTATCCCAATCTGAATTTTTGCTGGAAATCACTCCTTTCAATCTTTGCCAACAAACCTCATTTATGACTGGTTGCCTGATATGAATAGCATACCTTGATTTTAAGGAGACTTTTGACATAGATGACCATAATGTACTTGCCTGAAAACTTGAATAGTACAAATATTCGAACTTATCACCCTCATGGTTAAAATCACACCTCTCTAACAGAAAGCAACAAGTTGTTATTGATAACATTAAATCAGAGCTGATATCCAGCAACAAAGGAGTTCCACAGGGATCTATTTTAGGGTCTATACTATTGGTACTGAGCATAAATCACTTGCCCATGTATGTAATACCATTTAAAAACAATCTATTATGCAGCCAACACTTCTTAATGCTCTTGCACATTCAATTGTATTGCAAACTAGAAAACTGGAATGTGAAAAGAAACATTGGCATTCAATAGCTGCTCATTCTAAAGATATTCAATCAGCAAAATCTTGAACTTTAAAAAAAATTTTGTTACTTAAGTTTAACTCAATTAAGAAAATTAAGAATGCCAATAATATCTGTTATTTAAATTTAAGTCATAAACATTTTGTTTCAAGTTCGTCTTAACTGCTAAAAATGTACATTCCTAATGTGAAATAAAATCATAAAGCAAATACATGTAATGCTTTCATCTGAAACTAAATCTGTTATTTTCAGTACTGGATTTAGGCATAAGCTAAACAAGCTACAGCTTAGGGCCCAAAAGTCTGAACTCGTCTGAAGGGGCTCCTCGAATTTATTTTATACTAAATATTGCCTCTATAGCTTCCCAAAGCTTAGGGCCCCACTTTGTCTAAATCCCACACTGGTTATTTTAACTAATAAATTTATTTACTGTAAACAAAATAATAAACTAATTATAGACAACACTTCCATTTTGTAATTCTGAAATTATATTTCTTAGTAGAAAGACTTGAGTCATTATGTTAATGTAAATTGGATAATGCTTAGTATTTTAGTTTATAATGAAAAAAAATAAAGTATTTTTAGTGGAGACATTTTGTAAAAGCAAACAACATGAAATATAATTTACTTATTGATGTTACTTATGATACAATTATTCAGCTTTTAATTTTAAACAAAAGTGGGCTTTTGGAATATTGGCATGTAAAATGGATACAAATTAAAATAAGTCTGAACATGTATATACAACACATGTCAAACAAATTTATAGTCACATATGGAACTCTTATCTTTTATGCTGCTATTTCTATTTGTATTATATCACAACTCACAACAAAAAAGGACCTTGGTTTATGACACAGGTGCTAATGCATAATGTGTATGTTAGTAGTGTGATACCATCATCTTGATGATAGCCACAAGATGACAGCCAACATATTCTGAGGTTTATTAAATCATGCTGAGACAGGATCCATACAGTGTAGGCGTTGCAGCTTTAAAATGATGAACCAGTTGGAAGGCAACAGCTGAAGAAAAAGCTATATAAATTTCAAAGTTCTTTAACAAAACCTGACTCTCAATTGGAAAAATTACAAGGAAGTCCCTTGAAGCAGTTATAAGTGTAGTGAATTCCTATTCCTATCTAGTTTTATGTACAACTAAAACTCATTAAACATTCCAAAAAGTTTCAGCTGAAATGGCTTGTTGAATTAAAATGGCTGATTGAAACATAATGATGACATTATGTGATCTCAAATATATATATATATATATATATATATATATATATATATATATATATATATATATATATATATATATATATATATATATATATATATTAATATATCTGATCCCAGACAATCTGATCAAAAATTTGCCACAAGTTGTTTTAATTATAAGAGAATCCACTTGTACAACACCAGGCATGTAATGACTATATGATCAACCAAAGGTCAATGCTTGAAAAATGTAAAAATAAATTGCACAAAAACTTTACAAAAATAAACTGTTCCAAATAAATTTAAAAATGAAGTACAAGATACATGCAAACTTTTAAACTTGAAACTGTAAAAAATTCATCTGAACAGAAACAATATTTAATTTGTGTTGTACAACTTCTTCTTATGCCAATAGATATAGAAACTTCAAGATTTTTCAAATATAATTCAGATATATAAATTCAATTTTATCAGAATTGTAATTAGTCAAAAGGAATTAAAGCTAAGCATTAGTGAAGTTGCTTAAGAATACAAAGAGTTAAAGACAGATGATAAAAAAGGTGTTTATCATGTAAAATTTACACATAAAGATATTACAGTAAAAAATGAAATATCAGATGTATTAAACTCTACATTCTTAACCAAAGTTCACAGTAAAAATACTAATCAGGAGAATTTTTATTATTATTTACTAAACGGTGGTTTACAAAACTTGAAAAGGTACATCATTTTCAATACAAAACATCTATGAAGTCCTTTCTCACCTAAAATTTGCTCGGACTATTCAATCAAGTGACTATGTAACACTAGCTGCAATGATTATATAGTTCTGTGTATGTACAGTATCAGCAATGGAAACATGGTTTTTGACTCCAGATTTGAATAGCAGGCAGCTATTGTCCTTTTCTGAAAGCCACCATTTCCCATTGAGACCTTTGCATTCCAATTTCTACTTCTTAACAGACATATACAATTACTTTAATGCAGTATTTATTATTCATTGACCTTAAAAATTGTTGATCGTGATTTTTTTGAAAGCAACGAATTCTTAATGAAATCTGTTCATGTCTACTTTTTAACAGGCAGATAATATTACTAATAGCTGTGTGTGTTATTGAGAAATCTTAAAGTGTTCTGTGTCAAGTGATTATCAGTACAAAGGCAAACACCAACAAGCTTTAACCTCTGCAAGATTCTAACAAATTACATTAGTCCTAATGGCAGGGAGCTCTGTTAAAAGAGTGTTGGGATCATTATTCAAGGATCATGGGTGGATGCCATCTTAGTACTGCACTTAGTTCCAATTTCCTCACCTTGAAATAAATGTATCCAATAATGTGTTGAAAGTGATGTTAAAATTTAACCAGAAACCAATGGAGACAACTTGAGTTGTTATTTGCAGGATACAGTGTTGTACCTTGAGTGATTCCAAGTGGACATTTTCAACCCCAAACTGTCATTGCCCCTATAAATCCATGAAACCCCTACAGAGTTATCATTATCAGGCCAGCAGCAAACGTGCCCATCTGACATCTTAACCAAGGTGCAACACTGATGGATAGGATGTTCTCCACTCTCCTTCTTCTCAAATGAAAACCAAATTATTCTATTAGAATATTTATTGATTTATTATCTCCCACCCCATTCATGTTCTGCATTGAAAATACTGTTAACTCTCACCTAAATCTAATTTCATTGAACAATTTTGTACTCTAAAGTACACAATGAGATGATGCATTGGTCATGTGACTGGTTAATAAGCAAGTCCAAAACGATGGTCAGTTTGTATTTTCACTAGCTACAAAGTTATTAATTTGCTGAATGCTTCATGGTGGACATTGTAGCAGAGTCATCAGCTGAGCCGTTTAAAGAAGATTGGGGACCATAGAAACACTGACACAAATGACACCAAAATTTTGCTTTTGGGCTGCTGCTGGGCTCAACCCTGCTGTGCAGGACCCTAGGCATGTGCCTTGCATTACTAAATAAGCTAAACTCAGAACACTGCAAATTAGTACTTCTATTGATGAGAGTTCATCTTTTCATACTCTGCATGCAATGATCACTGACACCATTTTCGTTATTTCATAGTCAAGGATATTGATCTACCCAATCTGAGTGACATTGTCTCTTCTTTGACCTCTGAGTGTCAGTTACTTTATGAGCTTTGTTCTGAAGTCTCATCCAAGACTTCTCATTTCATACCAGCTAATCACTAAATGTTTTCCAAACAAACTCTGATGAAAAATGATTTATTGCCTCTTTGAATACTCAAATTATAAGTAAGAGCAATCCTCATATAAAAAAAAACACCATGGTCAAAATGAACTTAACTGATCATGATTCATTGATTAATAACACTCATATAGGCTTCATGCCAAGAAATTTGGACTTTGGACATTATTGAATCAAAGGCAAATTTACAACATGCTCAACCAAATACACAACAAAGACTTCAATAAACATAGCAGTAAAACAAAGACTTCAATAATGATTGCTGTAAATCTTATATTTGATCTAACAGGTATGCAGTAGAAAGTCACATACTTTCCAACAGTCCTGGAATAATCCCCTGCCGTGCAATTAGGCATTGCACTGCCCAGGAATTAGATAATGCAATTGGGCAATGTACTGCTTGGAATTACATAATGCAATTAGGCATTGCACCCCTGAGGAATTACATAATGAAATTAGGCATTGCACTGCTGATATATTACATAATGCAATTTGGCATTGCACTGCTGAGGAATTACATAATGCAATTAGTTATTGCACTGCTAATATATTACATATTGCAATTAGACATTGCACTTGTGAGGAATTAGATAATGCAATTAGGCATTGCACTCATGAGGAATTACATAATGCAATTAGGCATTGCACTCATGAGGAATTACATAATGCAATTAGGCATTGCACTCATGAGGAATTAGATAATGCAATTAGGCATTGCACTCATGAGGAATTACATAATGCAATTAGGCATTGCACTGCTAAGGAATTACATAATGCAATTAGTTATTGCACTGCTAATATATTAATAATGCAATTAGGAATTGCACTCATGAGGAATTACATAATGCAATTAGTTATTGCATTATAATAATTGCAATGTTTTAGTATTACATAATTCAATCAGTTATTGCACTGTTTAAGTATTACATAATTCAATCAGTTATTGCACTGTTGAAGTATTACATATCCTATTGTGTTTAAACTTCTGCACATGCAATCAACTGTGAACAATCAACCAATCATTACTTGAAAAGGTGTCAATGTGCAGACAGAACCTTTTATGTAAATTTTTATTACTTCTCAATATAAAGCACAAGAAACTCTCTCAAAGTACACTTCATCCCAAAGACCTGTTTGATTTGAAACATATGTTTCAAGGCAGCCATACTTGCATCAGTGACCTGTACTCTTGTGGTCAATGGAAATCCCTATCTTATTAACTGTTGTCCCTTTATAACTGACAGAAAACAGTGCCTATAGTGAGGACAGTCAACAGCTGAGCCTAAATAGGTACTGCTACCCATTAGGCCAAACCCAAAAGTATTTTAAATATAGTTTATTAAAATATTTGTTACAAATATTGGCTTTTGAATGTTCATTATTCATTTTGGCACTACTATCTCTGGACTAAACATGGCGGACTGCACCAACTGGTAAGGAGTCACACTCCTCTCTGTCCCTGGCAAAGTTTTTAACATAGTCCTGCTACAGGAACTAAAGGAAGCTGTGGACACAAAGCTCTGAGACAAACAGGTTGGCTTTCATCATGGACAATCGTGCCAATAGCTTCTCATGGGTTGGTGGTTCTTTCCACAGATTTCCTGGTTTCTTCCTCCACCATTAATACTATCAGCCATGTATAGCCTAACGAGTGCTGAAAAATGGCATTAAGCCCCAGAACAACAACAATAACAAATCTTCCTTATGGTGATCGACTTCGTTATGAAGAAAGCCATGGACTGAAACCAAACCGACTAACTTACCATGACTTTGTGGATGACACTGCACCCCTTGGCACCATGAATAAAAAATCGAAAGAGATGACAATGAGTGGGAATAAGACAAAGATCATGAGTATCGGATATGCCATAGCAAGGGACGCTGTGAAGATTGGCCAGCAACAACTTGAGTAGCTAGAAAAAGTCACCTACCTAGGCAGCACCCTTGCCAATGATGGCGACGCCTACCATGATGTCACTTATAATATTGGAAAGGCAGGGGCAGTCTTTCAACAGCTTCGACCAATCTGGGCCAACACACAAATCAGGGTAGAAACAAAAATCCAGCTACTCAATACCGTTGTTGCCCAAATTGCAATCTATGCATATGAAATGTGGAAGACATCAGCCCGGATTGCAAGGAGGCTTAATGTTGCTCAACAGCAGTAGTTGTGTAGAATCCTGCAAATCTCATACAAGAATCACATCACGAATGAAGAGATTCACCAGCTTACAGGCACCCGCCCTCTACAGAGCGCTGGCTACATTTTGCAGGCCACATACTGCGGCAACCAATCTTAAGGCATGGAAGAAATGCCATCTCATGGATGCCACGGAGAAGATGAAAACAAAGCTGCCCCAGAGCTACATGGTGAAGCACATAAAAGATATGAGAACGCTGGGCATATCATTGGATGATGCTGAAACCATTGTGACAGATTGACCTCCCTTGATGGAGAGCACTCACTGCCCAATGTGCCAAATGGTGCAGGAGGACCTAAGACTAAGAAGATCTCTGGACTAATTGTGTGAGGTTATTTATAATGATCATCATTCTGTCATTAATTAAATGATATAAAGTAGAATGCCACATCTGATGAAATGATTTTAGTGGGACACATATTTATACATTTTAACAAGACAATCTAAAACTTGGCCTTATTTACCTAAATTCACCTTGACGTAAATACTGATATTTTACACCATACAGATACACTATAATACATCCAGTATTACACTGGATGTATTACAGTATGTGCACTTTCTTTAATTTATTCATTTTTAAATTTGAAAATGATTTTTTCAACATATTTTTATAGTTTTTACAGTTAATATTTATAAAAACTTTTTAAATTTATCCACATTTGAATGTTTTATCACTTTTATGACATTATGTATTCTCAAACTAACAAGGGAATCTAAGTCAACAGTTACGTGAACATTTATTATTTTTTAGATTCTTTAGAAAGGTTCACAAAGCTTCAGGAGTTACTTTTCAAGGACAATGTTAATAGGTGCCTAAAAGGCTTCAAACAATCCTAAATAAAAATTTATTTTTCTTCAAATGTAAATATATTTTACTTAATTGTAACTTTTTATATTCCCTCAAATAAATTCTTGAGCTTTGGGGAACTTTCAAGGAGTATTGCAAGAAATTCAAAACCTTTTCAAGGATAAAACCAGCTTTTCAAAACTTCAAGGGGTTTTGAAGACAATCCTTCAAGCTGTAGGATTTGTCATGATTGTATGAACCATTTTTAATTCATGCATTAAAAAGGAAAGACAGACACTTTGATGTAAGACTAATGACACAGATTTCTAATCTTGATCTAAAAAGAAAATAGATTTTTGTGCATTTGGTCTAACTTTCAGGATAATTCTTTTAGAACTCTGAGTGATTTATAGAATATATCCTAATGGCATGCTAATTTAACTGACTGAAAGAAAACAACACTACATGTAATTATCTCACATCTGTCAATATTTGGGACCCATTAATTCAGTCCTTTTCTGTTAGCACCAGACAGGTCATATATCAGGTTTAGTTACAGTATGACAACTAGACTTTGGACAATAATAAAGAAATTAGAAAATTAAAACTTTTCTATTCTACTTATCTACAGAAGTAATATGTATATGTGGCAATCATCTATGTTAGTGTAAGTTTATCTGTTATTTTTGTCTGAAATCATTCAGGGAAAGTAATTGAAAGCCTACACTAATTGACAGTGTCTACAAAGTGTGAGAATGAGTGTGATTTAAAAGTTTTTAAAGAGATATAAAAAAATAGAAGAGTAAACAACTTTTGGCACTGAGAGACAAAAAACTATAGTGCATATATTTTGTTTTGTAATAACAACAAATTTAAATGAGTAATGTGACAAAAATAAAGATATGAATGATTACATTACTAAATGAATGAACAATCAAAGAAACAAACAGATGAATGAATGATTGAAGAAAAAAAAGTTCTCTTGTCATTGCATAAAATTCCTCTAAACTTAAGTACAAAGTGCCATGTTTTTACTGGCTATATAAATGCTAATTACAACATGTACATTGTCAAACCCTGAATAATAACATTAAACTACAAATGGGTGACACAAGTCTAATGCTGACAAAAGCAATAGCTTGAAGAAAGAAAACAAACTCACAGAGTGACAATACCTCTGATTTTCATACAACAGATTCTAACACAAGATCTGTCTAAATGTTCCTCTGATTTTCATACAACAGATTCTAATACAAGATCTGTCTAAATGTTCCTCTGATTTTCATACAACAGATTCTAACACAAAATCTGTCTAAATGTTCCTCTGATTTTCATACAACAGATTCTAACACAAGATCTGTCTAAATGTTCCTCTGATTTTCACACAACAGATTCTAACACAAGATCTGTCTAAATGTTCCTCTGATTTCTTATACAACAGATACTGACACAGGTTATGTCTATCATACAATAAAGCAGACAAAATAACTAACTTCTAAACACTCTATTACACACCTAACCTCTATCTTAGGCTAATTTTTCCATCCATAAAAAAACATCATGATAATTTATGGCTCATTTTACTCCTGATACATTTTTCTATTCATCAAGCCATCAATGACTTTCCTGCATTTCACCAAACTGATGTTACAGACCCCAAAACATAAACATTAGGTAAACTTTTTTCCTTTCTTCAACAAAGTTACTCTCAACAATACTTTGTAAGTAATTAGAAAGATGATTGACACTATAATGCATTCATTCATTAATCTGAGAACTGAGGTAGATGCAAAGGTAACCAACTGTTTGAATTCTGTTCCAAGGAAGAAATACATGCTTCTTTGTAAATATTAACTCATTTAAATTAGTGAATACAAAAATATTCACTACTCTTGAATAGCACTATTGTGGCACACAAAACTTGGAGAGGGGGCAATGATAATTAGCATAAAAGTAACTACACATTTTGCAATTAAATAAACAAAATTTAGTATACTAATTACTTATTTTAAAAAAAAAATATAACAATCAATTCTACTATATATATATATCTGTCCACAACCATAGAATGATCAAATGATCAATACTGGCAACAGAAATAAGATAACCCATCTTACCTCACTTACCAGTGTATATTAAATGATGTAATGAGACCAGAGTTGATTTTCGAAAAGACTAAATGGGAATGAAAAATACATGGATTTAGCATAAAAAATAAAGTATTTAAATTACAAGGAAGAAAGGATGCAAAATTTATATCTATTTAAATTTTCAAGTTGTTCATTATTCATTGTCCATTAATGTATTTCATAATTTTTATATTAAATCCAAAAAAGTTATCATGTTATATAACCAATCAATTTAATGATTACAGTTTTCATATCCTGAACCAAATATTCATTATACTGTATTATTAAGATTGGTACTTTGTTGTCTCCATTAGCTCTGTCACAACATCTTTGGAAATTTTCAGTGATATTGCAAACAATTTAAGTCAAAGATCCCACTGGTGTTTTAAAATATATTTCTTTCTCAATCAGATCAAGTTAATTGTTTATTGAGTATCAACAAGGAACTATCTCCATTCACCCTGAACTAATCTGATATTTCAAATTAAGTGACATGAAAACCTTAAAATATGCATGAAATACTTGGAAGACTAGAAATGTGATGCTTATTCTACAGCATCAGCTTCTGTACTACAGTCACAATATGGGCTCATAAAAACGCTCTGTATTAAAAGTACTTGCTTCTTCCAAAACCTCCATTTTCTTATCATCAACTCTCAGTAAAGTTCCAGTTTTCTAATCATATGACATCTTTGGTGATAAGAAAGAAAGATAGTTTGAACCTTTCTTTGTCAAAATGCTAAATAGATCTCTGGTTATTAGAGAGAGCTTGGAAATGGAAAGGACTTTTGAATGGGTGCCCAAGATTTTGATTTCAAGTATGGCATATGTTTCAATTTGTAAGTTATTCTAACCCAATTCAACTATACTATCATAATCATGGTTATTTTTTTCTTGCCCATCTTCTTCAGCCATGTGAAATATGCCAGAAGAAAAATACCAAAATTAAAACAGCCCAGTTTATATTTTAGTTATTCTATAATAATTCATGTGATAAACACATTTTCAGAGATATCAACTAAATGGCAAATGACATGCAGCAAGAAATGGTTTTCCATTAGGGTCCCCTCTACAGATAGGACAGTGGAGATCTCGTTTTAATTAGATTGTATGCAAACCCTTAAAAGACCAATCTGTGAGGAATTTTAAAGGGCATGCATAACAAGTCAAAGTTGAGATATCCACTTGAGACATATCAACTAAATCGCAATAAAAGCCTTGCAGCAATAAATGGTTACAGATTGGAAGGTGGAGATCTGGTTTTAATTAGAATGTATGTGTACCCTTAAATGATCAATCTGTGAGGTACTTTTAATGGCATTCATAACAAGTCAAAATTTATGTCCATTTAAAAGATATCAGTCTTATAGCAAAAAAAAAATAAAAAAAAAAATGGTAAGCGGCGAGAAATGATTTTTCAATAGGGCCGATTTCCAGTGTCCATACAACGACTTTAAAGCAAAACCAAAGGTGAGAAAACATAAATCAATGAAAAAATATTAGAACTTACATTGTTTCTATGAGCTTGAGGTTCCCCGCAATGTATGGCCCTCGGCGTTGTGAATAATGGCCCTCTGAGTGGCCATCTGAAAAAGAAGAGCTAGCGAATGATGTGCGTCTAGCAACATTCTCCATATCTCTCACTCCTGTTGGCAGAATGGATTGCTTTCTCCCCAGGTGTGGTTGCAGAACATACATTTGTAATCTATGTGTTCAATACACTTGACTACACAATGAAATAATTGAAATGGCGATAAGGAATGTGTAAATAAACTGTGTCAATAAAGAGATCTATTCAAACTTTTGCTTTGCCGCGGCCTGTCACCTTGCCTGCATGTAAACTAAGTAAGTTCGCAGCAAATGGAATACATGACCTCTAAGGGATGCGTTCGATTTGGAATAAGGTAGCAACACCAATGAATAGTTTTCTAATCAAAAACATAGAACGCAACACTCGATTGCATATATAGGTCAAAAATCCATTCTTTTATAACTTGAACCACAAACGTAAGGTATTAAGATAGCCGGGAAAAAAGCATTTATCTATGAATCAGCATCGCTATTAAAGATATAAAAAGGTAAAAATCCCCCCGTATATTGTTTAAAACAAAATTATTTCATAAGATAAAATATAAAAAGGTAGAAATGTAAGTTTTCTAAAGGCGCACATAATATACGATACATGTAAACTATATAAAATCTTTAAATTACAGGATTGAAATTTTTATAAAGCTAATTTTTTCCTAATACGTCAATTGTCTTCTCTGGTGTTATATCATTGGAATAAAGCTTTCTAAGTTACAAAAGACCACACAAAAAACAACAAAAAGTAAAAACAAAACAAAACAAACAAACAAAAAACCCCAAACAAATAATCTCCCGTCTCGCAAAGAACATATTAAAAGCGTGATCTACTTATATTATGTCGATGATATTGATTTTAATCAGACTAAAAAAGAACTGGGGGTAATTTGCATCTATGCCATCTTGGATCATTGTGCTCTTGGCGTGTTATTTTTTCTGTTAATTTCATTCATTGCTCACAAGCACACTAATTGTGTAGCAAATTGATTAAAACCAGATCTACTCTCTTCTACGTACAGATCATGAACCCTAAGCGGTTGTTGTCAGATCTTCAAGCAGGGCAGTGGAGATCTGATTTTCAACCAGAGGATAAAGAAGCATTCCTAAATCGAACGCTGCAGTGATTTCGAATTTCTTTCTTCAAATTATTTACATAATGGGTTTAATTCAGACACAATAAATAAATAAATCTAAGCATATTTTAAACCTTAATTACACAATCAACTTTATGAGCCAAATTTCAGAGAACATTTTGCATTTGGCATTTTGTGCAGTCCTTATATATGGCAGCGCTGGTGAACTTAACAGATTGACAACAATGCAAAGTAACTAAAATTTGTACATCTACGCATTTTTCTAAAACGTTGATGTGACGGTCAACAATTACAGAATAAAAAAACACAAAGTAAATATAATTACTCGAGTGCCATCACCAAACCTACTCGAGTCACAGACGGTATCGAGATGATTCGGCCCAAATTTCACAATATATATCGCCCATAGACCGATAAAAAGACCATTCAGCCCCGTTGTAAAGGCAGTTCGGCCCATCTTAAAAAGAGAACGCAGACCATTTTCTAACACATTTGTTTTTAAAAAATATTAATATTGTGTAATGTAAATATATTCGAAAAAAAAACAACCCCACAGACAAAATATTTTCGAAACTGGTCATTCCGTACCCAAGTCGTTTCATACCCAAATGAGTCGCTTCGTACCCAAATCAATAGTCGTTTCGTACCAAGGTACTGGTCATTTCTTACCCAAGGTGCTGGTCGTTTCGTACCCAATGCTATATTCATTTCATACCTAAAGTATACATATAATATATAATAAGCATAATTGAAATGTTATCAAATGTTAAAATCCACAGATATCTAGTAAGGTGAAGTTCAAAGGGAAAAAAGACAGCAAATTATGCAAGGGAGAATATTCTAGGTATGGGAAGAATGGCGTTGTCTCTTCCTCAAAATAACTGAAACTCAACAGCATATACGGTCTGACAACTGACTAACAAGGCAATTTAACTACATTATTAGACAATGATTTTTAATTAGGTTTTCTACATTATATAATAAAACACTGGAATGTACAATTCAGAATAATGTTGTTAGTTCATGGTTCTTTAATAAACATGTTTGCGCTAATCTTTCGGCTCACTGAGATATATCCTTCAATCATTCATAAGATTTTAAATTTTACTGTTCTATTCTGGAAGAAATACATGCTGTATTACATGGTGTGCTGTATTATAAAAGTTTTAATACTATCAGAATCAAAACATGCATACATATCTTCAATTATTTAAATTAAATACATCATTTTTAAAACACAGAAGTAAATATATCTAAAATGCAGTGCCAAGTTAAATCTCTCATTCTCTCTCTCTTTCTCTCACTGTGGACGATTATTTATGTGCGTTATATTTAGGATGGTAACAAAATAAAACAGATTATGTCAAACAATAAAAACAAATTTTCACTTACCATGAAAAAAATATTAATATTTATACTTAGTTGAAAACAGACAATTTAAATTATGCCACTAACTTCATAGTTTCTTGAGATCAGTAAAGTGTCCAAAACTTTGCACAAGTATGCTAATGTGGCTGACAGTCTACCAAAAAATGGCTTGGTGGTCCGTATAGTATACCACGCTGAACACCTTTAAAAGCAGGCAAAAAAAATGAAATTAACACCAGTATTGGTCCATGGAGAACAGAATCTTAATCAAGCAACATTGTTTTATTTACATTCAACCTCATTATAAAAAGATCACAGAATTTCCAGTTGCTTTGAGAGGATAAAACATTTGTATTTTTTTTCAGTCATGTTAGACATTACTAAATAATTACCAAGAAATAAGACAATGTTTGTTAACTTGAACGATAAAAAAAATGAATGGACTTATTCAGTTATTTAAGCCTGGCAAACATTTTCTTTTTATTTTTTACTGGCAATGTGAATTTTTTTAATTCTCTTTAGTAAATAGATACTATTATACAGAGAAAACAAAAAATTTATTGTAATTATTTGCATTCACTTTTTTACCCATATATGCTCTGCTCGTGCAAGTTTTAAGGTAGGAAAAATATTAGGCCTTGAGAGGGAGTGGTAAATATGACAATACTGTATATTTGACTTTGTAAATTAATGGGTACAAAATGACCAGCACCTTGGGTACGAAATGACCAGGACCTCAGGTATGAAAAAAGACTAGCACCTTAGGTACGAAATGACCAGGACCTCAGGTACGAAAAAAGACTAGCACCTTGGGTACAAAACGACCAGCACCTTGGGTACGAAACGACAAATTTCCTCTGGGTACCAAACAACTTGGGTATGGAATGACCATGAGCCAATATTTTAATAGTATATTTTGAATCACCAGGTTTGGAAACAGAAGCAGTCTACTCCAATGTTGTATTAGCACGGGCACTATATTTTCACGGCGAATGGTATATTCCCTATAATTTGGGCACATGACATCTTGTGGTTGTTTTCAGATGTAAAGCTTTAGCCAGTAAGGACGCAAATGTCTCTGCACAATTTCCTAAAAAATGTCAGCAGTTTTTTAAAATAAGTTTTCAATGAAAAAGAATGAACATCACTTTTTTTGGTTAAATGCATAGTTATGTTGATCATCATATACAAATCTTCAGTCAAACTTACCATACCTGCATTATGATTATGATTTATTTGTGGTTCTGGATATAATACATGGAATGTATGGAGCAACGAAAGGTATACATGCATATATAAAGATAAAATGATATATCATGTACACTCAAATTAATATATTTTTACAAATTTTTTTTAAAAGTATAAAATTGTATGCAATTGCACAATGACATTCTCAGTTTAAATCATCCGGTCAGATTATCACTATTTATTTATGAAATAATAATACTTGTATATTTTACATATTCAAATAGATTCTAACGTATACATATTCATTTTTCTGCGATTGGTAATTCGGTCCATGATTTATTATTTCCAATTTATCTAATTTTAGTCTTCACATTTTAACATTGCTGCACATTAGACACAGTCTATTGCACATGACTGTATAACATATATGGTACAAATTATCGACAAGAGTAGAGCAGGGATGGTGCTGGCATTAATAAAAAGATAGGCAACCTCAGTATTTTGTCACTAGTTTAAAAGAAAATTTGTTGCCTTTTTTATATCTCGATATCCCTGTGACAACAGTAAATTTGTTGACTTAATTGATAAGTTGTGGGGGAAGGAGGGGGAAAAAAATTGAAATTTCGCATACAATGGAAATTTGTAAGAGGTAACCTTTATCATTGAGTAGGATTTACATGGACAGTGTATATGAACAATTTGCAATTGTGTTGAAGAATTTATAATATGTAAAGTACTGTACATGTATGTGAAAAATGTGCATGTACATGTATATGAAAAAATTACATATATATGAAAAATTCATGAATTTGAGTATGGATCACATGTTAGAAAATTTATGTATCAGTTACATCCCATTAGATAAAATAAATACATCTTATGTGAACAAAATGTTAGTTCTCATTTGATATATATTGCATTATCAACAAACATGTTTCACTGAACAATTAACTGAAATATTCATTGTGGCTTAATAGTTGTGTACATGGTCTAGATTTTTGTCAGCTAGACACAGCTATCATGTTGCTGAGGCTACCATGGTGATGAGGCTGTTAATAAGGAAATGAAAATGTGAACAAATTAAAATATTTAACAAACATGTTTGTGACCAATTATCTATGGTTTCAGAAGATTTGAAATTTAATTTGTGTATTTTGCTGCCTTTGGTAGCGATAGTAATTGTAAACATATTTCCTGCAAAGTAGAAACTTTCAAGGAACAGTTTTCGAGTCACTTTGGAAAATGCAACAATTGATCAGATCCCATTTCTTATATTTAAGTTTTGTGCTGTCTCTAATGAAAGGTACTTTTTTTATTGAAGATTTTAGTTGGTTTGCTTTCATGAAAGGTGCTTGTGGTATTGAAGTCACTGCTAAATGCAAACTTTGTGAGGACTAAACAAATACAGTTTGTTATTGCATTGGTAACATCAAATGATTGAGACTATTTTTGGGGTTTTTTTTGCTTAATATTTATACGGAACAATCAATGGTTCATAGGTAATCAGTTGTCTTTCAAGTTTCAGCAAAAGTAGGGGGGGGTCATTTAAAAAAGAAAAAAAAAATTACCTCATTTGGTTGCTTATAGTCACTTCTGTTCCTGCCTACAGTGGTTGATTGATTGTAGCTAATCCAGTAGGCCCAAGCATGACTAATTGACTGTATGACGGTATACATTATTGAGGACATGTGACTGCATATACAGATTGTGTAAGAATGAGCTGTTAAGATGTGTTTGTCAAAATGAAGAAAAGATTTGTTTATGTAACAGTAGATAGAATCAAGTGCATTTTATAGCCAAGTTTGCTGCATCCTTTATATACATGGTGATGAAATTCCTCACTAAAAGAGGATTAGTCCATGCCCTCAGGACAGAGGAGACAAGATCCTGATCCTGTTGAATGTGCTGATATTAAAGACCAAATTGGCATGTCTGGTTTATCTCCTCTGGGGACCTTGAACTCTGAAGCATTTCTGCTTCCCTTAGGCAGTTTTACTTGCTCCCTGTCTAGTTTCTCTTAGCAACATGGAATTGCACAGTGAGCCTGTCACTGCATAGATATTTATACGACTGGGTTTCCACCATCATCCTATTTGGTGTGCAAGTTGGAACAGATTTTTAGCCTGAGTCCTCATGCATGCCTCAGTAACCCACTCCTATCTGTTGACAGATGGATCAGCTCATGGGTGGGTCACTCACTTGGAGTTGGAAAGGCTTATTGAGGGTTTGTGGTACCAGGAAGAGTCAATTTGGAAATGAGGACAGTACTCATCTAGGGTGTGTTGACAAAACAGAAAAGTGCTTCACAATGGTCTCTGACAACTGCATTTGGTGGTGGCTATCCTCACGTGACAAGGAGGCACACAGGCAACTTCAGAAGGGATTACTCTCCAAGTTCACCAGATTTCTGGTAAAAGAATATTTTTTATGGATAGTTTGCCCAGTATGGGCAAGATAGTACTCACAGAATAGTCTCTTTAGAAATCTGTAGCAGTTACTTATTCAGACTTTGGGGAGATCTTTATTGGACTTGTTTGCAACAAGGCTTAATAACAAGCTCCCCCTCTTTGCTTTTCCTGAATTGCAGACCAGAGAGCCTGGAGAGTGTACACTTTCAGCCTCAAGTGAGATCGTCAGTTCACTTATGTCTTTCAACCCTTCGAAAGATGATTCCACAAGAACTTCAGAAAGTGAAGACCTTCACTGCTCAGCTCAATTTGATAGCCTCCGTGGCCTCAGTGATTATGGTTCAACAATCTTCCAAACCTGCTCATAGACCAGTCCAGCACATTTTACCTCAGAGAATGGACATTTTGTTGCAGTATAGGTTCTCTCTCCTTCATAATATCCCACAGGTTTTCCACCTTTATGCTTGGCTTATCTCAAACGATCTTTCTGCCAGGATAGATTTTAAAGCAAGGATGTTAAGTGCATTGTTTACTCCAGGAGACAATCTGTGTCCAAGATTTGTGATTCCAAATGCAGAATGTTTTACGCTTGGTGCAGTAGACAACATATTAATTTTAGCCACCATGTCTGAGTGGCTGAATTTTCTTTCATACATTTTGAAGACAGACAGTGCTTGGTTTCTGCAACAAGAGTTATAAGTCAGGCCTATTCAACACTCAAAATTTTGAAGTCATTGGTGCAGACTCTCTTGACTGACCTGATCATGTATTATAACCTTCAGAGACTGTGTCTTGCTTGCTAATGCCTTGATGGAATCTCTTGTGAGTCTTGCTGTCTATAACTAAAATACCTTATGAACCTTTGGGTGAAGCCCAATGCACCTAGCGAGGCAGCCATTAGTACTGTTTTTGTAAGTCTTTAGTATGACTTGGCTGGCGTTCGATCTTGTGACCTCCCTTATCCAAGGCGAATCCTCTAATCACTGGGCCACCAGAGTGGTCTTCAAATAAAACTGTTTTGTTTGTGATAAAGAGATGTTGCTGGAAAGAAAAACCTGATACCATATACAAAATGTCCCTGAGAGAGAAAAATATGGTCTTGTGCAGGAGTAAATATCATTGCATGACCAGCTGTTAACATGATCTGGGTAAAACACTGAATGACTTATTTAAATTTTCCCAGATCTCAGAAGCAGCCTGTTTAGAAATTACACTCACTTTTGAAGAAAACTTGATGTGAAAAAACATTGTTTCCATTTGTTTTTCAGACAGGCTATACCAAGTCTAGGGCAACACCTTAGGCAGGCTGTACTAATATAGGACAACACTTTAGACAGGCTGTCTCAATCTACGGCAACACTTCAGAAGTTAGAATAAATCCATCAGCTTTCTGGTTAATATAAGACCAAATATATATATATATATATATATATATATATATATATATATATATATATATATATATATATATATATATATATATATATATATATATATATATATAAACAAAGAGACAAAGAGAGTTGTAAAAGAGGAAGTTGCTTTAAAGTGTTTTCTTAAAGAAAATGAGTAATATATTTATTGATAAATGGTTATACAAGTTTGGTCTGTAGTTGCTTATTAGTCAGGACCAACTACAAAATGCATAGACACAGATCTACCATCATATAATGCACTGGCAGATCTTAGTTGAAGCATCTTGTTATTAATAATCAGTAGAACAAACAACATGTTTGCAGCACAGTCTATGTTGTTTTTAATTGGAACCAACTTACATGTAGTATATTCTGTATCATTTTCTGAAACTTTTTACTTTGTAGACTTTATGGTAAGTTATGACAGTGTATCTACTAATGAATTAGAAAATGTTAAAATAAGTTCTTTTGTGTCTTATTTTATCTTATGTAAAGCAAGTCTTCCTCCACTACCCCTTTTTTACACATTCCAGAGTAGCTTACCTGGAATGTACCTCACACTGCAGGGAGCATAATGCTGAAAACCTAAGGAGCTGAAGGAAGTTTAGTAAATAAATCCTAAATGTCTTATCCTTATTTTTTTTCTTCATAAAATGTGGGGTTTTCAGTATCTGTGTATGAAATAATAGAATTTCATAGCACAATATTTGCTATATAATGATGATGATAGGTTCTACAAATATACAGATAAAATAATTACAGAAAATGTTACCAATATAAACTTTTCCAGGTCAAAATAAATATGTAATCCAATATTTGTTAATACATTAGATCAACCTCTTAGTATACTGTATTTGTAAACTACACCTTGCAGTGGCCTCATCATATAAATTATATTTCAACAAAAATAAACTCTTATCTCTGGCTGCTAAAGAAAATCAAGGCCTTTATTCCATTACAGCGCAGTTATTCTGAAAAATTAAATTCAACCCCATCTTGAATGCTGTAATATAATTTTTTAAAATACATATGCTGCAAATATAAGAAAAATCAAGATAAAAGGGCATGCACAATTATTCTTGATCAGCAAATAGATGATGTTAGGAATAAAATGTTGCCAATGAATGAAAGAATATTCTCAAGAACAGCCAAAATGATGGATAAATTATCTACAAGACTTACCTGAACAACTTTGTCCAGCAAAGAGAATCTACTGGTACTCAAAATCATCAAAGTACCCACACCAACAAACAAGCTATTGAAAAATCACTTTCAAATTACAGGTACTTATTTAGGATAATGTTACTAAGGATATCATATCAGCTCCAGGTTTCCTTCTACAATATGTGTGTTAGACAGTTGAAATTAAAAAAAAAAATTGGTATTTATTTCAAGTACAATTTAAGTTATACCACTCCCTTCCTGTTTTTAACTTATGCAGCTGTGCAGCATTTATGTGAATAGATATTAATGTATTGTGTATTTGCTTATGTGCGACTATGTCTGTGTATGTGAAAATATATTATTATTAGCTTGCATACATGTATGTAATAGAGGACCTCAAGGTAGATTAGTATTTGTAACTAATTGAGTCACCCACTGAAAATAGTCTTCATTCTTGTGTGTGTGTGTTTGGATATTTAACATAGTTTTAAAATTATTTCAGATGTATTGCTAGTATGGTAGTTTATAATGATGTCTAGCACTGGGGCATCATGCTATATAGGATCATGTCCCACCCAGTAGCATTATCTTGACTAACAGTCCTAACACTACCCTATTAAAGCTGAGTGCCTAGTGAGGCAGCTGTTAATGCCATTTTGTATGAATCATCTGAGGTTCAAACCCACGATGTCCTGCATCTGAGTGATCTTCATTATTATTATTATTATTATTATTATTATTATTATTATTATTATTATTATTATTATTATTATTATTATTATTATTAATTTTATTATTAATAATTTTATTATTATCATGATCATTATTATTATTATTATTATTATTATTATTATTATTATTATTATTATTATTATTATTATTATGGAGCAGCAAAATTAAAGTTAGCAAACAGTGTCTTTTTTTTTAAAGCTTAATCATGTTAATGACAATATGGTCTTTTCTATCCATGTGTTATGCTCATAAGTTAAAAGCTGTATTCAAAATGGCAGCCAAATTTTTTTAGGCTAGTACTCTTTGATAGTTTAGAGGACAAATAGAGTAATTTCCAGTGGACCAGTTTATTGACTCCTGCACTGATTATGTCCCCTTTCTTAGGGCTGGCACCATTTCAAACTGCAGCACTTCCATGATCATCATGTCTTAGCTTATTTATATATATATATATATATATATATATATATATATATATATATATATATATATATATATATATATATATATATATATATATATATATATATATATATATATATATATACTTTTAAAGATAAATAGTGATAAACAGTTTTTATATTTTTATTATTATGTACAAACACATTGTCTAAAATAAAAAATAAATATTTTTAAAAATAAATTGATTCTGAATGTTCAATAGTTTATCAGAACTTATATAATAAACAAATATTAAAACATGGTTTGCGAAAGTATTTATAAATAATTAATCATAATATATTCATACTTTAATTTGATATAGTCTATCAGTTTTAAAGAATTATTAAACATATTCTTATGACATTAATAATACTAACACTAATTAAATTATTAAGTAAATTAAAATAATATCAAATATTATCTATAAAATAATATCAAATGAAGTCAGTACAGTTTCTAAAATTAGGGTTGCTCATATATAAGGATAGAGCAATTCTATTTATTTTTATATTATATATCCTGCTAGAGCATACCAGTTCAGTGTTTCATATGGATGTCATTCTTCAGACAGTGACCAAGTTTTTATATTATTGACTGATTGTTTCAGTAGAGAGTTCAGACAAATTGACAGATACTCAGAATTTAATTAAGCTTTATGTTTGGGTTTGATGCAGCACTTAATCGTCTGCATCCTTCATTGCCACATGAACTTGATTTTGATTCATCATCTGCTAACCAAAAATCTACAACAAGACCTAGAGTATTACAAAAGGGTGTTGCCCATTGATAGGTGCATTTCATAGTGTCCTCTCTACATTAAGACCTAGAGTATTACAAAAAGGTGTTGCCCATTGACAGGTGCATTTCATAGTGTCCTCACCAAATAAAAGCTAGAACAGTTTTTTAAATGTTTAAATAAATGACTATTATCTCCTGAAGACAGTTACACACAGGTAGTTTCTTGTGTAAATTCATACCCCTAAAGAATAATGCAGGTAATTAATGCAGGTTGTAATCATGCTTGTGGTGATGCACGAGGTGGTGATATTCTAGCTTCATAACCAAATTGGTTTAGTTTAAAACCCTGCATGTAACCAGCCCAGGTTGACAATCATGGTGTATCCTTGGACAAGATATTTGTCTCAAAATTGCCTTGACACTAAATGATTTCCCTTGACACTAAATGACTTCTTTGTGTTGATGTGCCATAAAATGCAAGAATCTTTTGCTTTCAGACTTTACATCTTCATAGTTTCAACTAGGTCACTGCCACTTATTTATGCAAAAAATTGAGAATATGTGTTATATTGGGATAAAATAAATTCAACATCTTTAAAAGTAATGACTTTAGATGCAAAGTCATGTTTCTACAAGATAGTATAAATACTAAATCACTTATCTTTTTGCAAGACAATTAAGACTTTTTGTTTCTTTGATGTAGGAATATCTCAATCCATATTTTAAAGGTTTTTTTTTTTTTTTTTTTTTACCTATTTTTTCTTTTCAAACTTTACATATAGATGACATTTAAGAGTTCCATTGTGACATCAATACATGGCCACTGTAACTTTTGCCAGAAAATTTTGAATTTTTGTTAAATTAATTCTGAAATATATTAATTAACATTTGTAAGACTAATTGAACAACCTTGTCCATTCCTTACTGTATACATGTTGATGCAACTTATGCCAGTAGTAAGTCATTGTGTCCTAATGATATAAACTTTTTGTAACAAGTTTATTTCTCACACATCACACACTGAAAATCATGCTTACCATCACGATTGATGCAACTTTTTCAGTTTTATCCGAGGTCTGTTTAAGACATCTGCATAAAATTCTTGCTTTGTCTGAATTTACACTTACTTTTTATGTCTATAACTGGATTCTCATCCCCTTCCTGATCTTTCTCATCTTCCAAGGGGTCAGACAAGATGAAGGACACGGGTGTCAGTGTAGGGGATTGATTAGTCTTCTTATTGTAACCACTAGCAGATTTTCCAGCGCTGTCAGAGTTCAGAATTAAAATATTTCTTATTATTAGATTGAAAGATAAAGTTTAATGCACAATGACTTAGTACAAAGTTTGGTGTGTTTATGACTAACATTTTTCAAGCCACAAGTTAAGTAAATAATAACTTTTAATTAAACACCTAATACAGTAGGCAATTTTTATTCTAGAAAAGTGACCACAATTACAAGGTTTGGATGTATGATTAGTGACCAAAAGGGTTTGGGTTAAAATCATACTATCAGATTGGTTCAGATCAATTAGCTTGGCATGTCCTTGGGCAAGGCTCTTTACTCCAACTGCCTTAGCACTACTAAATAACCCAGTTGTGTTGATGTGCTGTAAAGCAACAAACCAAACCAATCCAGATATAAATTTTGTTTTAACTTTATAATGGCAGGGTCAGAACTAAGCTTAGATACTAAAGCTGTATCAGGGTGATCAGCTTAAATGGCATAGCCTGAAATAAATACAGGTACTATAACTTTATCAGGATGATCTGCTGCAATGTCATGGCCTGAAATTAACACAGGTACTATAACTTTATCAGGGTGTTTAGCTGCAATGTCATGGCCTGAAATTAACACAGGTACTATAACTTTATCAGGGTGTTTAGCTGCAATGTCATGGCCTGAAAATAACACAGGTACTATAACTTTATCAGGGTGTTTAGCTGCAATGTCATGGCCTGGAATTAACACAGGTACCATAACTTTATCAGGGTGTTTAGCTGCAATGTCATGGCCTGAAATTAACACAGGTACCATAACTTTATCAGGATGATTAGCTGCAATGGCATGGCCTGAAATTAACATAGGTACTGTAGCTGTATCAGGGTGATCAGCTTTAATTGCATGGTCTGAAAAGAACAAAAATATTATATCAGGAGTATCAGCTACAGTGGCATGGCCTGCAATGAACACATGTAACATTAGCTGAATCAGGGTGATCAAATGCAATGGCATGGCCTGAAATGGACACAGGGGTACTATAGCTGTATCAGTGTGGTCATCTGTAATGGTGTGGACTGAAATGGACACAGGTATTGTAGCTGTTTTAGTGTGATCATATGTAGTGGTGTGGACTGAAATGGACATAAGTATTGTAGCTGTTTCAGTGTGATCATCTGTAGTGGTGTGGACTGAAATGGACATAGGTATTGTAGCTGTTTCAGTGTGATCATCTGTAATGGTGTGGACTGAAATGGACACAGGTATTGTAGCTGTTTCAGTGTGATCATCTGTAATGGTGTGGACTGAAATGGACACAGGTATTGTAGCTGTTTCAGTGTGATCATCTGTAGTGGTGTGGACTGAAATGGACACAGGTATTGTAGCTGTTTCATCCTGATCATCTGTAGTGGTATGGACTGAAATGAACACAGGTATTGTAGCTGTTTCAGTGTGATCATCTGTAGTGGTGTGGCCTGAAATGGACATAGGTATTGTAGCTGTTTCAGTGTGATCATCTGTAATGGTGTGGACTGAAATGAACACATGTATTGTAGCTGTTTCAGTGTGATCATCAGCAATGACATGACCTGAAATGAACACAGGTATTATAGCTGCACCTGGATATCAGCTGCATAGCCAGAAATGCATACAATTACTGTAGCTGTATAAGGGTGATTGGCTATCAAGGCATAGTCTGAAAAGAAGAATTGCAGGCTTTGATGCCTGCCCAGAACAGCCTGGGTTGGCTACCTTGTTTTGCCCTTGAGAAGCTCACCTAGCTTCCATTTACTCGTCATTTTATAGTATGTAAAGTTTTATTAAAATCAACAAATAAACAGAATTCTTATTAGATATAGCTATTCTTAAATGAAACTATTGCTGGTCTTACTTCCAGTATGGCTGCCATAGCAGCTGTCTTGAAAATCTTGTTATTTCTACTCCACCTAGATTGATGGTTAAATTGACAGATTTTCACTAAAAGACTTGTGATGATGTCTGGTTGGTTGACAATATAAATGGTGCCAATCTGAAATCCATTATATCTGCTTTTGTAGATCTCTTGAAAAATTGTGTTATTGCCACTTCTCTTAAGGCTATGATGTCTTAAATGAAAATGGTAACAAAATGACATCCATTATGGTCACTGTAGCAGCCATCTTCATAATCTGGTTATTTTTTCATCTACTAACAGATGGTCATTATATCCATGTGGTTTACACCATAAGAATTAGTATAGTGTCTAGTTGGTTTAAATGAAAGGGACGTTAATTTGATATACAATATCGCTACAATTGAAACTATCCTGAAAATCTTGTTATTGCTATTCCTCCTCAAGGTCTATATTGTTTGTTCAAATGATTAGTTCTAACAAAATGCATAGACCCAGATCTGCCACTGCATTATGTGATGGTAGATCTGGTGCTATAAAGTTTGCAGTTGGACTTGACTAAAATTGAGTATGCATGGTACGAGTTTGAACATTGTAATTTTAAACAGGTTTTAAGGATATGCAATAAAATATTAACATTTTTATTTACTTCCACTTTACTAATAATATTGACAAGAATAATAAACAGTGATAATTTTAATGTTCCATGTATACTCATGTATATGCCAAGTAATTTAGGAAAATATAAAACCCTGTGGCACAAAGGTATAAACTTAAGTTTTTTTGTTGACTACCAGTACACACAGTAGATCTCTGAAGATGAAATCACATGCCTAAACCACCAGGATCTCCTTTACTGAAACCCAATCTGAACATGACCATCCTTTCAAATAGAGTAGCAATATTATTATTGGTTACTGCACATATTTTGGAAAATATCAACAATTTTCTTTGTTGCAGTAATACTGCATGATCTTGGGAGTGCAGTATTAGGTTGAAAACCATGTTTATTTTTTCCTCTTTGCTTGACATTAATTTAAAAAAGAATTGTCATTTTTGTCTACTTAAAATTGAAATTTAAAGTTATATTGTGAATGAATGCACAATTCTTGTTGGTCTGAAATGGATGGATTTTGTTTTGGTTTTTTTTATGATTCTACTTAATTTTGTATGTGATCAGCTAGATTTATTGACAGTTTCAATTCCTCATGAAGTAAATGTGATTTGAGCAAAAAGGGACATCTCTTGAAGTAGCTACCTATATTTATCTTTTCTGTAATTAAAGTTTTGAATTCATAATGTGGAAAAAATATAAACTTTTTCAATTGAAATTTTCAAATATATGCAATGGAATATCACGCTCATTTCATTTTGAGTGCAGTAAGGAGAATGTGATTGTAGTTGGAAATTAGAGATCATGATCTTGATTTGTTTCAGAACCTTGACAGCTCATGTCATTCAGATTTGCAGAACTAAGAAAGTACATTTGAGGAAATTCAAGATGCAAACATGTAAGTGTATTTTTTGCTGTTCTTATTACCAGCTAAGGATGCCATGTCTGTTCCTTTTCACCTGCATGCTCTTTGTAAGGAACCCAGCTGTGTTATGACCTGTATGACCTCTATCACTAGCCTAAATCCAAAACATTGTATCAAAAAAGTTAACATGGAAAATTGCAAAGCAGAGGGGGGGGTGACAGTCCATTCAGCCAGCAGAAATAAGACTTCTTTGTCATCTTGACTTGTTGTCTCTGAGGCCATTACATTTTTACCAAAAACTTCAGTTGCATTTTTTGGTTGTGAATTTACTTTGACTTGTAACATGGTATGTCTATGATAGAGATGTGATAGCCCTTATCCTCAATGTGCTAAGCACTAATCATAGTTTGAACCATTCCATTTAGGAAAAGTTACGAAAATTTCTCATAAATAACTGTTAAAATGATCAGAATGGTATATATATATTCAATACTGTGTCTATCATGTTTGTTGTGGACACCGTAAATATCATGTTCATTTGTTTGCTTGAAAGTTTCATTTGTGACTCAGTAAACTTTTCCACATCTTTCACTTTATTTCTACTTTCAAATAGACAAAACAACTACTTTTGTTCAGCCACAAACAAATCTATTCAACTAAAACTTGAAGCTTCTGCTACGTGAGTATACATGGTTTGTTTACAGAGTTGTTCACAATGCACAATACTGATTTTAGATGCACATGTCATGCAGCATGAAGCTGTTCAGTATCATAAAATATTGCATGATTCTGACAATGTAAAGTTAACAGAAAAAATGAGCATATAATGATTAACTTTATGGAAAGAAAATGATAAGTGTGTAAAGATAAGTGTGTAAAATATTTATAAAAAAATGTTTTACAGTTGAAAAGTGAAATGGATAGTTTTTTTGTAAAGAAATGATAATAAATACATGAGTTTGGATTATGTAGATTAACAAGAGCAAGCCACTTGGCAAAAAAATCAAGTTTAGACTGGGCAAGATGGGATTAGATATTAAAAATATATTAGATGAATTATGAGTTGACATGGTGCGACTGATCCTTTAAAAAGATATCCAGTATAAGTAATAATTCTATTCCACATTATTCATGGACAAAGACATGCATAACAAATATATAAAATAATTTTTCCCATCTTGCAATGTCTCTCTCCATAACTCTCATGACTGACACTTTTTTTTCGAATCCAAGTGGGTTTGGTTGCAGAGACATCTTGTTATCATTCTAATCTATTTATTTATGAGATAATACAATTATTTTATTTCAGTTTTCTATGTGACAGTTCAAACTGAAGAATTTTGTAGAAGAGATTCTTGGATGATTCTGATTTTGAAAACAACTATTTAAAAGACCCACACTTATGGTCTCCAAAGAATTGCTTAGCCACTGCCATAATTTTAGCCAGAAAGTTAGTTCCCCTGTGGTCATTATTGCAGTGACATTGGTCATGGAAGAATGGCTATATTGTTCAGACCAAAGTATAAAGTAAGATGGCAGACTGTGCCTGTCATATTTAATCATAATATACCATACAAACTAAATGGGATTATGGACAAGGGATTGTCATTGTTGTTTGTACTTTACCACTTTTTATTTAAGCAAGACCACATTCTGTTTATAAATTTTGTTTTTATCAGAACTGTCACTTCTGGAAACAATTATTGTTAGGCAGAGAACTAGAGTAAATAAATATATTTTTACACAGCAAGATGCCCCACAATAAAACAAAATAAAATTTGAATTTTGAGACCATTTATGTATGGATCATTCTTGCCAGTCTAGTAGATCAAACTGGAATTGCTGCACTTGTTAGATATATCTTATTTATGAGATGCACATTTTAGTTTAACTGCAAGTGAGGTAACATTTTTGGATCAGTATGGTAGATTTTCTTGTAGGAATTGGACCATAAATTAATTTCCCATAAAACTTAATGTTAATATATAAAAAAACAAAATTGATTTATTCATTTGATTGGTATACAAAGCACACCTGTTTCCATTCAAGAAATTTTCTTCAGCCTTGAAATACAGGTGCTTCATAGCATTTTCTTGCACTGCTAAACGGGGGATTCCCTGATCTGCACCTAATAACATAGCCTCACACCAAGAGTCAATATGCCATTTTGTCAGTTGGAAATCAAGTACAGGATGTCAAAATTAAAGTAAATATTTTGCTATCAAGTATAGTACATAGAATAAAGTTTATGAAATGTAAAAAAGGAAAGAAACTTAAGCTATTTATAAATTTATAAGTCAATAGTGGTATCTCAAAATAGTACTTTATTGTTTTATTCCTCCACCAGTAGAATGGCTCTCTGGATGTAAAATAATTAGTGTTTCAATTACATAATCATCAGTATACACTGTACCTTTTCCCTTGCTGTGGCAAAGAGTGTCTTCTTGTTGTAGATTGTTGAATGGGTTTAGGAGGAGTAGTGTGGTTTGAAGTAGTGGCAGATTTCAGGCTAATATCTAAGCTGACATGTTCAGCAGAGGAAGCTGATGACCTTCGATGGGTCTTTGTTGATTTGGAATATGTAGATCCAGTCGATACTTGATTAAGATTATAAAGAAAAACACAGATTAAGACTTGATTAGACTCACCCTTGACATTTTTTACTGAAAATTTTTCTGCTGTAAAATATAATAAAAGCATGCAGAAAAACCTGTCTTAAAAGGATCACTGCCATGAGAGACCCCCTGACTTGAAAGACCAGTTCCCAGTTTCATTAAACATCTCAACATTTCTTCCACAGATTGAGATAAATATCTTTCTAATTGCTGGGATCATATGAAATATCTTTTCACATAAAATTCAGCAGGAATCTAGGCTAAAAAGATGTTGTTTAAATTGTCTTGTCTTACCTTTGAGAAAAATTTGAGGATTTCCTCAAATTTGAGGATTATCACATCGATATTTTGAAAAATATAAAGGTTTCCATGTGCTGAACTAAAAAGTATTCAGCATCCTCTTCATTATTTTTACATCAAACATATTTATATTGTCTGAAGTATAATGAGCAATAAAATGTAAATTCTCAATTGCAGGAGAAAGTTTGAGAATGTAGTGAAATTGGTGCAGTATTCTCAATTTCACCTTTTAACTTGCAGGACTGAATATTTATGTTTATTAAGAAGGGTTTCTCCTTCAAAAGTTTTGTTGTAATTTTTTTCATTTTATTTTTAGAATCATATATTTAATTGGCACTGTATTACCAGGATTTTGCTGAAACCTATACATGGATACATTGTTCAGCATTTTTAAAAATGTCTCAGATATTGAAAATATTGCAAGTTGGTGACTGAAATATATTTAAAAATATCGTTGTGATTGGTACAGAAATTCTACTATTCCATCTGGTAACTATCTTATAAACTCACAAGTCAAATTAAAACTGCAAACAACATTGACCTTGATCTAACATCACATAATGCACCAGTAGATCAGAGTTGGTATTGTTTGTTCTACGGATTGTTCTTCATAAACTGCATTGACCCAGATCTACTCGTACAATATGCAACAGCAGAGTTGGGTCAGTGCAGTTTGGCTCAACTTATAAGCAAGTATAAATAGTACATTTAAATATAGAGTGTCTTCCAGAACCACAGAATTTATACATTTGCCTTATTATTTGCCCATATTTGGGTTGAAATATCAGATAGTTCTCAGGAGCAATTGCCTCATCTCATCAGTCACTACTTGCTATTTTGAACCAAAAAAAAATAAGCAGGCATTAATATTTGGATCCCCTCTGTTCCTTTATAATCTCCCTTCCTCTTTCATAATGGCTGTTTGGTTCAAGTCTTTAAAAAAAAACTAAGCTAATAAATGACTGTGTTTGTTATTACAATGGGTGGATTTAGAGTAGAGGACTTGAATCAAGCATCCACATGCTGCATTTTTAGCTCTACTGGTCATAGAACAAATGAGTTTAGTGAATGACCTGTTGTCTGTCATCTGTTGTTTGTATGTACATGTTTTTCATAACTATTCCTTATAAAGTACTTGGATGATTGCAAGGAAACTTGACATACATATTCAACCCACGTTCAAGTTTGTCCCAAATAAAAATGGACAGCCAGTATTTCTGCCACAGTGGGCAACTTAAAAATCACTTCTTATAATGTCTAGTTGTTCCAAAATAAAAATGGTTGTTGTTGTTTTTGTTGTTGTTGTTGTGCTTAACGCTATTTTTCAGCACATGATAGGCTATTCATGGCGGCCAGTATTAATGGTGGAGGAAGAAACTGGGAAATCACCGGAAAGAACCACCGACCCACAAGAAGCTACTGGCAAGCTTTCTTACATATCCACATTCGCTGAATCCTAGACTCGAACCCACGCAGACAGAGGTGAGATGGCAGTGATCTGTAATGGACAGCGCTTTAGACCACTTGGCCACTCGAAAATAAAAATAAATATAAAAAAAAAATAAAAATGGTGCTGATGTGATGTCCAATATAGCCACAAAGGCAGCCATATTGAACATATTTTTTTGATATTCCTTTTCATTAGAAAGTCATATTGGCATGAATTGTTGGGGATTTTTTCCTTCTTGGTTTTGACAGCAATTTTAACACATTATTGGTTATATCATGCTGAGTGCCTCTCCATAGGACACACCAATGTGCATGAAAATAATGCTGGTCTTAAATTTAACATGGCCACCATTGTGGCCATATTTAAAATCTTGCTCTTTGCTACTCCTCCAGAATGTATGGTCATATTTACATTAGGTTTTCACTAAAAGACTTATCACAATATCTAGTTGGTCCTTTATGATAGTGCTGATCATATATCCAGTATGACCACCACAGTGGCTAATTTGAAAATCTTATTGGCACAAAAAAAAATACATATAATTTCTGCACTTAGTTGTTAAAAAGAATATATTAAATTCCTCAAAATTCATTTTGGTTGGTAGACTGCAATTCACAGCTGTAAAAATGAAAAATGGTATGCTTTTGAACTGCATACTAATGAATTTTCAAATATATTATGTTGTAATTGTAAATATATATATATATATATTATGGCCCTTTTTTAATTTATATTCATTATTGCACACACATATATATATATATATATATATATATATATATATATATATATATATATATATATATATATATATATATATATATATATATAAAGAATACAAATCATATGGCGAATAACAACCCTCTCAAGCGTACTGGATCCACCAAGGGATCACGTTTGTCAGAGTTTATTGCATCTATATATATATATATATATATATATATATATATATATATATATATATATATATATATATATATATATATATATATTCATCATGGACCCATTTATATGTATATTAATTATGACACCTTTATTTGCATTTTCATTATAGTTTCTATTATATGTATATTCCTTATGGACCCATTCATATATATACCATATTCATTTGGTGCCTTTATAGTCAGCATAACTCCTTTACAGTTCAGATTATCTTACCTGTTAGATTAGGAACCGATTTCCTGGACCTCATTGGTGTATACTACAAAGACAAAACATGACAAGTCTAAATATACTTTCTAAAATGGTACTAGCAGCAGCCTTGCTAGGTACTCAGCATTAAATGGTTAGAGTTAGGACTGGTCAGCCTGGTGTAAGTATAAAGTGACTGCATAGGACATGATACCACATATATGTGGTATGATGTCTCATTGCTAGACATCACTAAAAACTGTTGCACTGCAGACATCAAAGCATTAGAACTGAAAAGTTGTTAAAGCTACATTAAAAATCCAAATGAAACACACAAAGCAATGTCCAGCTATAGTGATAATATGACACTCACTGATGCACAATAACTGTTCTAAAACCTAATTTGCAAAGTGCTCTAACTGATTTACAATGGATGGAATGACCTTAATACATCCAAGACTAAGGTGTTCTGATTATAACAGCTTGAAGAAAATTAAGATTTTCTGAAGCAACACTCTATTCTTACAAGAGTATATTGCTGCAAGCTTTCAAACATGATCTGGTTCTTGGTGTGTATATTGATAACAGTGTAATATGGAATGAACACATTGGATGTGTGATGAAACTGGTCTGATCTACATTCTAGTTGTTAATTAAGATCAAATGCTTCTTCACTATATTCTCACAGAGTTAGGATTTATAAAGGCTGTATTAAGCCCTACTTTGCTTATTGTGACATGGTATGAAGAGGGTTTTGCCAAAATCAGAATAAACATTTAGATTATGTTAGTTCAAAATTGCACAGATTCCATTCTCGCAATGGACCCATAAGGAAGAATATGAGAAAATGTAAACTTGCGTATAAAATTTAAATTGAAGAGGATCATAACTATGATCAAATATAAAGCATGGAAATTCAAGTTAAGCCTTTTCACAGCCTTGATAGAGTAATACTTAGATAATTACACAACCACAAAAGATTATTGCAAAAAATGAAATGTTTTCCATATCCTGGCATATTGATTTTGATTAGGCTGTCTAAGGAAGCAAAAAAAGTACCGTCATTGAATTCTCTTCTTTAAAGACTAAAAAAAGATTATATAATTAATAAGTGCTTTCTTTCGTTCATTAACATTTTCTCACCTTTTCTTATTTTTTCATAGTATCTTTACTAGTTTCTTTTTTTTGTCTACTTCATTTTCTGTTTTTTTAAAAAAATGAAATTATATTGTAGATAACTGTGCTTTAACATCTTATTGACTCAAAAAAATTTGTAATAGATAACATCACAGGATTTGTAAATTACAATTACAAAACTACTGTTGGCTGACTCTCTCAAAATAAAGACTTAGTTCTTCTTTTTCGTCTTGTTATTATTGTTTTTCTAATGTACAGAGTTTAAGAGATTATGTAAATTAGTGCTGATTTGATCAAGGACTAGGACTCTGTCAAATGCTGATGGAAGAAACTAACTTATTTGAGATTTTGGATGAATACACTGCCATGTGCTTCATTTGGTCTACATCAAATTAAACTCATGAATCATAGGACATTCAGAGATTTGTATTGAAATTGAACCAAGCAGTCTAGTTTGGTTTGGTGTTTTATGGAACCTCAACTCTAGTAAGTTATTTAATTCCGAGGCAATTGGAGTAGAGTGCCATGCCCAGTGCATTAGCTGACCTAGGCTGGTCTGATAGTAGGATTTGAACCAGCACCAATTCAGTCATGGGTCTGGCATCTCAAGGAACAGCCTGACTTTTCTCAATTGAAACTACTAAAACTTGTATTTTACTTCTGAAAAGAAATTAAATTTATCGTATAAATGAATTTATCCTAATAAGTATAATTTGGTTTCTTTAAACGTCTGTATAAAAGTTAAGAGTTAACTGATTTGTTGTTTGGGCTAGGATGAGGGTGAAATTGATAGGGTCTTGAGAACATTAGCAATATAAAAAAAACAACATGGGATTTACTATGACCAACCATTCAAGTTGTTTTACGTTTTATTGTAAAAAATCAATTTTGCTTTGAACTGTAAATAATAAATAATAAATATGTACTTTTGATTAATACTAGTTACATTTCAACTACTTTTTCACTCCTGGGTTTGAAAAGGGGCTTGAAATCATTGCCATTTTTAAATACATTAACTTAAAACTGATATCCTAATGAAAGAGCTTTGTTTGAAATATTTAACAGTGATTACCTTGGAATCCATTTCCAGATATAATGTTCCCTCTTGAAAGCAAAATTTCATTTAGTGTCCATTACTGTTATAATGACCTGTTGCAGCAGAATACAGTTTGGTAAACTTCGAAATTTGGAGTTCTATTCTGTGTCACTAGGCCATATTCATTACAGTGAGAAGGTTGTTAATAGTCAATAATATTTGAAATAAGTTTCCCTCCATGAATCATTGTAATTTATCATGTTTCATTTATCTAACTGATTTGGCAGTGACACAAATTGATATTTATTGTGTACTTTCAGTGAAAAACAATTTTTTTCCCAATTTGCAGATAACAAAAATCTTATGGGTTTTCTTTTTGTTTTCAATGCAGTAATTTTTGGCACACAAAAGGTTGTAATCCACACTGGTTGTTACTATAGATAGACCTGATTAGGGAGAGAATATATACAAGTTATGCTTGAGTCATTCCCTATATTTATGCAAGAAGTGTAACTAATTACCTTACTTCTTTTATTTCTGCCCATTTCCTTCTATTGTTTTATTGAAATTGCATAAAGTTTAAATTTTATAACTGATAGGTTTACAAAAAAATATTCAACAGTAAAGTTTCATTAGGGACTGACAGTTTTAATTTGACTAAGCGTGCCTGGCGTTTTGTTTAAAACCATAATATTTTGGTTTCTTTTAACTACAAATAATTTATTTCAATGGTATAATGAATATAATATGTTCATGTTTGTTTACACTAGCACCTAAAATAAGTATAAAAGTTCTCTTGTTCTGAAAGTTAGAGCAAGATAATTTTTTGATTTTATTTGTGTCTGAAATTTTTATATCTTAGACCATTCAGTCTCCCCTTATCCCTCTGGGAAAATTAAGTGATTGGTCCCTTTCACCATCAGATTTTAGTAATTTTTCATACAGGCTTTGTTTCTGTTTTCCTTGGTAAGTCCATTTTTAAACAGGTCAACTGGGTTTTTCTTTTGACCTTAACTGAACATATCAAACATATCAGTAAAAAAATAAATTTCAAGTTTATGACTTCTCAGTTGGATAAGACACTTTCTCCCAGAAAGGCACAGAAAACTATTTTATAACAGTTACATACAACCCTATTTAGACTACTGTAATACAGTATGGGGTAATTCAAATGATAAAAACTTAGCAAAGCTGACACATCTCCAAAAAAGAGCATTTGAGTTAATATCAATCCAGAAAGTGGTGAAAATTTAGCTGGTAAGTTAAAAAAATATTACCTATTTAAGACCGAATCTGTTTAAGAAAAGCCAAATTAATGTACAGGATAGCCAATAATAGTGCTCCTGAATATTTACAATCACTTTTCAAGTATAGGCTACCCGGAAAACTCACCACCTGCGATCAATGTCTACCAAACATTACAAAATTCCCAAACCAAATAAAGAATTATTTTAAAAAAGTTTCCAATACTCTGGAACTTTGCTCTGGAATAGTAGTATTCCAGTTGAAATTAGAAATGCCCACTCTATTTCCATTTTCCAAACCCAGTATATCTAGTGGCTTCAGAGATGCAGCAGAAATAAGTAAATTCCTTTGAATGAGGGCCTCAAGGTAGATTAGTTCTTAGCTAATTGATTTACCCTCTTTAAATAAAGTCATAATATCATTTTCTTTTTTAATTCCTTATGTAGGCCAAACATGCCTTAATATTGTAGCCTTATAATGTAATGATAGACACCATATCTATTTTTTTTTTAGTTTGTTCAGACATCAATCACTTCCCACAGTACAAGAGGGAAAGCATTGCTGTTGGTTTCCCCTTGAAATACAAAAGAATAAAAGAAGAAAAGTTTGTTTATGGTTGACCGCAAGAAAAATTTAACATTTTACTTAGACACTTACAAAGGGCAGTTTACAGATGGCAAATTGCAAGGTATAAATTTTGAAGGGTAGTGCATGAGTTTTGTAGATGGCAATGAATTTGGATTATCTTCATGTACAAGTTTTTGTTTTTGTTGATTTTGTTTGCACTTTTAACATGTTATTGGCTTTATCATGCAGAAGAAACTGAAACTAACTGCCTTTTATATAATACACTGAGACAGTGAACCTGGGCTGACCTGGATGGTTATCAAGCTTTCGACCCATGGATTATGAATTCTCTGCTCTAGGAAGTGCATTGTTATAGTTCCTACATGTATAACAGAAGTGACAGGTTCTGATACTTTTCTGCTTGCACACAATGTACATTTCATTTTTTAAAAAAAATGTAAATGGTGTTGAATGACAACACTTTGAAATTCTTCATTCATAAAATTCCAGGAATTAGGATAAGGAACACTGAAACTACCTAGACTGTGCCTAACTGAAAGGATTGAAGTAGAACACCCAGCTATTTCTGCCTTAGTGAGGTTATGCTTTTGTTATATTTTATTTCAATTTGACCTTTTCTAGGCACATTTGCATTGCGCCATTGACCCTCCTATACATCATGTGGAGATGTAGCTATAGCTATGTGTCTCTGTTGATAAACATTTTTTTTTGATGGAGCACTACTCTAGCTGTTTAATGTATATCATTCAACTTAGTACACATCAACCAAGTTGTATCAAGATGCATTTTGATACTTAGAATTCTCTGCATTCACTATTTTTTTATGTAACTAAAACACAAAGGGTAGCATAAGTAGTACATAAAATAAATATGCTGGACCATGGGCTAATGTCATCTGAGTCTGAGAGTGCTGGACAGTGGGCTACTGTCATCTGAGACTGAGAGTGCTGGACCATGGGGTACTATCATCTGAGTCTTAGAATGCTGGACAGTGGGCTACTGTCATCTGAGACTGAGAGTGCTGGACCATAGGGTACTATCGTCTGAGTCTGAGAGTGCTGAACCATGGACTATTGTCATCTGAGTCTGAGAGTGCTGGACCATGTGCTACTGACATCTGAGTCTGAGAGTACTGGACCTTAGGGTACTATCATCTGAGTCTGAGAGTGCTGGACAGTGGGCTACTGTCATCTGAGTCTGAAAGTGCTGGACCATGGGGTACTATCGTCTGAGTCTGAGAGTGCTGGATAGTGGGCAACTGTCATCTGAGTCTAAGCATGCCAGACCATAGGGTACTATCATAAGTATAGCAGTATACAGATTAAGAGTGCTGAATGATAGGGTACCATCATATTTACAGCAGTGTAAAGTTTGAGACTGCTAGACCATAGGATACAATCATAAGTACATCAGTGTATAGTTTGAGAGTGCTGGACCATAGGGTACTGTTGTCTAAAAGTGCAAGACCATAGGGTACTATCATAAGTACAGCAGCATATAGTTTAAGAGTGCTGGACCATAGGGTACCATTATAAGTACATCAGTGTACAGTTTGAGAATGTTGGGCCATAGGGTACTATTGTCTGAGATTGCTTGCTTATAGGGTACTATCACAAGTACAGCAACATATAGTTTGAAAATGCTGGACTATAGGGTAATATTAGTACAGCAGAATAAAATTTGAGAGTACTGGACCATAGGTAAATATAAGTACAGCAGATTAAAATTTGAGATTACTGGACCATAGGGTAATATAAGTATAGCAGAATAAAATTTGAGAGTACTGGACCATAGGGTAATATAAGCACAGCAGATTAAAATTTGAAGAGTACTGGGAGAACCTAATAAAGTCAATGCACCATTATCAGGTTCTTTTATGAAACCAAAAATTCAAGGAGAAAAATTATCTTCTCCATTTGATCAAGGTGTAATTTCTAAATATTTAGCAAAGAAATGAAAGTAGGGCTTAAACATGTTATGCATAATTTTCATGCATTTGATTGATTTTTCACTGCAATTTTTAAAAAACAAGCTTGAATCATGCAATTTTTGAATATATCTGCTTTTAAGTCTGGTTCAATGTACAAAATTCTACTGAAACAGACCTAAAGATTTGATACATGTATACAGATATCTTTATGTGAATATTGTAGTTAATGAGATTCTGGCAAATGTAAACAATTGATTCATTGTAAGAAATCAACTTAATTGTGCAGGCATAAATAAATTTGCATGAAATGAGATACAAATTTATTTGTCTGAGCATGAAATACAATATTAATTAGACTGGTTCATACCATTATAATAATTTAACAGAGGACCAAAATGGTCAATACTCTGTACTATTAATATAGCCCTAACTCTGGTACAGTATTTACATGTATGGACTCAAATTTAAATAGCACAGATCCAGATCTGCTGTAACATAATGTACCAGCAGATCAGGGTCTTTTATGTTTGTTTGAAATCACCAGCAAAACAGACAGTGCTGACACATGTGCTAGCAGATCAGTGTCTTTGCACTTTAGTTGAAATCAAATAAATAATTGACATTATATACTACTGGCACATTTTTTGCTTGCAGACTAGGGTCTGTGCTGTTTACATTAAAATTTTAGACTGGACATCATATACTACAGGCACATTATGTGTAGGCTGATCAGGGTCTTTACTGTTTTGTTTGAAATCACAAGGAGAATGGACATTACATATTGCTGCTGCATCATGTATTAGTAGATCAGTGTCTATGCTGTTTACTTGAAATCACAAGCAAAATGGACATCTTATATAGTGGAACCTGTCTTGAAAGACTACCCCTTCTGCCAAAAAATAATGGTCTCACAAGACAAGTGGTCCCTCATGATAGGTCATAACACTATATAATCAATAAATTGGTACATGGAGAACCTGGTCTGTCAAGACAGGTGGTCTCTCATAGCAGTGGTCTCTCAAGACAGGTTTTACTGTACTACTGGTACATTATGTGAGGCAGATTAGCACATGTGAGGACAGAACAGGGTCTATGCTGTTTGCTTCCAGGTGTCAGGAAGACTGGACATGTATGCTGCAGTAAGATTATGTGCCAACTGATAAGTGTTTATGCTGTTTGTTTGAAATCACAACCAGCTTGGACATCATATATTGCTGGCAGATTGTCAGATTCCGATTGGGTTCTGTACAGTTAGTTACATGTAGTAATTTAGAGCATATTGTGCATAGGTATATAGTTAGTGGTCTAAACTAATGAATGAACCTATCCTTGAATTATGCAGATAATGGTAGCTAATGACTTATGAAAGTGTGGTTGAATTGGAATGTGTTCTTGTCTTTACAATTTTATTGACATGGTAAGACATTATTCAATGTGCTGTTGACCCCACATGTGTAGATCAGTTTACTGGTATCATTGGTAAATTACAGTACACCCTCATTTCATCAAAGGGATTAGTACCAAACAAAGTATACTGTAAACCAGTCTGATTTGGTTTGCCCCAAATTGTACCCACATGGTATACTTATTGCAAGCTTTATAAAAATGCCTAGATGACTAATATATACATACCTGCTTTATATATATATATATATATATATATATATATATATATATATATATATATATATATATATATATATATATATATATATATATATATATATATCTCTGTACACACACACACACACACACACACACACACACACACAAATATAAATACCCAATACTTATTCTGCCTACTGGAAAGGGTACACTATCCTGACCAGCAACCAACCCAAGTAGGTATTTTTTAAAAAATCTTTGTAGCCAGTGTGTTTTGAAATTTGGTGTAAATGAACTATCCAGATGTAGTCTTGTCAATATTTTAATCTCCATTGGTTTATTTTACTCATATTGTAGATCTTTCTGATAGTTTTTGCTCATATATTGCGATAATTTTACTCATATATTGCGATAATTTTACTCATCTATTGTGATAATTTTACTAATCTATTGTGATAATTTTACTAATCTATTGTAATAGTTTTTACTCATCTATTGTGATAGTTTTTACTCATCTATTGTGATAGTTTTTACTCATCTATTGTGATAGTTTTTACTCATCTATTGTGATAGTTTTTACTCCTTTATTGTGATAGTTTTTACTCATCTATTGTGATAGTTGTTACTCATCTATTGTGATAGTTTTTACTCATCTATTGTGATAGTGTTTACTCATCAATTGTGATAATATTTACTCATTAAATGCTCCTTGAATGGAAATTTTATTATTCCTATTATTATTATTATTATTATTATTATTATTATTATTATTATTATTATTATTATTATTATTATTATTATTATTATTATTAATTTCCATTTTATCTAGCTACATCATTCTCAAACACATTTCCATTGCTTACCTTCCAGGATATAATAGTTCTTGGTTCTAAGTGGTGCTACTTTCCTAGTTTCCATTTTTTTTAACCAAAAAAATAGTATTAACCTGGAATTAGGTAAAATCATATATAACAAACCTTTAAACAGATCACTCCACCTTTGATCATATTTTTTTAAAAATCTTGCTAGTCAAACCTCATCACAAATTAGATATTTTGCTACTGTTTCTTGGCTGACTTCTTCAACTTTGTTTTTTTTTTGTTTACTTATTTCTTATTTTTAGATTTTTCCCTGTCATGCAAACATGCAAATGTGGCATTAAACCTAACAACAATAATAATTTGGACTAATGAAAAAGTGTTCCAGTAATTTAAATGGTTATAGAATCTCTCTCAGGTGGAATAAGTCACAGGTTCAGACCCAAGCCGATTCAGACATAAAAAATAACAAGGTCAGCTGTGATTTGCAGTAAGAAGTTAGTGTTAGGGCTGGTTGGCCTGGTGTCAGGAGAATGTGACTGTTTGGGACCTGATGCTACATGTCTCTGGCATGATGTCCCAGTGCTAGACATCACTATAAACTGCCACACTGCAGGCATCATAGCAATATGACTAAAATTATTAAAGCTCCAAATCACACATATACCTAAATGAAAATGAATGCTGATCTGACATCCAGTATGGCTACCAAGGTAGTCATTTTCAGAACTTATTATCCTGAATAGAAAAGTCGTATGAACATTTTGTTTTATCAGATGACCTTTTGAAATGTCTAGTTGGTCCTAAATGAAAATGGTGCGACCAGTATTGTCCAGTATGGTCACCACATTGGCTACCTTGAATATTTTGTTAGTGTTACTCCTTCTAAATGGATCATTTCATATCCAGTACAGCAACCACAGCAGCCATCTTGAAAATCTTATTACTCCTAATGGATTTTCATGAGAAGGTTTTTTTTATAATGTTTAGGTGGGAATAAATGAAAAAAGTACCAATCTGAAAGCTGGACTGGCTACTATGGCAACCATTCTATTGCAACTGCTCCTAAACAGAAAGTCATATTGACATGCAGTTTTCACCAGAAGACTACTTATGGTTTATTATTGGTCATGATTCAAACTGGTGCTTGTTGACTTCAGATATGTCTGCCACAATGAATGTATTGGAAATTTTATCAGTACAGTAATTCTCAGTGGGTGCTCATATATACATGGGTTTTTCACCAGACCTTTTCTAATGGTGTGATGTTTGGCTGATTGAGTATGGTGCCAGCTGAACACTCAGCATGGTTGCCACATTGGCCACTTTGAAAATCTTATTAATCAATAATATCAAAAATGGATTCAGCACTCAACAATTTTTTAAAAAATGGACAAATTCTGAATTTCTGGAAATTAATTTCAAAAAGTTGAATGCCAGTCTCTTTGAGGGGCCTTTGTTATAGGTTGTTTCCATCCTGAAAACTCCCTTGATTAGATCAAAATATTTCATTACCAATTTATATATATATTGTGTGCATGTTATATATAAAGTATGTAGTCACACACACTTTGGAATGCAGTAACTTGTGACCAAGCTTTGTAATGCTGGGGCATATGTAGATTCCATTTTCTTATTATAAAAAATTAAAGGATGTGATCTTTGCTTACTGTTACAAGAATGTAATCAAAAGGGGTAAATGAAATGTGTTTATTTGCTAGTGACAGGGTCCATAAATATTGACTTTCATAGATAAACATGATTTATGATCTCCATTTCTCAGAAATATTCATGTAATGGATTTTAATATTTATGATTGTTGGCAAAAGTTATTTCAAGTCAAAAATGTAGATGATTTTGTTAAATGAATATCAATAATTCAATTTCAAAAAGTGTATTTGCTTTCAGAGATATTAAAAAGGCTGTAAAGATACATGAAAGTGGGGAGAACAAGCTGTTTAAGTCACAGATTTTTGAGAAACAACAGGGTGCATTTTGTTTAGTGTTTGTATTTTTTCATTGTAATTCAGACAAATTAGCCATCATTGAAGTGTATTTAGTAAATGTGCACCTATTTGTGAACATTATAGCAATATTTCCTCCAGCAAAATGCCTTCAGCTTTTCCCATCACATTACAGAAAAGGCCTCAAATATAATTCAGCTAGTTTGAAGTTCCTGAAGCTCATGGTTGTTATTGTGTCATAATAACCTCATATAACATTTTGTCATTGATGTAGTAACATGGCAATAATTTATGAAAGCAATGATTTCCTAAAGTTTTCAGTCAAAACTTAAAGAAATAAATGCTGCCAAGTACATAAACAAGTGTTGATTTTATTTTTCAGATGTCAAATGTTATTTGCAGTGCCTGTGTATTATTGTTTGCATATCCAGCTATATATTTGTCAGCTGAGAGTCTTTTTTCAAATAGTCAGAGTTATTTGACTAGTAAGTATTGGAAAGAGTAGATGTTCTTGCTAATATCTTTAATGAACCAGCAGATCCAGGACCAAGCTGTTTTGCTTAGAAATATAAACAGATGAAGGGTGTAATCCCTAATCTACTGGTGCATCATGTGACAACAAGGCTAGTTCTGTGCTCTCTTTGGTGTATACATTACATTGGTAAATCTTATGTTCCATCAAATGTCAATTACTGGAATGTTTGTTGTTTTCACAAGTTTTATAATGTGCTTCATCATTTATCTGTGAATGTGTCTTTTCAGACAATTGCATTCAGGTGCAGGAGAGGAAAAACAAACAAATGAAAGCTTGAGTGATGAGTCTTTATGCCATCAAATGTTGACCATTTCATAAGTATTATTCTCCCGAGATAGAAAGGATTTTAGAATAGAGGAAAAATATTTCCCATTAATACTAGTAGACAATGAACACCCTTGTCTGGAGAGTGGTATTCAGGGCCAGGAGGCAGATCATTGCACAAGGGGTAACCTGGAAATGCAAGAAGTTGAGCACTCAGACTGGTTCCAGGAGGGTGGTAGTTACAGGACTTGGACTGGTTACCTGTTTGGGGGTGGGCACACAGCATGTCTGGAGGAAATTGCTGGATGGAGCCTGTGGTATATCTGCCATTAAGGGGAAAGGTAAATAGGAAGGGCTGCTGTAGTATTATGAGTACCAATATTTAGGGGATAAAAATTATGTAGCCTAGCTAGCCAATACAACTGAACATTATTGTTTGACATTTAAAACTTAATGTAAGTAGTTCAATTTTTACAAAGAGAGCACACATTTGAATCTTTGAGATCATTTTCCCCATATCATCCTTGCTAAGTTAGTAGTCAATCCTTTTATTTAGACTCTCAGAAACAATGTTAACTGAAAATCAGGGTGAAAATTTCTTGTATATCATAGTGACAAACCTAATCAAAGAGACAGGAAACCAGGCAGTGGTGGGCTCCTTGTGCATGTTAGAAGGGTACTATTTCTAAAAGACAGGAAGACCCAGATATACAGGAAATAGAATCCATTGGTCTACATATCACTCCAGAACAAGCTAAGTAAGTTTTGTGTACACACCTCCATCATCACATACTGATTGGTATTTTGAACTTCAAGTAGATAACATTTCAAATGAAGAGAAAGAATTTTACATTCTATGTGATACAAATAGAAACATTATATACAAGTGATAAATTTTATTGCTTTGTTAGTTATGTAGCAACTAGTAAATAAACCCACTAGGGTACCATCTACCTCTAAAACACTTACAGAAAATGTTTTGGAAGTTATGGTTCGAAAACATTAGTATAAGTGCAATATTTTTAATACATATACTGTTTGGCAAATAAAAACATTATATCCATACATCCATTAATTATAGATCTTTTCAAAACTTTGGTACTGTTAAATTTCTGGAAGATCTGAAACAGATTCCATGTAATACAGTCCATATCTTTAAAGATACTGATGATATTTTAGATACTTGGACAAATCTGTTCATCAGTATAGTGAACAAACATGCCCCTTTAAAAACACACAAGATAAAGAAAGACCACCAGCCAGGCTGGATCTCCCCAGAAATTTTAAAAGCAATAAAGCAAAGAGACCAATTAAACCCAGTAAGAAATCAAACAGAATATAGAGTTTGGAGGATTAAAGTTAATAAAATGTTATGTCAAGCCAAACAAGTGCATCCATGAAAAAGTCCTGGATGAAAACCAAAATAACCCAAAAGCTATATGGAAAGTGTTTACAGTTTGGTGCAGGCAAATGTAAAACTGAAATTGTATCCCTCAATAATGAGGGCATTTATACCGATAATCCAACTGACATCTCAAAATATTTTTTTTTTCACTTTTTTGTTCAAATTGCTGAAAAACTTAAAGAACCTAAAAAAAACCCCACCAAACAATATAAAGTTTGAAATTACTGAATTGAGTCCAGAATTTGTACTGAAATGTGTTTTAAAAAATGGATGATTGTAAAGCTACAGGACTTGTCATGATTGGACCAAGGCTGCTATAGGTAGCTTCTCCTACAATTGTACAGAGTATAGGTTTCATTTGCAATGAAAATATTAGGTCTAGTAAATTTCCACAAACATGGAAAACTGCCAAGATTACATCATTGCATAGTGCAGGAACAAAAAATGATGTAAATAACTACAGACCCATCTTTTTCCTGCCTTGTCTCTCCAAATTACTAGAAAAACATGTACATGATTCTTTTCTCAACTATTTGAACACTTATGATCTGATTCATGATAATCAGTCGGACTTTTGACAAGACTTACCATTTAGATCTTGATCAATGTATAGAAATTTTTCAGGATGCAATGAATAATATAAAGATTTTAACAATAAATGAAAGAATATTTCTTAGAAAGGCCAGATTGATGTATAAAGCCTCCAGAAAAGCCATTCCTGTCTATCTAAGCAATATCTTTCACCAAAGAGATGCTGATTGCACTCCAAATTTAAGGTCCATAAGAAGCAAAAATTGCAAAAGATGGAATTGTTTAAAAAGAGTTTTCAGTATACTGGTCAACTGGCATGGAACAATATTCCTAGTAACATAAGGCAAGCTCCTAGCATTTCTTCTTTTCATAATCAGAGTCTCAAATGGATGAAATCTTCAGAAAATTGAACAATTCTTCAATAAATACTGACTGCTTTTCTGTAATTTTGCATCATTTTCACACTTGAATTTTTCAATGCAGGATGATATTTTATATATTGTATATGTTTATGTATTCACAGATGCCTGTGCATGTGTTCCAGGCTTGATATTCTGACTTTTAAAATCACTTAATTATTTAGTGCCAAGACAGAATCTTCACATCATGTTGTATATACTGTATACATTGTACATAATAGATAAAATACCTCAAGGTAGATTAGTTCTGTAACTAATTGAGTTTCCTTCTCTAAAAAAAGTCCTTATCATTATATTATTATTATTATTATTATTGTTATTATTATTATTATTATTATTATTATTATTATTATTATTATTATTATTATTATTATTATTATTATTATTATTATTATTATTTACCTTGGAATTGTTATAACCTGCTAATGCTACTACTGTCACCACCATCAACACTGCTATCACACAGTATAGCCAGTATGGGCCATTAAACCCTATGTATACACACTGTTGTTAAAATTACTATTTATAATTGTTATGTTTATCTATATTATGTGTATTATTTTCTTGACAATAATTTTTGTAAGGGTCATTTGTTTATTGACATTTTTAATACTAATGATTGTAGTTTGTACTTTAAAGATTAGTCATGTATTAAGTGCATAGATTCATTCATAAAGTTCCAAGGTTGAGTCATACTATTAGTAAAGTTAAACATCACATGATTTGAATGAGGATGTTAGTTCTGGTGAAAGGCTAAGTTGACCTAATTTCCTGATTAGTCAGCATAACTCAGCTGATCTTGTTTACTGATAGAGTGATTTTGAACTGCCAAGATGGTTCATTCAAGCCTCAATGTGCATTCTCTCAATTGCATTTATTAATCTATATTAGATAATTATTATGTAGAATTAGGCAGTCTTAATAGTAAGAGGAATTCATTCATTTAATTTAATTATTTATTGGAATTACAGTGCTTGAAATGTTTCTATTTAATTGGAATAATAGCTGTACCAATAGCTATGATGGAAATACTGTGAATTCATTTTAGGACATTTGAATTTATAGCTGTATCAAAAATACTGTGAATTCATTTAAAGAAATTTTAGGATTATATTGTTGTGATTCTTTTGTACTGTTGATACATCAGTACAATAAAGACCATTGTTTGGAATGCCTTTGAAACTTATTCAGATTACTTGATACTCTTGAAGTTTATAGAACATTTAGGAAATTTGGAATTTCATTCATTATGCTGTAAGTTATTTTTAATTCTGTCACTTTATATTTATGGCAATAAATTTTAGTTTCAATTATACAAAACTTTATATTTTTGCACTTTCTTTTTGCCTACCTTAAAATCACAGACTGGTAACATTACTATCTATCAACTTGTGCAACCTTCTGTTCTGAGATAATTATGGTTATCCTGCATATACTTGAAAACATTGAATTAGTCATTCTATTGATTTATTTTTACACATTACATGCCCAGGATCTCATTATTTACAGTTTCGTTTCTTGATAGTTAATAATACTTTATGATACATTTGGAGGATCTGTTCTGTGATGCACATTTTTGAGATTTATGCTAATTTCTAAACATCATTCCAAAAAATGAATGCATATCAAAATTGGGGTTTGCACCAAAAATCAACTAATGTTGTCTTGTTTGTCCTAAATGCAAATGGTGTTGATCTTACTTCCAGTTTTGCTGTCACTGATTTAAAAGTCCTTTTGCTCATGAATTTCAGACATGGTTTTAGTACTCAACATTTTTAAAAAAGATATCTTATTTTGAATTCCTGGAAACTCTTTTTCAAACAGTTGAATATCTGTCCTTTTGAAGGACTCTTGTTCTATTCATGCATTAGTATTTACAAACCTGATTTTGATTAATAATGTTTGATTGATAATATAATGTTAGTTATTCTTTTTCTTAATATTTAACAAAAAAATTTTCTGTGGCAGAATTTGAACAGATTCCTGCAAAAGTTGCAGGGTATGTTCCCAGGGGAAATAATCAAGGTGAGCTGACCCTGGAAGATTATGTGAATCCTGCTGATCAGAGAATTATGTCCCTTGCTAGTGCCTACAGCCTGGTTGCAGCAGAAGAAGCACTGACAGATGCCCAGTGGAAACCTGACAAGGAAGAGGATCAAATTAGAACAGGTGGGAATAATTTTTGGGGTGTAGAAATGGAATTCCAATCTTTCCATTCTGTACCATTACAATTAGCTGCCGATGTTTAGAGTTTAATTACATAAACATAAATTAGGCCAAACATATCACTATAACAATAATTGATTTCTGCAAGGATTCCTGGAAGTTTTTAGCTTATAGACCAGAAGGGATTATGGGATAGCCAGTTGTCCATTATCCAATGTATGGCATTCATCATCTATCATCATTCTGATGATGTTAATATTTCTGTAAGCACAAGTTTGTTATCAGTACTTCTCCAAAAAGTGCATATAGTCTTTCTATGAAACTTTACTCACTCATTCATCTCAAGGTCTAGTTGGTCCTAAATGATAATGGTCTCCACAACAGTTATCTTGAAACTCTTGTTGTACAACTTTTTATTTATTTTGTTAAGAATATCAGAGATGGTTTCAACTCTCTCCAGTTAAATAGAGGAAACTGTCATATCTTGAATTCCTGGAAATTCTTTTCAGGGAATTTTGTTTTAAAACTGATGCCACTCCTCTAACCTCAAACTTGACATGAAAAATGTACCATGAATATGAAAATGTTTGCTTGAGAAAAGTGAAAATTTCATACATTGATTGGATGGAGCATATTCTCAGTTTCAAAAATTGGCAAAATCTTTTTTTGTCAGTTAAACCATATTTTCTAGAAAGTATGCCTCAATCAATGCAATCAGGTGTTTCAAAGCTAGTTTGCATAATTATTAGAAACAGGCCACTGTGATATATTTTTCAGACTGGTAATTTTTATGGAATTCACTGACAACATGTATGTGTGGTCTGACTTCTTAAAGTACAAACTACCTAATTGTTACAATTTCATATGTAACCCATTACTGTTAATTCAGAAATATTGGAAGTTTCAGAGTTAAAATTGTTAATCTTCCATCAGTTATCTCTCACTCTAATTTGCATAGAAAACATTTAACAACAATATATGTTCATTTAAATATCAGCATTATTCTTTATAAATTTGACAATATGTTCAAGAGAGGTAAGTTCTGACATCTGATATTTAAAAACATGGGTATTTAAAGGAAACTCAAAGGCAAGTAAGATTTTTAACACAAAGGCAGTCTCAGCTATGCTTGGTGTTGTACATTAAACAATATCTCACACCCATCAATATTTTTTCACTTCTGAGTGCAAAATGGTTTTGAATAAGTATTGCAAATACCAGTGGTGAAATTTTCCTAAATTTCTAAAGTTTCCTGAAGTTGCTGACACAGCTGAAGCTGGATTTGTAAAAAAAGAAGAGAATTTGTTTATAGTATATGTATATGCTTTATTACAGGAGTGGCAATAGGTATGGGGATGGTGGGAATGGATCAGATTGTGGAGATGGGTCTTACACTTAGGGAGCAGGGCTACAGGAAAGTCAGTCCACATTTCATCCCAAGAGTTCTTGTCAATATGTCTGCTGGGCATGTCAGTCTGAAATATGGTCTCAAAGTGAGTTAGTATGCCTGCTGGGCATGTCAGTCTGAAGTATGGTCTCAAGGTCAGTCAGTATTACTGCTGGGCATGTCAGTCTGAAGTATGGTCTCAAGGTGAGTCAGTATGTCTGCTGGGCATGTCAGTCTGAAGTATGGTCTCAAGGTGAGTCAGTATGTCTGCTGGGCATGTCAGTATGAAATATGGGTTCAAGGTGAGTCATTATGTCTGCTGGTCATATCAGTCTAAAGTACGGTCTCAATGTCAGTCAGTATTACTGCTGGGCATGTCAGTGTGAAGTATGGTCTCAAGGTGAGTCAGTATTACTGCTGGGCATGTCATTATGAAGTATGGTCTCAAGGTGAGTTAGTATGCCTGCTGGGCATGTCAGTCTGAAGTATGGTCTCAAGGTGAGTCATTATTTCAGCTGGGCATGTCAGTCTGAAGTATGGTCTCAAGGTGAGTCATTATTTCAGCTGGGCATGTCAGTCTGAAGTATGGTCTCAAAGTCAGTATTACTGCTGGGCATGTCAGTCTGAAGTATGGTCTCAAGGTCAGTCAGTATTACTGCTGGGCATGTCAGTCTGAAGTATGGTCTCAAGATTAGTCAGTATGTCTGCTGGGCATATCAGTCTGAAGTATGTTCTCAAGGTCAATCAGTATTACTGCTGGGCATGTCATTATGAAGTATGGTCTCAAGGTGAGTTAGTATGCCTGCTGGGCATGTCAGTCTGAAGTATGGTCTCAAGGTGAGTCATTATTTCAGCTGGGCATGTCAGTCTGAAGTATGGTCTCAAGGTGAGTCATTATTTCAGCTGGGCATGTCAGCCTGAAGTATGGTCTCAAAGTCAGTATTACTGCTGGGCATGTCAGTCTGAAGTATGGTCTCAAGGTCAGTCAGTATTACTGCTGGGCATGTCAGTCTGAAGTATGGTCTCAAGGTGAGTCAGTATGTCTGCTGGGCATGTCAGTCTGAAGTATGGTCTCAAGTTCAGTCAGTATGTCTGCTGGGCATGTCAGTCTGAAGTATGTTCTCAAGGTCAATCATTATTACTGCTGGGCATGTCAGTCTGAAGTATGGTCTCAAGATGAGTTAGTATGCCTGCTGGGCATGTCAGTCTGAAGTATGCTCTCAAGGTCAGTCAGTATTACTGCTGGGCATGTCAGTCTGAAGTATGGTCTCAAGGTCAGTCAGTATTACTGCTGGGCATGTCATTATGAAGTATGGTCTCAAGGTGAGTCAGTATGTTTTCAGATAAGTCTTATGATCTACAGGGATAATTTCATTTTGTCCCGATGAAATAAACTGCATCTCCTACTAGCATACTCTTTTAGAAAATATGTATCAAGTTATTTTGTCTTGCTTAATATGTTCATTTACATATGGTAGACTTTATCATTATTGAGCAACTGCAAATATTCTTTGATGATATCTAACCTTGAAATATACTATTTCCCTGCCAATTTTGAAAAAATACTTTCCATATTCATGTTCCATTGCAAACAGTGATTTTATTCAACTGATTAATGTCTATGCAAAAAAAGGTTTGTCCCATCTTTCTTTCTGATCATTACTACAGTGGACAAATATAGGGAGTTTGAGGATAGCACTTTAAAAGGTACTGGATATTCTTTCATTCAGATTTGTTCTGTGGTACTTAAGTTTACTTTGTGCTTTACTAACTCCGTATTGCCTGGTCTGTCTGTAGATACATCAAGATACTTACTTAAAATCTCCATATGTTGCTGTTGATCTTATCTACTTCCTACCCACATTGGGCACTCTACAGGAAATTCTATACTGAGTCTTCAGTGACCACAGTACATGCTACATTCAATACCTCTTTCTATATCATTTTATGGCAAACATTGCATAATCAACAGAATCATAATATGTTGTTATTCATGCCAGGACACTAAAATTCGGCTAACACTCTTATCAGTTGTTTTTTTTCTAACTTAAGTGATCTGCTGTACTGGACTCATGTTCCACTCTAAGAATAGGGGACCTAATTTTCTGGAGGATGAATTTCCTACCATCTGACTAGGTAATTGCCAGTACATCTACCCTTCCAATTTCAAACTTCTTCATACCATTTACAATCCTGTCTCTGGTTGTGCTCAAGGATTTGTCATGCCCTTGTGTATGCATAATTTCATGGCAAGATATACCATTCACCACTTCTGGAACTCTCAGTTTATGAAATAAAGTGCAATTCATTAAAAAGGTAATGCAAGTTTTATTTATAATGAGCTTTATTCCTTGGATAATATGAAAGACCCTTTCAAAGCAAAATATAAACATTTCTGTTAAGAATCCAATCTGACAAGTTTTGTACTGTTTCTTTTGATTTTTTGTCATTTCTTCTGTTTTCTACATTTGTTTTTATCTTGTATCAAAACTGACTGCCTGAGTTTTCTTCTGTTTGTGAATTTTGTATTTTTCTTTGGTTTTTGTGAGGCTTCTCAGTGTTATCTGTGTATCTTTGCTGGATTGTTGTGCAATTTGTTTTGCCTCAAACTTGATGGTTTTGGTATAATTGTGTTTCTTGTTACTGGGAGTTTTATGTATTTTGGTTGACAATGCACTACATTTATTCATGTTATTGAAGTTATTGATGGCATTTGCTATCTCAGTAAATATAGCTGATTGGTGGTTCAGTCTTAATGCACCTAGACTATAAATCAAAGTGGTTTATTAAACAAACTTTGATCCTGTATTTTAAGGAATACTCCTTTTAACCTTTTTGTTTTCTTTTATTTACTTTTTAAAGAACTTTGGTATCTTTTACCATATGTTCTTTATCTTGAAAAAGAAAATAATAAATTTTATTTGGAAGAGTTTTGGTTTTTTGAAGATTGTAGCATTTTTGGACCTTTATAAATTATATTATTTTTGGACCTTACCAAAGTGTTTGTATTTTATTGTGAAAGACTACTTGCTTATATTTATTTGGTAGGGGTTTATCTCTTTGAAGTTTCTTGCAATTTTTTCCTTTTTTAATTGGCACTACATGGCCTGGATTGTGTTGTTTTGCTGTTGAACCCTCAACACAAATAATAAGATGCATGTGACATTTATTATCACTTTCAGTTTTAGAACTTACACTTTAATCAATGCCATATAGCTAGTATTGTGCTGATATTCCATTAATACATACATAATTACACCTAGTGTCTTTTTTTCTGACTGTAAAGTTAGGCTTTTTGAAAATGCATGATGTTTTTATCTGCTTGTTAATATAACAAGTCTAGTCCAGATAGGCTGCATAGACTCCAAAAAATATATGCATGGATTCCTAATATGCATGCTCAGGGGTATCGTCTCCACTACTGAATCCAGATTCAAAAGGTCTAGATCACAATGTCTTTAAGCCATTTCTATGTGATACAAGTCCAAAGTTCATTGGATGCTTCCATTTTTGGCAATATTTTTGACTGGCTTGCATATAAAGCAATATCACCTAGCAACAATGGATAGTACATGACTAAAATGGATACCATGTCTTTCAGTATATGGGTATCCAGTTAATGAAAGATAGTTTTATATGAAAAGTTTAATAATAATATTTACCACATGGTAGGCTACAGTTTTGAACTTTGCAAAGGGTTTACTAATTTATAAAAAAGAATATCTGGTTTTCCTTGCAGATTATCCTGGCTATTTAAAAAGACCTTATATGACTTAGGTATTGTTAAAAGAATGTTTAATTTTTTTTTGGTGTATGGGTGTAATTTGGATTACAAAGTATACAGTTTAACCTTTCTTCAGAAGTTTGCCTATCAAAATACTTCTAGCCCCCACTTGGTAATTTTCACTTTCTGGATTTCAGAGGTAAATTGTTAAATAAAATACATAAAAAACCAGAGACATCAATTTTTATTACTTTTTTATATTGTGTAATTCATTCATTGCATTTTCAGAAGCTGGTATTACCTACTCTGGCAAAATCTGTTTTCCCAGTTTTAATAATGGCTAAAGTTAGTGTACCTTGGACTAGGCTAGACTGATTTTTTTCAGCCATTCCAATCAGCTGTATGCTTAGATCTGGCAGAATTTCCACAGTACAAGTACAGAAATTTCAGCCATGGTACATGCAAATAGCATATAGGCATGCAAACATTCATTACACTGTACATGTTACATATGCAGAACTTTACCTTACACATATCGCTTTGTCAGAAGTTCATAATATCTGTGGAGTGAAACCAATATGCTGTTTATGATAAATATGCTGTTTATGATACTCATATATTTTTTATGTATTTACAGGGACCTAATCATGCAGTGTCAACCGCATGTACTACAGGTCTTCATGCTATTGGAGATGCTACAAGATTCATACAGAGTGGTGATGCAGATGTCATGGTTGCTGGGGGTACAGAAGCAAGCATAGATCCCATTTCTGTAGCTGGATTTGCCAAAATGCGAGCTCTCAGCACAAAGTTCAATGACACCCCACACCTAGCCTCTAGACCTTTTGACAGGGACAGGGATGGCTTTGTCATGAGTGAGGGGGCAGGAGTTATGGTTCTTGAGGAACTTTCCCATGCTTTGAGAAGAGGAGCAAAAATATATGGGGAGATTCTTGGCTATGGTTTATCAGGAGATGCCCACCACATGACTGCCCCATGTTCTGATGGTAGTGGAGCACAAAGGTGCATGAAGACAGCCTTGAAAAATGCCTGCATATCAGAAGAACAGATTGGCTATATCAATGCCCATGCCACATCAACACCACTTGGGGACAAAGCTGAGAGCAGGGCAATCTGGGAGATCTTCAGTAAAAACTGTGATAATTTGCTTGTGTCCTCCACAAAAGGGGCTCTGGGACATTTACTGGGTGCTGCAGGTAGTGTTGAAGCCATAGTAACATTGTTAGCCTGTCAATCAGGGGAGATCCCACCCACTATAAATCTGGACCACTTGGACACAGGATACAATTTGAACTATGTTCCTAAGGTTTCAGTGATTTGGAAAAATAATCCTAGTGGGAGAAGAATAGCTCTGACAAATTCTTTTGGATTTGGTGGGACTAATGGATGTCTTTGTATCTCATCATACCATTTAGACTGAGCTTTAACCATTTCATTAAGATCATTTTGTTCAGTTTGAAAAAAAAATAATTATGGCATTTGTTTTGAATGACACTCATCAAATTCAGTAATTAAAAAGCTCTTATTTTACATTGAAATTATTCAAGAATTTCTGCTGTAAAATAATGCTGACAGTAAAACACTAATTGATCAGAGATCATAAATGCCAATCTTTGCATGACTTAAGGACGTGGAAATAGTGGTCCATTAGGCCAGTGTGAGTACTGTTGATTCAGTCTTTCTAAAGAGTAAAAGGGAATTTCAGTTACTATTATCCAGAACTCTACATTTGCAGTGCTGAGGGTGATTCAGTAGATAACATGTCAGACTTGTGACTGAAAGAATGTGAGTTTGGATCCTACTATCAGACCAATCTGAGTTGGCTACTATGGTGTGTCCTTGCACAAGGGACATTACTCTATTTTCCTCAGTAATAAATTGTCTCCTTGTGCTACTAAATCATAAACACCAAACCAAGATAAGAAGTGTATTAGAGTATTTTATGCAAAATTAACTGACTAAAAACAAAGAATTCTTTGAATGTTTTCAAGAAATACAGTAGAGTTTAATTGTAAGTATTTAAAACAAAGTTATCAACATTTTTCCTCTGCTAAATCATTATGGCACATTTGATAAATATTAACAGTTGCAGTCAGAAGAAATTCTGGATGTTTTGTATATCTTGGCAACAATAGTACATAGTGAAAACACTCTCAAGCAGAGCCATATAGTTTAGTGCACCTTGATTTGAAGTAAAATATCTAATTCATTAAAATCTTATGAAGTACTTGATGTACCTGAATCATATACAGGTGTGCACTAAAAAATAAAATGAATGGATCATATTTATTCCTTATACTTTGATTACTGTACTTTCCAGCCTATAAGTTGATAACTTTTTTACTTGAAAGTTAGGTCTTTGTCTTATATTCGGAATCAACTTATATATGAATTATATCATTGAAACTGCATCAACTTAAATATGGACAACAGTACCAGGTATGTTATTAAAATTGCTCTGTAATCAGCATAATCAAGAACAGGTTACACAGAAGTACCAATTCTTGTTCAATTACTATGTCAATAAATTTTTATAAACTAATATGACTACTTTTATATTTATAAGTTTTGTCATTATTTTGTATGCATTATATTTGTATTTTCTAATTTCTCAAGCATGAAATAAAAGAAAACAATTACCGATAAACATTTCATTTGCTGCATATCATATTTACAGTCAATACTCTCTAACGAACTGTACTAATTCAAAGCATTGTTTTTTCCTAAAAAAGATACAAAATAACTTTATTTTATTCATCCTTTTTCAACCAAACCTTATTATATTCCTTATCACATTTTAGCCACTGGTCAGTTGAGATTTGATTTTTCAGTATATTATTTCACATGCAAATGGTTACAGATATAGCTTTTTTATTGATATAATAGATCCTACAAAGGGATGTAATCCATATTAACTTGAGTGTTCTATGAATATTTATAAAATATTGTAGATTAGGTACATACTTTTATATATTAATGATAACTGTCATATCTTCACTAAAGAATTCCCTTAATATAGCTTAGAATTCACATATATCAATGGACTACTCATAGATCATCAACAATCTGTTTTTTTTTGTTTTGCATTTCAGTTTAAAGAAAATTGTAATGTCAACACATCACCTATATTCATTCTTAACCAGCTATTGGTTCAGTGTCTCTCTTTGATTATGCTGGTTGTTGATAAATTGGTGTTTGGTTTCAGACAACAGTCCAAGCTAATTACCACAATTGTTTAAACAATTGGCTTTGGCTACAGGTACTAGGTACTGTATTGCCAGTACTCCTTTGTTTTCTATTATTAATCCACATCAGTTATGGTACCAGTTTTCAATATCAAGTGGATTAAGAACCACAAGAAATGATGCCCACTCTCTTCTCTGGAGGTAAATAATGAAGTTAGCCATGGGCATTGTTTTCATTGCAAAAATACTGGTACATTTTAATGAGTTATGCATGCTCTGATCAATCTTTTCATTCATAATCATTCATCATTCATGTAAATATCCCTGTACAAATCATACAACTTATCTCACAATGCCTCCCGTCAAATCATGCAAGTCTTACACAATGGCTATTAAGCTGGAAGGTGTAAAGTTTGCATAAGAGAAAGGTGGTAATATGGTTGCTCACAGGAAATGTGTAAGTGAAAAATGTGTAAGGGACTGGCATAAAGCATAGGTTGCATTAGGTGCTACCAAAAACAAAGAAAGTAAATCATGGCTGCAAAGCAAGATTGAGTAATATTGAAGATAAATTAGAAGAATGTGTCTTGACACAATGCACTGTGTGTCGTGGAATGAACTCAGACTCAAGGCCAAGGAAATTGCAGCTGAATTAGGAATTGAAAGTTTTAGTGGCAGTACATGATACTGTTTTAGGTTTATGCAAAGAAGTGGCCTTAGTATAAGATAACACACTACTATGCAACAGAAACTTCCATGAGTACGTGAAAGAGAAGATTAAGACTGACAAGTTGGAAATGATAAACATGGATGAAATGCCATTAACATTCGACATTCCAGTGAACAGAACAGTTGAACTAAAATGATCTAACAGTGTTACTATTAGGACAAAAGGGCATGAGAAGTCGCTCAGTCATGTTCTGCCAATTGGGGGAAGTTGCCACCAATATTGATTTTTAAAAGAAAAACAATGCAAAAAAAGAAATACCTTAGTGGAATAATGATTGAAGTAAATCCAACGGATGGATGGACGATAACATGATAGGGAATTGGTTTGATAGATGTTTTGCACATCGAGTTGATGGATTTTTTCACACTAAGATGTCTATTCTCATGGATTTTATGCATGTCCACATCATATATGCCCAGGTTGTACATTGGGTTAAGGATACATAGAACAGGATGCCTGAGTCAGCTACTGTGAATAGCATTATTAAAGAAGAAATTGTCAGTGGGATAGAGAAACCAGATTAAGGATGATGAGATGGAGACAAACTATAATGGGAACATTTTCAATAATTAGAGCCCTGCCATTTTTCATTCTGATATGAAAGACCAGGAATTTGAGGGATTCTCAGGTGTTGGAGTTGATTAAGTGAACCAATATTTTTGTGATTAGGGTGTGGAACAGTTCTAGTACAGGTAATAAAATGAATTACAACATTGATGTGCTTTCAATTATTATTGACATGTTAATTAATATATTCAGGTATTATAAAACTGTTTTTCTGCCTTTTCTTCACATTTCTGATTTTCTTATGGATAGCCCCATTTCTCTATTGGTAGTGTCATTAATTTTATCTTTTCTGTTGAATCTTGCACTAAGATTGGTTTCTAATGGAATAATCTGGCTAAAGCATTAAACCTTTAACATGTACAGCCATGTGCCTATTGTGGCAATGGATGTCATAATTAAAACAAGCATGGACTGTTTATTCAGCTGTGTTAATTGATGATGGAATATAGCAGTGCCCTTGTATAGAAGGAAAAACACAATTGTCAGGTAGCTAAACAATACAGATTGCAATTGTCCTAAACTCTTTCTCTCCAAATCAAAACTCGAAAAAGCATGTTAGGATCAGTGATGCAATTTCATGATTGCCACTAATATGGAATAGCATACTGTGATACCATTAATATTTATGAAACTAGTTAATATTGTGTAAAAATGAAGCTAAAGTATTGATATGGCCTTATCTTATACTCATAACAGGCTTGTATATAGATGAATGATGGAAAATTTATAAAATTAGTGAATTCAACTTATACTCCGCAATGACTTATAGGCAGACAAATACAGTATTTTACATGTAAATGATGTTAAAATGTTGGAACAATATGGGTAAGGTTGAGGTAACCATAAGATGTTAATAAGTATTTCTTTTTCATTATTTAATAATAGACAGAAGTTTAAACTATGTCATTTTATGTCCCCAAGAGTTCCAGTGTGGTATAATAAACTTGCAAAGTGACATATCAGTGACATCATAATGAAATGATAATGTTATGATAATATCTTATCTAGCTGTGTAGTAAATATTGATTTACAAAAGCTAGCTAACTTAAAGTTCATTTGTCTGAAACTAGTATTATTGTCTATATTTTCAGTGATGAAGTAAAAGAAAAACATTGTGTTGATAACAGTAACTGTTTTATTTTTATTAGCAACCGTTTTCATAATGTGTACAAAAAAATTAATAAAAAGATATTCTATCAGAGTTTAGAGTCTGTCTTACCAGAAATCAAGATTTATTGATTTCTTTAGCAAAACATGAGTCAGACATTAACATTTTAAATAAAAAATATTGTTGCAATATAGTATGATGACCATCATGATGTCTCAAAGTATGCTTATATTGTTCATATTCAATATCCACAATGAAGTGGTTCACAAAGATTTAATTTTCAATAATGAATGTGTATGCAATTAATGTTCTGAACAATTGAAATCATAAAATCTGACAAAATTATCATGCATAGCATGTGAACATGCAGTATATTGTACAGTTGTTTTTTTTTTTTAAATATTAGCGGATAGAGAAAAGCTGAACATTAAATTATTTTTCATTAATTAGGGTAATAACTGATTTTTGCCAAAACAGAACTATGTCTACTCATTAGGCCAAAATATAAAATCAGAGTATTTTATGTTCAGACTTTCTTGATGTGAATCATTGTTCATTTATTAGATTATATTGAAAAAGTCCCGAAAAAAAAACATCTGTAAAACTTTTACATTATGATGATTTAATTTGTACATCTAGCCTGAAAGTATGACAGGATTCCAGTGCACTTGCAAATCAACTGATGCCATGCACATTTGCCAGAGAAAATGTATTGCTTGGTGATCTGTAGATGCCTGCATGTTTTATGATTTGACTGACATGCAGTGATATAATTCAATTATATTACATGGAGTTCATTGTGTTTTCAAGATGTTAACAATTTTTCCAAGGAATGGTACATAGTTTAAGCAGCATGTACTAAAAATACATTGCCATGTAATATAAAGGGCATTTCAGTGCAATTTTCAGGTATGCTTTCACTTAGTTCTTGCCAGACCAAACATTTTCTCTTTGTGTCTTAATTGCCATCATGAAACCCAACTGTTGAGTTTCTTAAAAATGGTCAAGACTACATTTCCTCCACAAATGGATTAGTGCACAAATTTGAAATATATTACACCAAATATTTTACAACCATATAATTGAAAATATACAAATGAATACCAGCAAAAATGACAAGAAAAAAGATTCCAATAGTTTAGGATTAAAAATCTCTTGACGAATATAATCATTACATAGCTATCAAAATTTAGTTTTACAATACAGTACATGTATATCATTACATAGCTACATATGATCAATTTAAATTTAGTTTTACAATACAGTACATGTATATCATTACATAGCTACATATGATCAATTTAAATTTAGTTTTACAATACAGTACATGTATATCATTACATAGCTACATATGATCAATTTAAATTTAGTTTTACAATACAGTACATGTATATCATTACATAGCTACATATGATCAATTTAAATTTAGTTTTACAATACAGTACATGTATATCATTACATAGCTACTGATGATCAATTTAAATTTAGTTTTACAATACAGTAATATCATTAAATAGCTGTTACTAATCAATTTAAATTTAGTTCCATGTATATCTTGAGAGAAAAGATAGCCACTGACTATTAAGATCTCGGATCCATTTCTTATCAATATTGTACAAGTAGTTGTATTAAATTATCAGGTAATTAGTTTTCACCTCTTTTAGCTGTTTCTTTACCAAAATAAAATGGAATACAATTACACAATCTTATTGCTTTTACTTAACCAACATGGAATAGATTTATATAACCTGGTCACTATTACCTGACCAAAAAGGGTAATCTCACTGTTATTACTTTACCAATGTGAAAATAGATTTATGTAATCTTGTTGCTATTACCTGACCAACAAGGGTAATCTCACTGTTATTAATTTACAAACATTTAATAGATTTATATAATTTTGATGCTATCACTTTACCAATGTGGAATAGATCTATATAATCATGTTGCTACTGCCTGACCAACAAGGATATCACTGTCATTACTTTACCAACATGGAATAAAATTTATATAATTTTGTTGCTACTGCCTGACCAACAAGGATATCACTGTCATTACTTTACCAACATGGAATAAAATTTATATAATTTTGTTGCTATTAATTTACCAATGAGGAATAGATTTATGTCATCTTGTTGCTACTACCTTACCAACAAGGATAATATCATTGCTTTACCAACATGGAAATGATTAATATAATCTTGCCAACATGGAATTGATTGATATAATATTGTTCCTATTACATGACCAATGTGGAACAGATTTATGTAATTTTGATTGCTATTAATTTACCAACATGGAGTAGATTTGTATATGTTATTGCTATTGATCAACATGCAATAGATTTATATAATCTTATCATCACTGTTAATTTACAAATGCATGGAGTAGATTTGTCTATTGTATTGCTATTGATCAACATGGAATAGATTTATATAATCTTATATTGTAGTTGTTTTTAATTCATTTTTTTTCAGTCTGTTCCTTCTGCTTTCGTTCTTCTTCCTCTTTCAGGGAGTCATGAGCTGTTTTCCAATGGTAAAGTCTGAAGGCAATCTCTACCTCTAATGGGGGAGGGGGACCAGGCTCCTCTTCATCCTCCTGAAGAGGGGCAGGACCTTTGCCTCCTTTACCTTTGTCTTTCTTATCATCTTTACCTTTTGCTGCAGATGCACTTGCTTTTTGATCTGAAAATTGTAATGCAAAACAATATAGAGTAACAAATTGGAATTGACATAATGTGATATGACATCAGCACACAGCAAGAGAAAAAGTGGAACAACCAGAGTCAGGAGGAAATGTGTATGGTCTTCAAAATAAGTCTTGAGTTTGCTAATTGTAACTGGAGAATTTATCATGATTCACTAAAGAATAAAATAGCAATAATATCCGTAATAAATAAAATATTAAATAAAGCAGGAGTACCAAACATTCAAGTATATGATAATAAATTTAGATTGATATTTAATTTTTCATTACATTCATCTCAATTAGAATATTTAAAAGCTATTAATTTTTCTGTTTCATAAATTGATGTTATCCAAAGTTTGTATAATGCTGTATGCATTATATAAAGATTGTTTATTCGTTTCATATTTAAATTTATATATTGCCCAAAATGATGAAATTCAGTATCAAGATGGCAGGGTGGTTATTGATCCCACAACCCTTAGTTCACAAGTTTGATGCCGCATCAACTGAGCAGCCTTGGCTCTTGATGACTCTGATGTCTGGGGTGAGGCAGTTTTTAAGGTGGATGAAGCCACAACCTATGCAGGGGTGGGTGGGAAGGTTATTATATTTTGGATTTTAATGATACACAAACTCAGCAGAGACCACATTTTGCCTTGCTTCTTCCTCCTCATTGGATGAAGAGCACTCATAATTCCCCCCCTCTGTAAACCCCCATCATCTCTGTATACCAAGAAAACTTTCCACCAACCAGACCTACCATACAAGATTTCAAAGTGTGAAATTTATTAAAAGCATTTTTCTTAGTATCAAGTATGTTGGGTCACTTCCCTGATCATTTCAATTCTTGCACAAAAGAAGAATAAACAGACAAATGAAATATGAAAGCAATATTTGATGGTAAGTATAGAGTGTAATTGCCCAAATGTAGATAGCAGTCTGGTTTTACAATATTTGATGGTAAGTATAGAGTGTAATTGCCTAAATGTAGATGACAGTCTGGTTTTACAATATTGGATGGTAAGTATAGAGTGTAATTGCCCAAATGTAGATGGCAGTCTGGTTTTACAATATTTGATGGTAAGTATAGAGTGTAATTGCCCAAATGTAGATGGCAGTCTGGTTTTACAATATTTGATGGTAAGTATAGAGTGTAATTGCCCAAATGTAGATGGCAGTCTGGTTTTACAATTTTCAAAGATTATGAATAGTTCTGCTATTACATCAATGTAATTCATATTGTATCTAATTCTGTCAATAGATTCATGATGTTGGGCTATGCCACTGTATGAAATATTCATTACTTAGCATAAAATCAAATATGGAGGCCTCAATCAACCTTAGATATTTTACCACCTACCACAGTACATTCTGTTAAGTATAGATCAAGTGTGGTACCATAGAGGTACAGATTGAATATATTACCACTAAGCTATTCATATGAAAAATTACCATCACTGAACAAAGCACATATTATTATTATTATTATTATTACTATTTATTATTATTATTACTGGAATGGGTTAATAAATTACCATTTTTTTGTCAGCAATTCATTTTTTTTTGTTGGGTATGAATGCAAAGTGTATATGATGGGATTTGGTTTTGTCTATCTGCAGGATAACTGATGAAAAGAGATCTCATAAATACCGAATGAAGATTACATTATTAATACTTGCAGCTTCCTGATATTGTAAGATTTACATAAATTGTGAAGATAAAACCTTGAAGATTGTTTTGGGTTGTTTGGGACTTGATTTATTTACAAGGTGGATTTGTTTATAGGGCAAGATATTCTTTATATCTGTATACAAAACTTGAATAAAAACAAAACATTTGTAAGACTGAGAGAATCATTAAATACCCTTCACAGTCCAAATCTACAGAAAACAAAACAATTTTTTAGAAATTTTAAAATGGACCGAAATGCAGTGTTATGAAAGTGCATCAGTGTGTTGTTACCGCATAGAAATTGGTCCATACAAAAAAAAATGGCCTATAAGTTTCCTGTGCTCATGCAATAAAAATATAGGTTTGCTATGGTTATATAATAAATTTATATGTTTCCTATGGTCATGTAATATATAGGTTTTATATCGTCTTTTTATAAAATTTACAAATGAATTCTTCTATCTGTCCATAGCTCTGTTAAGTTAACATAAGGTGTAGGGGTGAATTCTTCTATCTGTTATATTAACTTTAAGTGTAGGGGTGAATTTAACACTTTTTATTCTTCAATAAATGTCTCTTATTTTCATTGAGCACTGTGCTAGAGATGTTTATTGCTTCAGAAGAATTTCTGTGCTGTTTTATGCTACTAGTTCAAATTTGTCTACTTGTCTGTTACACGCAGATTTAGTTCCATTCTGTCTCTTAATTCTCTTCCTTCTCCACCTCCATTCATCATATATGTGTTCTAAACAAAGAGGCTCTTCATTTTGACCTATGTATGTTATTCCATTTATTCTACTTTAATGCATGATTATTTTGTCCAAAACTGATCATTTTCAGGCTTTTTATGATCCTTTCGTTGATATTTTGGTACGGATGTGCTGTTATGTTTGTAAATAGCTTTTGTTGTACATTCATCAGTTGATAATATTGGGGTCTAAAGTAAAAGTCATGCAGGTAATGTAGGTGTTCAATACCGACTATTTCATTAATGGGTGTCATTTTTTAAAAATATGATTCTACATACCTTTAAAGGCAATTATTCATTTCATTTGGATCCTCATACAGCCATATTCCTTTGAAATGTAATTATTTGCATGCCATAAGAAGAATATAAAGCAAAATCAATGTTAAAGTTTGTGGACATTTTGTGATGAGATTAACCTAAAGGTTGGATGAATTTTAATGAATGTTGCATGCTGTGTCATAACATAAGTTACATATCTTGATGAAGAAATTTGTTCTACCCTTTTTTGTAACAATTCGACTCAACATGCTCTTTTCTTAACCTGGGATCCCCGAGTGGCTGAGTGGTATAAAGTACTAAACCAATATCGATCACTGCCACCTCACTTCTGTCTGTGTGGATTCGAGTATTAGGCTCAGCCAATGTGGGTACGTGAGAAAATTTGCCAGTAGCTTCTTGTGGGTCGGTGATTCTTTCTGGGGTTTTCCTAGGCTCTTCCTCCACCATTAATACTGGTTGACACGTATAGCCTATCTTGTGCTGAAAATGGAGTTAAACCCTATAACAACAATAACAACTTTTCTCAACCCAGTTTTGTATCTGGCCACCATTTTACAAGTCCAAGTGATTGATAATTTTCATCTGGCTGTTTCTTGGTAATAGTTAAGATACAGAGCATTCAAGAAATTGGATTAAATAGACTTAAGTTAAAGAAAATCAGTATTTTAAAACAACAATTTATAATTAGTTGGAGTAAATGCACATACATGACCTGTATGACTTTTTTAATTAGTATGAACAATTTCACTGCATGTTTTGTGTTCTGTTTCTTTAAAGGACCCCTGAGTGTATACTTGGTAGCATTTTGTGTTAGGAGTTGTATTTTGGCAGGGAATTTGTATTACTGTAATGTGTTTACTATAGTTTCTTTCTGTTTCTTTTCTGAATTATTCCTATGATTATATCTGGTCCAAATTTGTTTTAGTACTCATGTAGCCACTTTCTTTTATTCTTCCAAATCTGAGCTGACATTCTTCTTCTACTCTGACATTGCTGTATGAAGACTTATATCAACTTCTCATATACTTCCTCAGTAGTTTTGTATTTGAAAAATTGCATGCATTCATCTAGCTGAAAAAATGTATGCTCATATCTTTTAGCTTTTTCTTCATTATTATTATTATTATTCTTATTTTTATTATTATTATTTATTATTATTATCATTATTATTACTATTATAATTATTATTATTATTATTACTGTATTATTGAGCTTCAGTGATGTAATGTTGCTTTGCTTTTAGTGGAATTTTTTTAATTTGACTACAGCAGTTGTGCTTAACCTTTTTGTGTGGCAACCCAGATTAGGTTTGTAGTGTTAGCTTCGTGACCCATTGATTGCTAAAAATATGTAAAATTATTAAGGTTGATCTTGGCGACTCACTCCATACAGTATGGTGACCAAGTTTTGGGTCACAACCAAGAACCACTGGTCTACAGTATGCAGCCCAATAATTAGTTTTGGTTTATACTTCCTTTGGATAATTATTGATTCCTTGCTCAAACTTGTTTTATTTGTGTGTGTGTGTGTGTGTGTGTGTGTGTGTGTGTGTGTGTGTGTGTGTGTGTGTGTGTGTGCATTTTGTTTGATAGCCTCAAGGTTTATTAGTATTCCAGCTAACTGCAGCCCAATTAAAATAAAGATTATTATTATTATTATTATTATTATTATTATTATTATTATTATTATTATTATTATTATTATTATCACAACAATCAAGTTTTCAAATTTTTTTTCAAGTTTATACTGACAAAACTTTCTACCTCATAAAAAAAGTTTTGCCACAAAAAATGGTTTATTGATTAACCCATTCACATGCAGTGATTATAAAAGATGGTCACATGATAAAATCAGTATGGAAGGCTATGGAAGTGACTGTTCTTCATTTACAAACAACATTCTTGAGGTTCTTGTTACCTTAAAGAAAAGAATATTCTTTTCGGGACAAATATTAAAGGCACATGTGAAACAGTAGTAATTGAGGACAAAGATGGTGGAGCAAAATATGCTGTGTGTGATGCAGCATGTTTGATATTCTGAGATTAACTCTAGATGTTAAAGTGATTTTGAATGGACACTTCCAAGAATGTTTGAGAATGTGTACATGGTGTTTGGGGTGAAAATCCAAAAACAGATGCCAAAAGATGGCAAATATATTGCTAGTTATATGTGACTTTTAAGGAAGAACATTCAAAAGCCTAAATATGATGCTTCCACTGACGCAGACCATTTGGAGAAAAAAAAACAGAATGATTAACATCTCCATCAGTTGTTAACACAATAAAAGCTGATTGACGCATCAAAAATCTTTTGACAGATTCTCTTCATTTTGCTACCAACTGGTTGGATGTAGATTAAACATATTCGTAACATTTAACTGAACTTTGCATTTTTCATTTTTTTCAGTTGTACAACAAATTCTTAGGACAGTGCATAGGTTGGACTCGAAAAGAACCTTTCTGTCTTCGGAGGATAAATGTGGAGGAAGATTAGTGCTCTTATGAACTATGCAAGCCAGGAATGCTCAAAATTCATGTTCATGAAGAAGATTATAGTAATCTTTCTATATAAAATGGGAAGTTCAATTTATAATTTTCTCAGAAGGATTTCGTGCATGTGATAGTGACAATGATACTCCTGGTGTTAATGAAGATGATGACGATGTAAGAACCTTTGCCCTTTTCCTCTTTGACATTTTTCTTGGTTGCAGAGGGTGGCTTTTTCTTGTCCTTTGAATCTTTATTCTTCGAATCCTGTAAAAGATGTAAATAAAACCTTGTACAAACCATGGTACTGACACATTGCACAAGTGAATTAAACTGCATGTTAACATATGACCCATTGCAAGGGATATTAATTCCATGTTAATGTATATGCCTCTTTTGGTGAGGTAAATTAAACAGCACATAACCATATATATATATATATATATATATATATATATATATATATATATATATATATATATATATATATATATATATATATATGTATCTGACTTTAGTCCAACTGCAAACAATATAGACCCGTACCTGCCATAGCATAATGTACCAGCAGATCAATGTCCATATTTGGTTTGCTGATTACTCCTAATAAAATGTATGGACCTTAAGTGCTAGTACATTATGTGATTGCACATCTTTGCAGTTTGATGTAGGATTTGAATTATAAGTGAATATATATGGTATGTTGGACAACTCTTTATTTACAATGAGGCTTCACAGTGTGCATTTCATGAACATTCATAGTGCTGCCATCAGATAGTATTGAGAAAATGTCATTCAGATCTGAAAAGATGGGAAAAAAGGAGACCAACAACATTCATTTATGAACTAAGATTACAAACATATTCCACTTGAGGAGGATACATGTGCTGGTGACTAAGAGTATACAAAAGTTACTTACTTTAACCAACACTATGAATAGGGTCTGAAGTATATGAAGTAATATTTAAAGTAACTTAGAGAATAAAAACTTACAATGCTGATAAAATAAAGGTTGACAAAATGCAGATAAAATACAATATTACCACATAAAAAACTGATATGTTCAGACTTAATGTGATTTTATTATTATTATTATTATTATTATTATTATTATTATTATTATTATTATTATTATTATTATTATTACTTTATTTAAAGAGGGTAACTCAATTAGCTAAGAACTAATCTACCTTGAGGCCCTAAAGACATCATTGATGAAATGATTAGATGGTTCAAATCCTAGAACATATATAAAAAATCCATAATTGAACTCTGTCAGTGATTAATAAGTAGATAAGGCTGTTGAATCTAATGATTGCCTCAGAATTGTGAATAATACATGCCTGGCTAGGTGGTCTTCAATTTCTTTATGGCAAATTGAAATCACCATGAGTACTACAAAGGAACTACAGACAGTAATACCTTTCCAAAATGTCAATCAACTTTATCTAATTACCTCAGACTAATGGGATGGTTTTAAACTTAGGCCTGAAGTGAGTCATTGGATCATGTTATATAATGTGGGCCTACAAGAGGGAAATGTTTTCACAACATGGACAATAATGTAGGAATTGTATAGCAATACTGAGCCAAAAAATTTCAAAACCACTGCTTCAGTTCTGCTCAAATTATGACTTGGTTTGTTATAGTTGCCTCACAAATCTAAATCACACACAGACCATTTGAATGATAAATTTGTTTAAAGTTCTTGTTCACACAAATGAACCATTATCAGTAAGATGTGATGGAGAGAAATGTTTGTAAAGGCTAGAAATAGTCAATCTGTATTTTAGGGCACTTTGAAGGGATCAGAACCTGATGCTAAACTCACAAATTAAATGTATCAGGCTACTACTAATTTCAACAAATAAGAAGTTTATGGGATTTAACATCATATCAGCATAATCCAGATTATACACCACCAAGTAAGTTTAGGTACCATCTGTATTCCCTTATAAGTCCAAATGAAGGCACATTATACAATGGCAGATAAGGATCTTTGTTCTTTGCAGTTTTACTCACAAGTGAGTATACATGGTATACCAAAAATAGGTGTAGAAAACTAAGATACTGTGAATGCAGAAAAAGGTAAAATACAAAGTAAAATTATTTAAATAAACCACTCTTTAAACAAGAGTACCATGAATTACATTGTACACCCACCCCATTTTAATATCGTATGTGCATAACTGAAATGTTGACACAGAAACCATTTTTTACAAACATGTGTCTGTCCATGTACTTTAGTTACTGTGTTGTTTAATTATTGTTTAATAAAGTAATCAGTACTTCTTCATGTTGGCAGAACATATTATAATCCCTTTATAATACAAGGCTTCAGAAGAAAATCTGAATAATTTCAGAGAAACTTAATAAAATGTCTATGATTTCCACAACAACACTAAAAGCATTTGAAACTCTGGGTTTATGGAATTTGAGTTGAGTCACAGGCAGGTTTTTAGCTGGGATATTTTACATTTGATAATATTTAAATTTTGCAGTCAGTTGTATACAAAATTTTTTTAGAAAGAGGTAGGTTTTATTGCTTATATATTGATTTTACTAATTTGAGACTGGTCCTCAAAATAAGTTATGGAGATGTCAAACTAGTGAAGGGAGCACATCTGCAAGACCAAATCAATGAAACTTCTTGTAATGAATTGAACAAATAAATAAAACTTATTGTAATAAATTGAACAAATCAAAGAAACTTGTAATAAATTAAACAACTAAATTAAACTTGATATGGGATGAAAGTAAACTTTTACAGAACAATGATCATTGTGCTTAGACATGGTGGTCCTTTGAGAAAATTTGAAATACAGCAATATAAAGACAGCAGACTGAACCTGTGTTGTTATATAAGTGTATTACTCCCACACTATAAGGTACAATTTAAGTTATACCTGGTACCATAAACAAACAACTTATATTAATAACATTTAATATTTACCTGGTACCATAAATAAACAACTAACACTGATAAAATTTAATGCTTAGCTGGTACCATAAAAAAACCAAATAAGACTGATACAAATTAATGTGAACCAGGTACCCTAAAAAACCAACAGTGATACAATTTAATGTGTACCCAGTACCTTGAAAAACAAACAATTGACCAAACATACCATGGATATCAGGCCAGACCAAATGTGAATCTCATTAGCTGTGTTGTAAATTTTGCATCCCAATCTCCTTTTACCAAAGTGTAAAAGTTCTGATATTATTGCAATTAAAAGTCACCCCATATACTGAACCAGAAACAAGGACATGTTAATCAAATCTTCAAAAAAGAAACAAGTAATGCAAATATGAAAAAGAAATACCCTTGATGATGCAGATAATTTTTTCGAACCTTCATGCTAAAGGATAAATAAAGTTCTATGAATAAAAGAACAAAAATATTTTTTTTACACAATTTACATTATGTGTGATAAAAAAAACTCAAGCTTGATAATGAAATCAGTGAAAATCATGAAATTTGAAGCTCAGAGTGAAGACAGCAGATTTGGAATGCTTCTAATCTATGGCCTCATCAGTGCAAGAACTCTATTGTATTGAAGGGATCATACATAAGAAGGATCCTAAGTACACTGTCTTTACACAACATTTAATTCACTTTCACTCACTTCGGTATAAAGTTTACAGCCAGTACCTGTGAAAAATATTTGCTGACAGTTAAGTTTGGAAAAATGAATGATTGTGCAATGTCTGTGCATTATAAAACCAGTATACCTGACACATACTGTTCTGTGTATTGTACATACTAAGTATAACAGTTAACTGCATACACTCAGATCTGTCATCACATAATGCACAAGCAAATCTGGATCTATGCAACTTGTTCCTTGACATGTGACAGCAGATCAGGGTCAATGATGTTTGCAGTTTGCCCTGACTTATAATCAAGTTTATATGGTATACATGTATATACTTTTATGTCTTCTGATACAGTATATATCTGAGTGAATCTTGAGCTTTGAACTATGAAGGCTTCATCATGTATGTACAATACACTTCTTTCCAAGTAGATACTCTTCAGCTTTGGAAAACAAAATCTACTTGGGTATGATAAGGCAAAATCAAAGTATGCCCATAATACCACACAGAATTGTAATGTATAATCAAAATATAACTTTGATGAGAAAAAAAAGGTAAGTTATTTTGAGGTTACTTTATTGAAAATGGAAGAAAAATTAATTCCTTGAAAGTGAGACTCTGGATATAGTTTTTTCTTAAACCTAAATGACACAGGTTTTCAATTCATTGCACAACACTGACCATGAAGGATATTTTATAAAATAAATACAGCAATGATTTAAGTCACTTCATTTAATACTATTTCTTCAAATTACAACATTTTCATGAAAGCGAATTGTAAACAATATTAAAATTACCAATATCAGCACTTGTCGTAACAAACATTTGTCAAAACAAAAGCTGGTAGTAATGTAAGTGGGACAAAATGACTGAGAAAACTCTAATAGATCTCATTTCGAAAATAAGTAAATGAAGGAGTACATTCTGACAGTACAGCCAATACATAATGAAATACAAATGTTGATGAATAGATTCAACAAACACACATCATGAAAAATGGCACAAAAGTCCAGAGTAGCTTCCTCAAGCCTATTAAGTGATTGTAGTCATTTTGAATCACTCATATTATGTACTAAAAATTAATACTAATTTCCAATAAAATACTAAAAATTTTAATTATAATCTCTGTCTACATGGGTTTGGGTCTTGAAGCCAATGTGGTTTATGTGAGAAAGCATGCCATTTGCATACCATGGGACAGTGGTTCTTTCTGGGGTTTACCCAGATACTTTCATCCACCAAATATACTGGCTGCCATGTATAGCCTATCTTGTGCTGAAAAAAGGCATTAAACCCATAACCAACCAATTTTCTTGCAGCACCCTAACCTTGACCTTCAACCTCAAATCAACAGGTGTGCTCCTTATCTCCAATACAAACTATTTCAAAGTATAGTCAAGAAAAGTGATACAGAACTTAAGTAGTTTTGTGGAAATCATTTTTCTTTTTTCAATCCATGTGACTCTGACTTATTTTGACCTTTTGAATCCAGTAGTAGTTAAAAATGGTACCTTTATAAGGCATGGGTTTGCAGTTCAATACTGATAACTATCAACACAAATGTTCTCTTCTACTAGTACTCTATGGTCCAGTATCTTCAATTTATATACTAGTGTACTTCTGCTAGTACTCTATGGTCCAGTATCCTCAATTTATATACTAGTGTACTTTTGCTAGTACTCTATGGTCCAGTATCCTCAATTTATATACTTGTGTACTTCTGCTAGTACCTTATAGTCCAGTATCCTCAATTTATACACTTCTGCTAGTACCCAATGGTCCAGGATCTTCAATTTATATACTAGTGTACTTCTGCTAGTACCTTGTAGTCCAGTATCTTCAATTTATATACTAGTGTACTTCTGCTAGTACCTTATAGTCCAGTATCCTCAATTTATACACTTCTGCTAGTACCCAATGGTCCAGTATCCTCAATTTATATGCTAGTGTACTTTTACTAGTACCCATTAGTCCAGTATCCTCAATTTATATACTATTGTACTTCTTCTAGTACCTTGTAGGCCAATATCAATTTATATACTAGTGTACTTCTACAGGAAACCGCTACGGTGGCCTAGAGGTTAGAGCATCCACCTCAAATGCGTGAGGCGGTGGGTTCAGTCCCCGGTCAACTCATGCCAAAGACTTTAAAAAATGGTACTAACAGCTGCCTCACTTGACGTTCAGCATTAAGAAGTTAGTGTTAGGACTGGTCCGCCTGGTGTCAGGATAATGTGACTGGGTGGGAAATCATGTTACATGTATGCGGCATGATGCCCCAGTGCTAGACATCACTATAAACTGCCACACTGCAGACATCGTAGTGATATGACTGAAACATTGTTAAAGCTACGTTAAAAATCATAATCACATCACATCACTTCTGCTAGTACCCTATGGACCAGTACCCTCAATTTTATACTAATAATGTTCTGCTAGTACCATATGCCTAGTACTCTGAACTGTTATGCTAGTGTACTTTTGCTAGTACATTATGGTCCAGCATTCAGTTTGTATGTCAGTGTACTTTGCTAGTAGTCTATGGTCCAGTACTCTCAGTTTAAATATTTCATTTTCATTCTATGATGACATACATGAACGTAGAATATTCAAAATATCTAAAGGCACTTTTATGTAACATACTCAGCAAATGTATAAAGTTTGGTTGAAATAGCTTGAACAGAGTTATTGCACCAGAAATGAAAATTTTATAGACAGACAAATGTACATAGCTATAGCTAGATCCTTCTGCATTACATACTGAGAGTATATATAAGCACACATGAAATGGGTTATAGAATAATGCAAACCAAGATCTGTTTGAATTACTACAGCAATTATGAGAAAGAACTTGAAATGTAATCACAAATTACCCATAAATTTGGCTGGAAACTGATCTAACAACATATAGCCACGAAGTGATGGATGGCAGATAGATGTACAAATGGACAAAGATAACACTATATATCCTGACCACTGTTAATGACATGATGTACAGATGGACAAGGGTAATGTTAAATGCCCCTACCACTGTCATTGTGATGATATAAAGATGGACAAAGGGAGTACTGTATAACTCTATTAATGTCATTGTGATTTACAAATGGACTAGGATAACACTATATACCCCTACCAATGTCATTGTGATGATGTACAGATGGACAATTTTAACACTATATACCTCTACCACTGTCACTGTGATGATGTAAAGATGGACAAAGGGAGTACAATATACCCCTACCAATGTCATTACTAATGTCACTGATTTACAAGTGGACTAGGATAACACTATATACCCCTAGCATTGTCATTGTGATGATATAAAGATGGACAAAGGGAGTACTATATAAGCCTATTAATGTCACTGTGATTTACAAGTGGACTATGCTAACACTATATACCCCTACCAATGTCGCTGTGATGATGGACAGATGGACAATGGTAACACTATATACCTCTACCACTGTCACTATGATGATGTAAAGATGGACAAAGGGAGTACTATATAACCCTATTAATGTCATTGTGATTTACAAGTGGACTAGGATAACACTATATACCTCTACCAATGTCATTATGATGATGTAAAGATGGACAAGTGGAGTACAATATCCCCCTAACAATGTCATACTAATGTCACTGTGATTTACAAGTGGACTAGGGTAACACTATATACCCCTACCACTGTCATTGTGATGATATACAGATGGACAAGGGTAACATGCCCCCAACTACTGCTATTGTAAGGCATTCAAGATATATAAAAACAGTTTTCATAAGAAGAAATAATGTTGGTACCAAAGAAATGTTTACAGGCAGATTGATCATACATGTAGATGCAGAGAAGATTAAGTACTGTTTCTAATTGGAACTGCACTGTGAAAATAAGTGATATTATAGAATAAATATGTAAAGACATTGAAAACAACTGTGGATAAAACTTTAAAATATGAAACTTACAGCATTCCCTCTTTATAATACTGCCCATGGGAGTCAATACCACCTTATAGTGGAACTACCTTAAAATGATGTATTATATAAACTGGACCATTTCCATAATTGCTAAGAATACTGGGAAAACGTGCCCCAAACTGTTTGGATCAGTGCTGAAATTCTTTAATCTAAGTTGTGCTATTGACTACTATGGCAGCATCAATCACACACATTTGTACTTACACTGCTCTGTCTGTGACTACACACACATTTGTACTTACACTGCTCTGTCTGTGACTACACACACATTTGTACTTACACTGCTCTGTCTGTGACTAGACACACATTTGTACTTACACTGCTCTGTCTGTGACTACACACACATTTGTATTTACACTGCTCTGTCTGTGACTACACACACATTTGTACTTACACTGCTCTGTCTGTGACTAGACACACATTTGTACTTACACTACTCTGTCTGTGACTAGACACACATTTGTACTTATACTGCTCTGTCTGTGACTAGACACACATTTGTACTTACACTGCTCTGTCTGTGACTAGACACACATTTGTACTTACACTGCTCTGTCTGCGACTACACACACATTTGTACTTACACTGCTCTGTCTGCGACTAGACACACATTTGTACTTACACTGTTCTGTCTGTGACTAGACACACATTTGTACTTACACTGCTCTGTCTGTGACTACACACACATTTGTACTTACACTGCTCTGTCTGTGACTAGACACACATTTGTACTTACACTGCTCTGTCTGTGACTACACACACATTTGTACTTACACTGCTCTGTCTGTGACTAGACACACATTTGTACTTACACTGCTCTGTCTGTGACTAGACACACATTTGTACTTACACTGCTCTGTCTGTGACTAGACACACATTTGTACTTACACTGCTCTGTCTGTGACTACACACACATTTGTACTTACACTGCTCTGTCTGTGACTAGACACACATTTGTACTTACACTGCTTTGTCTGTGACTATTGATTTTGGATGCCTTTGAGTCCTTAGTTAAAACAATGTAGTTAAAATAGAAATTAAGTAAAACATAAAATGACATTTCATCCAAACATGGTCAGCTAATATGGTGAAAATTTCAATGATAGTTAGTACATGTGGCTTTTGGTAATTAAATCATGTTCAAGACATAGTGACTAATGACACAAACAAGTGCATTATGTTAACTTCATGAATTGCTTAGAAATTAACAATTTAATTTTTGGTGGGGAACCTGGAATTCAAAATAATGTCCAAATCTCCCACCACCACCAATAGCTTGCAAAAGTACTCTTGAGCTCAAAAAACTTTGATGAGAGTTATTACCCTTTTTTAACTTATATTATACAATATATAAAATGACCTTAAGAATGCAACTATTCCAAAGTTTTTGATGGATTACTAAGAAATTCAGAACATATTGTGACCAGCATCTGAGGTACCTGGGTATGGTTTTGTATGTTGTCCCTTTCAAAATTTTTATGATTTTACTTTTTAAACTATTATTATTTAATAATTAAAGATATGGATATACTGCAGCTATTCTAAAAAATGCCTGTGGTTGTGTGGAATTTTTAAAGGGGAGAATGTGTTGTTTTTATTGTAGTGAGTTGATTTTTTGTAATACTATACATCACTGATTGACTCTAAATATTAGTTAATTAAGTTGCTTAGATTTTTCTAACAGTCATTGGATTACTCATGCACTGTTTTGATTATCTGGACATACCATAATGGATATACACAGATTTACAAGTTCTTCTTTTTTGAGGAAAACAGGGTGGGGCCATTTATTAGAAGGGCTTATATCAGAATAGTTATGGTATTTCTGAATTGGGCATTTTGGGCTTGTGACTGATGTAAAACAATTACATCTCCCACAGTAACTTCACAGTATGTAGCCAAAAAAATACCAACAGTTGGCAGGGAAGCAGAGCTTGCCACCCATAACATTAGACACATAGTTTCAAGGCAAATAGAATATCTCAAGAAAAGCCAGGATGTCAACTCATTTGAAATTCATCAAGCTCTTTAGTGTACAATGTTTTTCAAAATTATCACATAAAGAGATGGCTAGCATTTGCACTGTGAAAAAGGCATATCTATCTTTGGGGCTAGGGTACACATAAACTTCTTTTGCTGTGAGTTTCAGTTGACTTATCAGGTCAGGTGAATGATGTTCTTATGTTTTGATTTATTATAGCTATCCAATACTTTTGATTTTTTTAAAACCTATTATTGTGCTCTATCTTTTTAGGAACTTTTATATTAGGCAGATTGATGCACTATCAAATTTGTGCATAGGAAGTGTCCTTTGCCCCCCCTTAAAAGTTGGTATTTATTTATTTATGCAGTCAACCACATCCGTTATTTTGTTCTTTTTCTTTGTTTGCATGTAAGCAATTATTACGTATTAGCCAGATTAATACTACCTTCCTTGGTCTTATTTCTTCATACCCCTCTCTCCTCTACAGGAGACTGATAGTACAGGGGAGGTTACTGCTTTTTGTATTCTACGTTATAACTATTTCCATCAGGACAAATTACCATAATTTTCTTTTAATGTATTAGAGATGAGAAATAAATGTGAATTTAACATTTGCTTCCATTTCCTGTATGTTCCCATCTCTGCACTCCTTTTCTAATGAAAATTATTCATTTTTCAGTACAGACACACAAAAACATTATATGGCATATTTTCGAAAATCTTCAAACTCCAGATGAGGAGCAAATACACTTTTAAAAAAATTTTAAATAAACTGATATGAATGGTGGATGACACCAGTGGAACAGTCTCGCAGATGGTGATTGATATGGCATCTTGTCAGCCATGTATGGAAGAAAAGTATCAAAGTTTTAGTACACAAACAATGATTTCTACCTCCATAACCCAACTGTAAAGTTGACTTCATAGATAAACATATCACACCTATACCACAATAAGAAATATATAAATGTTGAACATCTGTCTGTTGAAAATTCTAGCTATGTACCATCTGTTAAAACATACCTTTCTGTCTGTGTCAATACTTTTGATGGTGGATGCCACCTCCACACCACCCTGTGTGAAAATTGACTGGAAATCATGTTCTCCTTCAAGGAAATCTGACAGTGGGATGTGCCATGTTGCCAGTGTGGTGTATGTTGGAGGGTTCCGCTTTAATTCCTGCTCTGACTCCTTCTTTTTCTTTTTATTATCTCCCTTACCTCCATCTTTGCCCTGTAGACAAAAAAATAGCAAAATTAATAATAATAATAATAATAATAATAATAATAATAATAATAATAATAATAATAATAATAATAATAATAATAATGATATGATAATGATAATAATGTCTATATGCTGCACACAATGAATTAAAATTAATTATACTGATTATAACAAAAACAGTGCCCGCATCTTCGGTAGTATAATAATGTTAAATGTTAGTGACAATCAAAAGTGCAGCAAATTATGCTCTGATTACTTGCATCTGATAGAGAGAAATATTACAAGTCAGTTCTCAAAACAACTGTTTCAGTATATATACCTTTTGCTATTGATTGTTGTGACCCAGTTCATATCACAAGACATAGTCCCTGACACAATTTGTATTATATGTACCTTGTGCTACTGATTGTTGTGACCCAGTTCATATCACCAGACATAGTCCCTGACACAATTTATATTATTTGTATTCTTATCAATTGCCTTTATTTTAATTTGACAATTTAGTACCATTGTTATCAATAGCCTTAATTTTGTCATGTTAATTTAATACCATTGTTGTCAATTGCCTTAATTTTGTCATGACAATTTAATACCATTGGTATTAATAGCCTTAATTTTGTCATGTTAATTTAATACCATTGTTGTCAATTGCCTTAATTTTGTCATGACAATTTAGTACCATTGTTATCAATAGCCCTAATTTTGTCATGTTAATTTAATACCATTGTTGTTGATTGCCTTAATTTTGTCATAACAATTTAATACCATTGTTATCAATAGCCTTAATTTTGTCATGTTAATTTAATACCATTGTTGTCAATTGCCTTAATTTTGTCATGACAATTTATTACCATTGTTATCAATAGCCTTAATTTTGTCATGTTAATTTAATACCATTGTTGTCAATTGCCTTAATTTTGTCATGACAATTTTTACCCTTGTTATCAATTGCATTTTAACCATTGAAATTAATGCAATACTGTATGTAATCCATTTCACGCTTTTATTCATTTTTTTGGGTGTTCAGAAAGAATTATGGGTAAAATTAGAATTTTCTCAATTAATGAAAATTTTTACAAAAATTTAATCAGAAAAAAAAATTTGCTACAAAAAAATTAAAGACCTCCAAAATTATTATTTTAATGAAGTGATGGTATGTGCAAATTATGGGTATGAACATAATATGTACAGTATGGTTAAATGTATTTCCTCATCATAATGAGTCCTTAAATGACATAAATATTAAAATTTAAACAGTATTACCAATTTAAATTGACCTGCAAATTCAATAACTTAATCTACATCCAAGAATGAACATTTTTATAAATTATATACATGCATTTTTCAGACTGTAATGTGTACTGCAACATGGTAGTATCAAGATAATTCTGACACCAATATTTGTATTCTAAATACATATTGTTGTTACATCTCAAGTAATAATTCAAATTTTTATTCAGATGTTATGTTGTGCTTGTGTGCTATGTGTAACATTATGTAATAATATTATAAAAGAATAAAAGAAAGGAGCCTATTAAAGTTTTAAAATGACCTTATAAAGCATCATACAAAACATCATGATGTCATGTGATAAAATTTAAATATACATTCAGGCAATCGTGCTTAGTTCAGATAAGTTAAAATGTATATTGGGGCAATAAGGCTTAATTCAGACAAGTTAAAATGTATATTGGGGCAATAAGGCTTAATTTAGACATGTTAAACTGTATATTGGGGCAATAATGCTTAATTCAGACAAGTTAAAATGTATATTGGGACAATAAGGCTTAATTCAGACAAGTTAAAATGTATATTGGGACAATAAGGCTTAATTCAGACATGTTAAAATGTATATTGGTGCAATAATGCTTAATTCAGACAAGTTAAAATATATATTGGGGCAATAAGGCTTAATTCAGACAAGGTGAAACGTAATGAAACAGGGCTCAGAGTATTCGTGTTTATTGTATAATATTAAGATACTTAAGACAGTGATCAACTTCAGACTCAGAACAAAGTCTAAGAATAAAGACAGTGATTAACTTCAGACTCAGAATTAGGTCTAAGAATAAAGACAGTGAACAACATCAGACTCAGAAATAAGTCTAAGAATAAAGACATTGATTAACTTCAGACTCAGAACAAAGTCTAAGAATAAAGACAGTGATTAACATCAGACTAGGAATTAAGTCTAAGAATAAAGACAGTGATTAACTTCAGACTCAGAATCAGGTCTAAGAATAAACACAGTGATTAACTTCAGACTCAGAATTAAGTCTAATAATAAAGACACTGATTAACATCAGACTCAGAATTAAGTCAAAGAATAAAGACAGTGAACAACATCAGAGATCAGAAGTCTAAGAATAAAGACAGTGAACAACATCAGAATTCAGAACTAAGTCTAAGAATAAAGACAGTGAAGAACATCAGAATTAAGTCTAAGAATAAAGACACTGATTAACATCAGACTCAGAATTAGGTCTAAGAATATATATTGGAATAGTAAGAGTATATAATGTGACACGATGCAATTTTTGTGTAATATATTACATATGGTATTTTGGACAACACTTTAATCTATTTTTTAAAAGTTTATAATTATGACCATATGCTAGGATAAGTATAGACTTACTAGGGCATCTGTAGTATTGTGACCATAGGCTTGGTTTGGGATACTTTTACTAATGCATCTGTAGTATTGTGACCATGTGCTAGATTAGAGATATTACTAGGGCATCTGTAGTATTGTGACCATGTGCTAGATTAGAGATACTTTCACTAGGGCATCTGTAGTATTGTGACCATAGGGTAGATTAGAGACACTCTTACTAGGGCATCTGTAGTATTGTGACCATGGGCTTGGTTAGGGATACTCTTACTAGGGCATCTGTTGTGACCATAGGGTAGATTAGAGATACTTATACTAGGGCATCTGTAGTAGTGTGACCATGGGCTTGGTTAGGGATACTCATACTAGGGCATCTATAGTATTGTGACCATGTGCTAGATTAGAGATACTTTTACTAGGGCATCTGTAGTATTGTGACCATGTGCTAGATTAGAGATACTTTCACTAGGGCATCTGTAGTATTGTGACCATGGGCTTGGTTAGGGATACTCTTACTAGGGCATCTGTAGTATTGTGACCATAGGGTAGATTAGAGATACTTATACTAGGGCATCTGTAGTAGTGTGACCATGGGCTTGGTTAGGGATACTCTTACTAGGGCATCTATAGCATTGTGACCATGGACTTGATTAGAGATACTTTTATTTGGGCATCTGTAGTATTGTGACCATAGGCTTGATTAGAGATACTTTTACTAGGGCATCTATAGCATTGTGACTATGGGCTAGATTAGAGATACTTTTATTATGGCATCTGTAGTATTGTGACCATGGGCTTGGTTAGGGATACTCTTACTAGGGCATCTATAGTATTGTGACCATGGGCTAGATTAGAGATACTTTTACTAGGGCATCTGTAGTATTGTGATCATGGGCTAGGCTAAAGATACTTTTACAAGGATATGTGTAGTAATGTGACCATACGCTAGATCAAGGATACATATGTAAGATCCAGATTTCCTCAATTACCAGATGCAAATTAAAATGACTAATATAGTGACTGCAAGCAAATAAAAGTTTAATGAAGCACTGCATTGTCATTGGTGCCTTTAAGCAAAGGACTGAAACAGTAAAGGGTAATAAAACATTATGAGTGCAACATTCTGGGATGAAACAGTATGAGTGAAAAAGTATAGTATGTTGTGTTTGGTTTTAACAGTACATCTGTGCAAAGTGTGAAATTGAAGTTTAAGCAGCAAAAATGATCCATAAAATGTGTTGATGTGAGAGTATAAAAAGACACAATCAGAATATCTGAAGACTGTGTATTATTGTCAGACAGATGACTTGGATTGTGTATATCATAGTCAAACAAATGACTTAGAATTACACAATCAGACTATTTGAAGCTTGTGTATTATAGTCAGACATATGACTCAGATAGTGTATCATAGTCAGACAAATGACTCAGAATTACAAAATCAGACTATTTGGAGCCTGCATATCATGGTCAGATAAATGACTCAGAATTACAAAATCAGACTATTTAGTGCTTGCATATCACAAAATCAGATTATTTGGTGCTTGCATATCACGAAATCAGACTATTTGGTGCTTGCATATCACGAAATCAGACTATTTGGTGCTTGCATATTACAAAATCAGACTATTTGAAGCTTGTTTATAATGATCAGACAAATTACTCAGAATTTCATTCAAGACACAGATGAACAAAAGAAAAAGTTAAGCTTCCATGACATACACCATAAAGGCTTTCACAGTATATAATGTAATTCCTTTGCAAAGAGCCACAGTCAACTCTTTTGGCAGAAAAAAAATCCCCCAAAACAATGAAAAGATCATAAAAATTAGTATTTACATTTACTATTCAAATTCATGCAGCTTTTTATTAGAAAACAAAACAAACATAACAATAAAAAACAGATTTAAATATAATGCTTATGGTTTGTGAATTTATACACTCTTTTGGATAATGATAATGATGATAGTGACAATAATAATGCAGCTACTGATGATGATGATGATAATGAAATTGATGATAATGATGACACTGATAATGATGATGATGATGACAATAATAATGATGATACTGATTATGATGATGATGATAATAATTCTTTTTATCTTGTCCAGACCCTATATTCACAAAACTCCCTAACTCCTCAACAATGAAACCACAAATTACTTTTGTCATAGGTCTTATATTCCTTAAATTATTACAAAATTAACAATACATAATGAACATAAATCTGTATCAAACCATATAGTTACTTTGTATATACTTTGTATATATTTTTGGCAAACTATCAAAATTTTAGTTTCAGTGTGGACTCAAGAAGCTTCAAAAACATAGGGCCTGAACATTAATTAACATCAACAGAGGAACCCTTGAAACAAAAAATGACACATATGTATACCAACAACAATCTTAATGCCCATATATTTACCACTGTACCAGTATGCACCCCTCTTGCCAATCACGTATCATTTGTGATAAACACATGTAATATATTTAGTTTTGTGTACCATATATACTCATGTGTAAGTCAAGTCATATCCAACTGCAAACTGCATGGACTAAAATCTGCCACTGCCTAATGCACCAGAAGATCTGGGTTTATGCAGTTTGTTAGAAGTAATCAATAGAACAAACAACATAAACCTGTTTGCTGGTGCATTATGCGATGGCAGATCTGGGTCTATGTCATCTGTACTTTGATATGACTTACTAGTGTGTATATATGTTACATTTCCTTTAATACATACCTTCACTTGGGATTTTGTATTTTTCTACAATGACATCAGATCTAAGTTAAAATCTGAGCAAAATTATTGATGTGTTAAAATAGGGCTCCATGATTCATATTATGATTGAACTGCAACACATCATCTCACTTTTCTAAACCAAATGCACTGAACATCACCCTGGTAAACCAACTCTTCTAAGACGTGTAAATCTTACTATGGAAAATAAAAAGTACAGTAAAATACTTTGTTTAGTAATATAATAGGCTATTGTCAAGGTTAGAGAGACAGAGAAACTGAGAGAAATTAATTTCTTTACAATTGTTTATAAATGATAATCCATGCTATGCATATTAAACAGACATGCAATAAAAAACAGTTTCATAGACATTGATTTGGGAGAAAATTATGGAATGCATATGAAGCAAGCATTTTCTTAAAGCCAGCACTAGCATCAAAAGTAAACTCAGTCCTAAAATCACACTGGTAGCCTGGACCTTCCATAAAACTACATTCAAATCACATATATACATTGTATGGACTTATAAATTTGCCAGTGCTTTATAATTTGACCTGTGAGTGTACTATACATAAAGTTCCATAAATTCTGATTTAATTGGATGAAAATCAAGATTTCTGATGTAACACATTTCTGGCCAACACCAACAGGAGGTCATGTTCTGTTCACCTTTTGATTCACCAATCAAGCTAAAGCTTTTGCATTTATGAAAATGAAAAATGTTATTCAAAACTTAACAGTTCTAATGATAATTCCCCCTAATATGAAATACAACCTTTTTCTGATAGATCACTAAAAATAATTGGACCATGAATTCCTAATGTCATCAGAGCAGAAACTTTCATCAGTCCTGTCAGATCTACTCAATTTAAGCCCATCTCAATTTTAATGACAATGTTTTGGATTTGAACACTGGATTTGCTGAAATAGTCACATTCCATGATACAAAATTAAAAAGAACAAAAAAATCCCTATAGATTTAATGATGTTCATGATACCTCAAGAATTATGTAAGTGTATCTAAGTAATCTTATAATAGATTATACATAAACAATATAATTTAGACTGGAGACTGCAGTTTTCAAACTAATATTATTTTAGTGATATCAAAGTGGATTTCATTGTAAAGTACTAGTTAATACAACCAAAAAAAAATCTCTTGAAAGACCATATTGTCCTGAGAAATCACATTCTCAATCAACAGGCTGATCAATTTGATTGTCTTCTGATCTGTTATTAGAGACCACCTGCCTAGAGATAATTTTTTGCAGGCAGAAGGGATGGTCTCCCAAGATTGGTCCTGCTGTACATATACTTATTCAATCAGAAAAGAAACAAAGCTTTATTTACTATAGTTAAAAATAATTTTTGACTTTTTTAATGTTGCCCAGTAAAATTATACAATAGACTTTCATTTATTCAAACTCCTGTTATCCAAATACCTGGTACTATCCAAACTATTTGTTTGGTTCAGGTTAAATTTGTTCTTTGTTTATATCTTTTTAATATCTATTACCTGAACATTGATTATTTGAGTACACCCTCTTAATTGAAGTAATTTATATTTGAGCAAAACCCATTAATTGAAGTAATTTATATTTGAGTACACCCCTTAATTTAATTTATATTGGAGTACACCCCCTTAATTGAAGTAATTTATATCTGAGTACACCACTTAAAACAAAGTAATTTAGCAGCCAGTAATTCTCTCATTTTATTTAAATCTCTGCATTATCCAAAGTGTCATAACCATCATGAACTGCATGTTGTATTTCCTGAATCTTCAATGAAATTGAGAAACTAAACACTTTTTATTTTTTTTACTAATTTAATTACCCATTCAAGGATGGGAGTCATAAACAAACATTTAAACATTAAAATAAAAAAAGTAAAAGATAAGCTAAAACAACTTGGGATGCATGAGTTTAAAAGAAAGTGCCAACATAAATATAAAAAAAGAAAACAAATTGGGATAGTGTGAGTTTCAAACTTGCAACATCATACATGTATATGGAAGACAGGAGCTACAGAAGAAAGTTTCAACATTAAGAGAAAAAAGTAATAAACACTTAAAAAATTGGGATGCATGAGTTTGAAAAAATGTTTCAACATAAAGATAAGAAAAATGTTTTTAGAAAATAAATCAAAAATGGGATGCAGTGAGTTTTGATAAAGGTATCAGGAAGAAAGATATAAACAAACCAAAATCACAAAATAAAGCCAAGTCAAAACCAAAAACACACAGCAACAATAAAGATACAGCAAGAAACAAAATTATGTCCATTAATTTTAGACTACATTAAAAGCAAGAAAATATGTCTGAAATCAAACAAGGCAGTTGAAAATATATTTGAAGTGAATGGAAGGAATTTTAAATTGCATATCAAGGTAGGAAGATTTTCATAATGCTTTCTTGGTTATGATCAAATCCCCCTTAATTTGGTTATAGTGGCTTAATTATTTGAAGGAATACTTTCTGGGCAATGTTTGATATAAATGTTCAAATATTTTGGTGGAAGAGTTTTGATGTCATCCCATTCACCAACCAGGCCAATCAAATCGACCAAACCCTGGGACGGATGTTTATTTCACAACTAAGATTCAGACTTCAAAAACATTACTGCTGAGGACAGATATACTGCAAAAACAAGTGACAACAATGATAATTCTAACTTCAGATCTAATGCTATGATATATAATATTTACAAGTAACTTGTCAAGGCCAGAATGTGAAGCTGGCACCGAAACTTTTGGCTATTGGGGATGTAATTGTATATCGAGTAACCTGACCTTTTGGCTAACTGTACTAGAAAAGGTGATCACAAATCTTTAACACTGAGCTTAATATTTGGTTTAGATGGATAGACACATTGTGATTGTTATATTTAACTTTTGCCAAGGAAGGCTTGGAAAATGTGAAAAGAAAAAAATAATTAATAAATCTGATATCCTAACAGGCTACAATCTAATAAATTTCTTCACTTTTGCTGTTGACATCTGGTTAGAGAAAAGGTCTGGAGCAAAAGCTGAAAAAAACCTGTTAAAATACCAGACAAAAAAGAAAATCTCTCTTTCTCTCTCTCTCTCTCTCTCTCTCTCTCTCTCTCTCTCTCTCTCTCTCTCTCTCTCTCTCTCTCTCTCTCTCTCTCTCTCTCTCTCTCTCTCTCTCTCTCTCTCTCTCTCTCTCTCTCTCTCTCTCTCTCTCTCTCTTATTTTTGGAATACTTAATGGAACCAAGTGGGTACAGTTATAAGCTACCTTTCATCTGGAGTGGGTACAGTTATAAGCTACCTTTCATCTGGAGACTACTTTTGCATAATGTTACTTATAATAAAGAATTCTTTGCACAGAAACTTGTTTAAGATACAAGTCAGAATACTGACTGAAAAAAATCTTAACAACTTTATAACAATTTTAGTATTACATGTATGTGACTGATATTAGAAGCAAAAAGGTATCATTATAAACCTAGAATACATGTATAAGCATTTATTTTGGTAATAAACAAATAAATAAGTAAATGTGTATTGTTTTTTAATGTAGCTTTAAAAAAAAATTCAGTCATATTGCTACAATGTCTGCAGATTGGTGGTTTGTAGTGATGACTAGCACTGTGATGCCACAGACCTGTCACATTATCTTGACACTAGGCTAACCAGTCCTAACACCAACCTCCTAATGCTGAGTGCCAAGCGAAGCAGCTGCTGGTACCATTTTTTATAAGTCTTAGGTATGACTCAGCCAGGATTGGAACGCATGACCTTCCACATCCAAGGTGGATGCTCTAACCACTTGGCTAGAGGAGCGATCAAATAAATAAAAAAATAAATAAATAAATGAATTACAAGTCTGTCAGCTTTTAAGGAAGGAGGAAACAAAAAATAGTCTAAAAGTGCCTTAAAAAATATAAAAGCTTTACCAGGAGAAGGACTGCCAACTAACCCCATTTTGTGTTTGTTGATAATAATAAGAAATTATGAAAATTTCAAGAAATATGTTTGTATATGTCTAACATAGTTTTTAATTTTCACATGCAATACAGGGTACAAGTAATTTATTTCAAAGGTGATTCAGTAATTATTGAGTTTGGGTTGGAGGAATACAATTATTTACAAGAATCTGCAAAGAAAGCCAGAGGTCAGATTTTATACATTTAATTGTTTCCCTTGTTTTGTTGGTATTTTTAATTCTCTGTAAGAAGTATTTTTTACGGTTCCGATGTACAAAACATAATTTCACCGACATATGCTTTAACTGTGATGATATGTAAATGGCATTTACCTTGAGCAGACCCCTAAAAATATCTATTAAAGTCTTACTTTTTTTGTATCATCTTTCTTTTCCCCTTTATTATTCCCCTTTCCTTTGTCTTTCTTTTCTGATTGGGAACCTGAATCTTCACTGAATTCCTCTGCTGGATAACACAGCACCTGAAACAGTTCAGCCACATAGGGTCAGGGGTCAGAGGTGGGGTGAGTCTAAGCTTTGTTATTTTGGTGTCAGAGGTGGGGTATGTTTCTCAGCTGCATCATTTACCTGTAGTGGGCTTGAGGAAGGAAGCTTAGTGTTAATTAATTAAAGAGAACAAAATGTATGACTTTCCAATAAATGTCCAAAGAGACAGAAGTAAATTGTTGCAATATTTTTACAATTATGCCAATTTTCATTAATTTCTTGTGCAATTTAACACAGTAGAACTTAGTTACATGTCTTTTAGTAGACATTAAATCAAGCTAAGCTGACTTCAGTAATAACAAATTTCTAACAATTCTCAGACAAATTTTAGCAGATATGAACAATACATTTATAAGATACAATTTTTTAAATAGAATTTCATTTTTAAGATTTGAAAAAGAAAACATGTAAGGACCACTTGGAAAGCCATACTTTTGGTAGTTTTAACAACAAAATAATTTCAACATGTTAGTATTTGTTTGATGCAAAAATATTAGTAGTAACTGTTTTTCAATATGCATTTCTCTTTAATCCCTATATCTTTGATAATATTTTTACAAGCTTGTGATGAAACTGTAAATTAATTTATAGTGTATATATTTACATGTATAACTGCCAATTATTATGCCTTTTTAGGTCCTATACATTTATCTTTTTTTAAATGTATTATTTAAAATTTTTTATATCTATGATCAAGTATGATTTCTATTACAAATCAAGTCCAGCTGCAAACAACAAAGATCCTGTTGTGCCATAGCATAATGTGCCTGCAGATTTAGTTTATGGTGTTTATGCAATGGCAGATCTGGTTCTGTGCAGTTTGCAGCTGGGCTCATCTTATAAGTGAGTATATACAGTATATATAAATCTGTCCATTTCAATATTGTATTGATAAACAATTCAAGCTGAATGAGAGAATAGAGCTAAAAAATACACTCATCTATATGATTTTCTTCAAGCGTTTTTGATCAAACTTGGCAGAAAGATACATGAGCTTAAGCATTCACAAAATTCCTAGACTAGCCAGTCCAATGCACCCTATTCATCAACTCATCCATCTACATCTTACATTAAGGATGCTTTCATCAGAAGATATTGAGATCTGCAAAACAGATTTGTATGCATCATGTACTAAGTTTCATGGATTAAAAAAAATTTCAATTTGCAAATTTGAAATTCTGTTCACCTTAATAGTTTGCTTGAGTTTTGTTTGCAACATTTTGAATTTTTGAAGGTTGTATGCAAAAGGACTGAATGCACTATGATGGAGCAAGTTGTAAATGTGATGGTGAGGATTCATTTGCTGGATGTTTGGTTTATCAACGTTTGACTGTACCTATCATACTGTGCCAGGTAAATGCAAATACATGAGAGCATATCAAATAAAGACCCAAATAACTAAAATTAATTCTCAATGTGAATTAATGTTATGGTTTGTTTTTTTTACACTGTCATCAGCTGTTATCACAGGTCTAGTCAAGTCAAAATAGAAACATGATCTAGTCTCTGGGAACTAAGCATAGCACAAGTTGATATAATTATCCTGTTAAACAGACCTGTGTTAAGTTATTTAGTTAAAATGGTCAAATGGCAAGGCACAATCTATAGGGTCATGCTGTTTCACAAGCTAATGCTGGTTTGTTACTCTTGTGCTATTTCTTGAATTCCTTATGATGCAAATTTTGTGTCTAGGATTGAATCCTTATTGGATACAGGCAGATCTCAGTTATTCACTTCTTATTTTTTGAAAATAAGTGGGTGGGTGCACACACCTATTACATTGATTATTGTATTTGATGATAACACTTTGATTGGAGCACACTGTGAATATAGAACCAGAATTTGAGCAATTTATTTCATGAGATTAATGAGACCTGATAATTGCAGACTCACTGACAAGACCTACTTAAAGGCCAGCTTTAAAAAGGTACCAGCTGTGGACCAAGAGTAAAATTGGTAAAAACCTGTAAAAATTTTTAACATTAGAATGAATTTAAAAAAATTTTTTTTTTCTTTTTACTTTTTTATTTCAGGATAATATCCATTTACCTGTACATGGCACATCATTGCTTATAACGTAATCTATATTTTCCTTTTGGAAAATTTTTTTCTGACAGAATAATAATTCCAAATTAAAATGATTCACAATATGGCCTGTTTGTATGGAACAGATACATACTATTTAAAAGATTTATAATGCGAAACCAAGTTTTAAATCTCCCCAATAAATTTAGCCAAATTTTTGGATGCAGTAAAGCATTCATTTTCTTACAACTCAATGTAAACTTAACTGTTTTGTTCCGTTTTTATTGAAATTATGTTTCAATAATGGATTTTGCTAAGATTTTCTTGTTAAGAAAAGCAAGAATTTCTTTCAAATGATGGCCAATGGTTCAATCTGTTGAATGTAAAACTTTTCATTGAAAATTTGAGAACTGACAATTAGATCATAAAAAGTGACATCATTGCATTTCTACATTTTCCTGCATATTCAGTAGGTGTTTAATGACAATGACAAGGGCTAGTAGTTCATTCTCTGCCTGCATGATTTTTAAAAGAGTAACTTAAAGTTCAGAGTGATCCATTTTAATCCATAAAGTTATGTTTTAAGCTTTATTAATCCTACATAAAACAAAAGCTGCCAAATAAACAAATATGACAAGCATTGTCGATCAGAAAGAGTCCAAATGATCAGAAGTTGATAAAAGAAATACATGTACTGGTTTACCTGGTACTTTATTACCATATATACTCACATATAAGTTGGATCAAATTGCAAACTTCACAGATGCAGATTTGGGTCTATGTAGTTTATTTGTAGTAATCAGCAGAACAATCCTTGGTGCATTATGTGATGGTAGATCAGAGTCTATGCTATTTGGAGTTGAACCTGACTTATTCAGGAATATACATGGTAACTGGGATTCCAAGCCCAGCTAAAAGGTTTTATTCTGTATAAAAAAGCTATCTTTTACAGGTCCTAGATGGTATTTGAGGAGATCCAATAACTGCTGCCATTTTGTATTCTTTTTCTTTAAGATTGTATAGTATGCAGCTAATCTTTGAAACTGGTTGCAAGATACATGGTTTCAACTTCTGTCACTTTAATGTAATCAGAAAAACTCAAAAACACTTTATGTTGCTTTTGTGAACAATTTTAATGCCTGTGACCAAAGAGTTTAATGTTGATTTTAACTATTACTTTCAGCATTACAAGCATGTTTGCCAGCCCTTACCAAAGACTGTGTTTAATTCTAATCATTCAATTACCTCTTAAGAAGAAAGAACTATTGAAATTTCTTTAAAACATTGCATCAATGGCTATAAATGATTTTCAGGTTTCCATCAGATTTATAACAATTTTGAAATAATTTTGTCCAAAAAGAATTAATATATTGGTATGCAGATATAAGTTTTAGAGTAAAAAAGCATATCATAATTAGGAGATTAATGAAGAAAAATAAAAAGAACAATTTTTAAGATAGTTTTCAAAGGGAAATTTCTCCTCACTGACATGAATTTAATGTTCTTGTCAGTTTTGGTGACTGGTATGATTAAGTGAGTGAAAGTAAAACATTCAGAAAAAAACCCAGCCCATAAACCATGAAACAAGCCAAAGAAAAAAATAGTTAACAAACCACACCTCAGCCCTAGAACACAAGATTAAGTAGTTGATTCAATAAACCACACCTTAGCCTAAGCACACATTATAATTTTATATCACTGAACCTTTTGACTGGCTGCTGCTACTGCCTCTGACCCTTCCTCTGGAATAACTGGGTAACATAACACCTGTAATACATAGTATTATACCAGACTGACCTTGACATTACATCTATAGTAACAGTGATCCATGGCAACTATCTATTAGTGGCAAAAAGTGAATGTTGCAACAGAAAAAAATATTTGTATGTTAAAGTGACATTTGATTTCAAACATACCATCATCAATATAAATATCCAGACTTTTCAATTTTAAATGTACCATATTTTCACAATTTTGAATAATTTTAAATAATACGAAAAAATTCCAGACATCAAATATATTTTTCAAAGTCAATGAAACAAAAAATTCAAGTTGGAATGTAAAATAAAAGTAATAATAAACCCATACTACAAATCAGGTTACTGGATTATCCTAATTAATACATGGATTAACTGTAGATGTTAACATTGGTCGGCAATAAAAACAGCTAATAAAAAACATAACTCATAATTACATAATTCCCTAAGCAGTCAGCATATCAAATTTCTTGCCAGCTTAGTTATTAAATGGCAAATTTCCATGATAACCTCATTTTGGATATAGTTGGTTTGGTCTTGATAATTTTAGAAACATTAAAAATAACTGTATTCCATGATTACATTCCTGAACCAGTATAAGTGATTTGGTTCATTTGCATATATGGTGGAATTCTCACCATTTCTGGAGCTACAGTGGCAGGATTGTTTCAAGCACCTTAGAAGAAAATATGACATATTCAAATATTCAGTGTTGTGAATTTATTCATTCATTTCATCTAAAGATTCTGTTGTCACTGATGATTTTTATGTTAGGTCACATTCTCTGAGTGAGGATCAGAACTCACTGCAAACAGCAGTTGCATATATTTATATAATCTGGGTTACAGTTATGGTCTGAGATCAGACTCTAAAGATGATTGGCATTTGTTAGGCTTATATTATTATTTTTGGTTTCCATTTAAACAGATTAGCAATATGATATTTGACACAGTTTGTGCAGACATCTAGAGTTGACAGAAATTAAGTAATTATATAATTTAGGGCTGGGGGATATTTTGGATACTTTAAATATTTATCACCAACAACAGTACATGTCAATGAATAAACTAAAATAGCCTTAGAAACAAAAACAAAATCAAATGTCAGAATTGCGAATATAATCATTTATTTGTCAAAGAAAACAGAGACACATTATCCTTTATGAATTGTTCTTAACTAGCTACATTGCCACCTCACTAGCTACATTACCACCTAGCTGACCTAGCAAACTTATGACCTTTGTATTTTAACTTAATAACTACATCAATAAATAATTCTCAGTAATTTTCTGGACAAGTTATTGTTGAAAATTTTTAATTTTTATTATCACATAAAGTTTGTAGAGAATAGAGCAAAATAATCATTTTTTATGTCTGGATATTTATTTTAATGGCAGTATATACCACTTTCTTTTCTCAGAAAATATATTCTGTGAGAGCTATACACAGGTTTCCATGGCAAACGGTGCAAATTAGTCATTAATATTGTGATTTTAATAAAATATATGATCATAAGACAGGTGTCCCATTTAATTTCTTTAAGTCTATTTTCATTTTTTTTGAGGTAAAACAATAATAAATATGTTGAATTTAAATCCATGAGTAAAAACATTAATTAAATATAAACATGACACTTTAGATTATGAATACATGCTTTGTATGCATCATATACTCTTGCTAAAAATAGGCTAGTGCATTATAAAATGGCAGATTAGGGTGTATGATGTTTACAGTTTAACTCAGTTTATAAGTAAGCATATATGGAGTATCAAAAGAGAATAACAGTTCCATTACCTAAAAAAATTATTTAAGTAAGTATAATTTCAATAAATAAATATATTTCTATTCTCTGATAGATCAAAGATCAATGTGAATTAGGTAAACCTCACTAGAATTATTAATGATTTTTGTTTATCATACATGCATTCCTTACCACTTCTTCCACAACAGAAAAGTCCATTCCTTGTTTGAAAAAATCCCTTAGGGACACTAAATCATCCCTGATGATCGATTCTGACCATTTCAGCTCAATCTCCTCAGCCCAAGCACCTTTTGTAGATTTGATTGGGGATAATTTTATTTCTGGTTTCTTCTCCACTTCCTTTTCTGTGTCTTGTTTGTCCCCGGGATTAGTTGTTGGTTGGGCTGGTTCACCTTAAAATAAATATTGAACAGCATATTAAATGACACAATCTCACTAGTAAAAATAATGCATATTACTTCCAGAAATCCAAGAGATATGACAGACAAAATGCTGCAACTATTATAAAGTACTGTATCCAGTGTCTAATAATATCAGAAAATATATTGACATATCTCAAAACAATTAAAGAATGTATTATTCTTACATTTCAAGCAAGTGCTTAAAAATCAACTTATTAATTCTATCAAATGAAAATTATTTTAGCTGGGGAGGGAGACTAGGAAACTTAGCCAAACAAGTTTTCCATTTAGAGAAGAAATAATTGAAAAATTATTACATAAAGCTACTCTTCAACAATATAATGTTCATTATCTTTTGGCTGACAATGCTAGCAATATTGTTTTCATGGCAAACATTTCAGAGACTGGATAAAAATGTGAAAGACTCCTGCAAATGCAGAAGATATCAAATATATACCATTGTGCAGTAGCTCAAATAAAAATTGAAATGAATGCACAGTATAAAACAGTATATTCATTTACAAATATAAAAATCCTTTAATTATCCATGTAATAACTATTTTTAATTTGATCTGTGAAACTAAAACACCTCTGAAAACTTAAGAAAACTAAATATTATATATAGTTTGTTTGGTTTGGTTTGGTGTTTTATGGCACAGTAGTGAAACTACTATATATACTCGCTTATAAGTCTGGTCCAATTGCAAGCTTTACAGACCTAGATCTACCATATAAGAATGCACTGGCAGATTTTGGTCTGTGCAGCTTGTTTGGAGTAATCAGCAGAACAAATAATATAGACCCAAATCTGCAGGCACATTATGCTATGACAAATCAGGAACTTTGTTGTTTGCTGTTTGGCTCATCTTATAAACAAGTACATATGTTAAGTTATTTTGAGCCAAGACAAAAGGAATAAAATGCCCTTCCCAAGGACACACCATGGAGGCTGAACCAGTCTGATCTGAAGGTAGAATTGGCAGCTGAACCAGTCTGATCTGAAGGTAGGATTCAAACATACACCTTTTAGTCATGAGTCTGACAGGCAAACCAATGAACCTCTGTGCTACTAAATGCTTATATATAAGGGAAATTTTCAGCTTGCCATTTACACATATATAATGTCAATTCCAGGTATAGAAAACTTTTGCTAACTTGTGCAAAGACAAGAATATTTTAGGATAATTAGTGCAACTAATTTTAGATCAAAAGATAAATGATTTTTTAGCATTGATGTTTCAACCCACAGTTGTTAGCTTGCTGGACTCACAACAGAAAGAGTGTGAGTTTAAATCCTACCATCAGACCTGCCTGTGTCAACTACCATGGTGTGTCTTTGGGCAAGGCACTATACTCCAATTGCCTCAGTATATAAAGCTATAAGAAATGTTGTTTTTAATGTATCTTAATTGCTGCAATACAGTACTTCTAAACCAACTTCTGTCACAATTATTTCTGGTAAACTTAATCCTATCTTTGAATGACTTATTCAGATATCCAGTGGACTGTTTCTAACTTTTGGAATAGTTTTATTTATTACAGACCTGATGTCTCTTTGGATTCTACAACCTCAGGTTTCTCTGTAAAGTTGACATTTTTTACTGTCTCTGGCTGACTGCCTTCAGATGGCTTGTCTAGGGTATTTGTACTATCCTGAAGAAAAGTTAAAAATAGTGAGAATTAAATGAATTATCAGAAGTTTAGTGTGACAACTGTCCACAGGTGAAAAATCAATGATCATAACTTTATTCCTTTCTAGGAAAGCTGTCCACTTTATTCACTTTGGATTTAAGCAAGACCTTAAGCACCTAGTTTATTTTCTCCAATAATGATGATGATGATGATGATGATGATGATGACGATGATGATGATGATGATGATGATGATGATGATGATGATGATGATGATGATGACAACGATGATGATGACTTTACAGAAGAGGCCTATTTGGTCCAGAAAACCAGCCTTCCACAAAACCAAAATTTAATGGTACAAGAACATCTTTATACATCTATTAAACAGAAATCAAATAAATAGGAAAATAAAATATAAAATGGTGAATATTTATCTATATTTGAGAAAGTTAGCTTTGTTTTATTATGTAATACAATACCCTTTAAATAAACAGATAAGACTTGGAACAAAAATGTGTGTTCTCTGTCCATGTTTTACATATGTACTTAATGCAAATGATAATTAAAAAGGTTAATTTTGCTGAGTATTACTAAGGTATTTTTTTATATTGGCATCCTTTACACAAATGTCCATCAAGGCAATTGACAAATGATTATGCTTAAATAATATCAGAAAATTAAAAAAAAACAAAAAAAACCCCCCAAACAATAAAAGCAAAAAGAATTATTGTGAAAGGCTGCCTCATGCAGTAAAAAGACTGTGCTGAAGCCCTTTTCACACAGTAAAAAGACTGGGTGGAAGCCCTTTTCACACAAAAAGACTGGGCTGAAGCCCTTTTCACACAGTAAAAAAACTGGGCTGAAGCCCTAGTAAAAAGACTGGGCTGAAGCCCTTTTCACACAGTAAAAAGACTGGGCTTAGGCCCTTTTCACACAGTAAAAAAACTGGGCTGAAGCCCCTTTCACACATAAAAAAATTAACCTAATTAATTATTAACCTAGAAACAAATCTTGATTCTAAGCATAATCATAAATGGCCAGAAATAAATACATACTATTTCAAAATTATTTTATGTAGAAATTTCTAATGCAACAAAGTTTGATATAGATCAATTGTACTTTAAATTGCTCCATCCGAGATTCATCCAAACTGCGTAAGGTGCTTGCCATGGATGACAGTCTTCCAAAGTCATCATGAGTGAGTTGGAACACCTCAGCCTTGCTTGATGTGTCTTCAGGGAACATGAATTGCACAAAGTACCTCCTCTCTATTATTGGAAATTCTGGTAAATCTTCAGGATTCTGTAATAATAGGCAGGAGACAGGAGAAAGTTAATTGATCACTTCTTATCATTTGACTCCTGAATGTAGACATGAAACCAAAATCTTATTCTCACTTCTAAAGTGTTTTTAATGTAATATTCTAGTTCTATGGTCAGAATATGCAATACATATATCTGAAAAGCACTGTATATACTCACTAATAAGCCAGGTCAAACTGCAAACAACATAGACCTGATCTGCCATTACATAATGCAACAGCAGATCAGGGTCTATCTTATTTGTTCTACTATCATAACAAAATGTAAAAAAAACCAGATCTGATGGTATATTATGCAATGACATATCTGGGTCTATGTAGTTTTCAACGGAACTCGACTTATAAGCAAGTATAATTAATTCTGACATTAATATCTACTTATATGTTAAAACACATTTGAACTTCTGCAGTTTTATTTCAATCTTGTAAAAATGTTAAATCATTACTGTATTTACACTACAACAGTGTAATAAATAAAACAACAGTTATAAGTTACACTACTGCTAACTTGTGTCCACTGAGAGAGAGTGGCTGTACTGGCTGGTGTGAAATACATTCACTTTAACTACTGACAAACTCACAATGATGTCTGATTTAAACAGGAATTACAGCACTACAACAAAATTATTTTTGGTGTGAAGTTCTGTAATATGATAATACTTCATTGTCATTTTATTCATATTGCTTTTGCTATGTGACCAATTTAAAAACTTTTTAGCAGAGAAGTTTCTTTGTGTAACACAATAGTAAAAGTCACACAGGTTATGTATGAATTCAACACTATTTCAGTAATGGGTGTAAATTTTTAGAATTTGATTCTTCATACCTTTAACTGGCAAGTATTCATTTGGATTCTTATACATCCAAATTCTGTTGGAAATTTATTATTCAGACACCCCAAGAAGTACATATGGCAAACTCAATGTTAAGTACTTTGACAATTTTGGATGAAATGAACCTAAAGGTGTAATGCAGCACAATCTGGATTGAAAATCATGACACATGACACACAATCTGGATTGAATGTCATGACACATGACACACAATCTGGATTGAAATTCATGACACATGACACACAATCTGGATTGAAAATCATGACACATGACACACAATCTGGATTGAATGTCATATGCTGTGATGTAAAATGAAAGATACACATATTAATACAGAAATTCCTACTACCTTGTACTGTGATGATTCCGCTTGATGTACTATTTTCTTGACACAAATTAAGTACATGGCCACCATTGTAAAAGACATCAATAATTTTCAACTGAAAGTTTCTTGATGACTGTTAAGGTACAGAGCATTCAATAATTAGACTGAATAAACTTCAGTTAGAGAGAATTAGTGTAAATTTAAAAGAACAATTTATATTTAACTTAAAATGAGTAAATGCACTTACATGACCCATGTGACTGATTATATTGATTTCACTAATGGTCAGATGTTCTCTGCTGATTAAGATTGGAAGATGAAGAAAAGTATGAAAACCAGGGCAAACAGAAAATAAAAACCACTGTCTTGAAAGACAATAGTGTTATGAGCATGCAAGGAGGGTCATCAAGAAGCTATCTAAGAATGATTCATGTATCCATGTAGTCCACCACTGCATGTTTAGAATGGCAAAAGATGAGAGAAATACTGCAAAGCAAAACAAGGAAAGGAAGGTCTTTGCTGATCTGTAAGAGAGGTGAACACAAACTTATGCAGATTTTAAAATATAATAAGACACATCAATGGACATAACAGAACACTTGTATATAACTATATCAGGATAAAGGAGTTATGTAAATTGTGTTTTTATTAACTGTTGTCAGGTATTTGTCAGGATTAGTTTTGGACATAGCCATGAATTTTGGCTGATTTAGACCATGGATGGTATTTATAGATAAAATAGTGTTACTTCATGGACACTTTTTTCAACAATTTTTTTAATGTCAGTAATAGTATTATTTCTCAATAAATAAAATAAACTATTTCAATTGTTATGAATTGCTTTGTAAATATTTCACTATTAAATTGGCAATGTAAGATAAACATTCTAATATATTTCATTTAATTTCTATTCTTTGAATTTAAATAAACCATGAAGCTGTCCAACTTATATTTATTCTAAATGTCAAAGACATTTTGGACAGACAAAACAGAAGGCACTACCTTTTAAGTTAATGCTTATTGATCAAACTAATTTTTTTCTTGTACATATCAGAGAAACTGTGGGTAAGATGCAAATTTCTCTCATGAATTTGCCATTGTCACATGTTTTGGAAAATAACATTATTGATTGCAATCACAACTCTAACACAACAATAGCAACAACTATTACTAGTACTGCTATAATGATATATTATAATAATGCCCTATAAATTGCACAGAATGACACCCCCCACCACCACCTCATCTCACCCATTGGTAACTAAGTAGACCTAAAGCCAAGCAATATGGAAGATTCACCATCTGACCCGCCATTGATTTCCATACAAAACTATGAAATCTTCCATTTATTACTGAAACCTGTCCTCCATTTCTTATTATCTATATTTGGGGAAATTCTCCACCTGAATCACCCAGGCCAACACTGTGCTAGATGGGTACTGGGTAATTTTGTTTTTTCAAGGTGGTGTGTCCAATTTTCAAAACGATTCTTAAAAATTTGCTCAGCTTGAAAAGTAATATGTTTCACAGATTCTGACTTAGTAGTGGAAATGACTGAAACATATATCACATACTAACAGTAGACTATATCACTCCTGGCTGATCACATAACTATGTGCATACAAAGACAAAACCAGCATCAAAAGTCACACATCAGCCATTGGGCCATGGTGGGTTAAAAATATAATGGCTACATGAATGAGTAATTATCCTGAATTATCTTAATTCAATACCTAAGAAGAAATAAGAACAAATGCCATTTTGATTAACATAGCTTGGAATTAGGTGACAGGATGTTTATATGGCAGATCAATATTTAAAGGAGATAGGGATTGGGAAACATTAAAGTGTATCAGCATTTAGCGCATTGTGTATCAGATTTAAAAGCTTTGCAGGCTGAAAAGACTGCTTTGCTAAAAGGCTCTGGAGAGATCACTGTGTTTCACATGGTTTGAATTTGCCCATAATATTGTCCAAATAGGCCTGGTCTGAATCATACATGTTCCAAATCAACCTGCACCCAATTCCACATATGCTAACCACATTATCTCACCTGTGAAAATTAATATGAATATCTATTCAAACTTTGATAAGTAAACTTCCAGCCATTTGAATATCTGTTATCTGAAAATCTTTAGTGTTTACATATTTATTAGCTTAAAAACTCCAACACTGAGCATCCAAAATACCATACATCATTCAAAGTCACAGGTCAGTCCCAACTATATCAATACTATTCAAACTTCAGGGCCCCGAGTGGCCGAGTGGTCTAAAGCGATGTCCGTTACGGATCACTGCCATCTCACCTCTATCTGCGTGGGTTCGAGTCTAAGATTCGGCGAATGTGGATATGTGAGAGAGCTTGCCAGTAGCTTCTCGTGGGTCGGTGGTTCTTTCCGGTGATTTCCCGGTTTCTTCCTCCACCATTAATACTGGCCGCCATGTATAGCCTTTCCTGTGCTGAAAAATGGCGTTAAACCCCACAACAACAACAACAACAACAACTATTCAAACTTCAAACTTGGCAGAAAGTCCCATCAGCCCACTAACACTTGGCTTTTTGCTTTCACAGGTGAGTGCATATTACAACTAGAAGAATTAAAGTGAACAATGTGCATCCAAATTAATTTTATGTTACTGACTGATAAATCTCATTAACCTGCCTTGATGGTCATTCATGAATTACACAAAGTTGTATTGAAAATGAGGTTTCATATTGCTCTCATGCACATTGGTCAAGTCACAATATATACTTGCTTAAACATTGAATCCAACTACAAACAACATAGACTTTAATCTGCCATTGCATAATGCACTTGCAGATCAGGGTCTATGCTGTTTGTTACTGATTACTCCTAACAGACTGCACAGACCCAGATATGCTGGTCCAAAATGCAATGGCAGATCTGGGTCTATGCACTTTGCAGTTGGACTTGACATAGTACTGCTTTAAAGATGTACAGCTTTAATGGATCATTGGTGTTAGAATGTGTATTGTTTAAAGTTTTAAACTGAAATATTATATATATTTAATTTATAATTATTCTGTGCTTGACCTCTGTCCATGATTGAGGGTCGAGTTGGAATTACAAAGTGATCATTGATGTTTCGACTATGTTTTGGGATAATTGTGAATTCACTCAAAGACAATATGGATTTTGTCTCATTGTACATCAACCTATTAAAGACTATTGGTATATCAGAATATTTACAATTCATTTCGAACTCTGTATTTTGGAACTTGTGATAGAAGATTTAGGATTTATTTCACAAAACGTTTAGGATCATTTGGGATTAAATTCACAATATGGTAAATTCCTCTTAAATTGTTTACTTTATAACTTAGAAAAATAAATTTATTTGTTGAATTTACTAAACTTGTTGGTTTTGCTTCTTTCTGTTATTAGCTTGAGACCAAAGTCATAACTAAAGCTAAACTCACAAAAGAATGACATTTCTAAAGAGAGTGAGTGAGAAAATCATGCCTTGTGCATATAAACCAATGAAAAAAATTCCTACAGTTGCTGTTCTCATCCACAATGATAAATAAACATGTTTCAACCACAAAAGTCAAATATACAATTTATTTTGTCTTGCTATGAGTATCAACTGTAGTACTAGTCTGTCTTCTTCAAATTTTCTTCAAATCATTATATGTTTTTAACTCAAAATCTCTGTTTTGTTTTGTCTGTTCTGTCTGTCTGTCTTTTGTTTGTCAGTCTGTTTGTCAGCCTTTCTTTCTGTGTTATTTTCTTTCTCGATTTCTTGTTTGGGTCAAACTGTGTTAATTAACCACATCACTGTGAAATCTTTAACAGCATGCTAGGTAACTGTTCACTTAATGAATCATTCTGCTTCATTTCAAATTATAATTTTGATGGTGATCTTAAAACCAAAACTAACCAAAACACTAAAGACAAATTTTAGTTACACAGAATTTTGTGTTTTCAAAATTCAACTGTTTCTCCAAAAATGTAAACAGCTTCATATCACTCTAATCATTACATCTGGCTTTTGTATAGGTAACATCTTAAGCACATATCTCCATTTCCCAGTTACTATTTTTTACATTTTACTGGTAATCTTGGCATAAATAGGAGTCATTTTGGCAATCAGGTAACCAACAAAACCTATCAGCAGCCAACTTTGCACCAACTGGTTACCAACCAGTACTTATACTGGCATGAAAACAATATATAGTCTGAGCTAGTTCAGCTTGAAGCAACAGATACCTTCAACTCATCTGGAATGGGTACCCCTTTGATGCAGGTCACCTCAAATGTCACCTTTGCTTCATCAAGTATGTACTCTAAAAAAGACAAAGCAAATCAGTCATTTAATATTGCCAAATTCATTAACATCAGATGCATGAACTGACCAAAACAATGAACTAAAGAATATTTATGATATAAACCATGATATAGTATAGTACATAACTAATCAATCACAAATTATTTAATAAAGTATTATTTTTTATTTATGGTTTGACTGCCAATAAATTACCCCTATATTCCACCTGATTCATCATAAAGTTTATTTATTAGTATTGTGAAATACAAATAATAATTTGTAGAAAAAGATAAAACCTCCAAATCATATCAGATAATAAGAATGGCAACATTACAATATATAAAGCATATATTTGAATAATTATAAAAAAAATTTGCTTTCCAACTGGAATAATTGTTACCATTGTTCACAAATAATAATACAATTTTTGTTTATCCAGCTGAACTACATTTTTCCATGGTATTACCATTCAAAATTGTACTGAATTTGCCTAATGTATGTATGACTTTGCATAAATTTAATGATTAACAATTATCATAATTGAAATAATGGAAGAGTAAATACAATATCTCATGCTAGCTGATGTAAGCATAATAATGGCTATTCCAATGCATGCAAGGGAAGGACTCAGATATAGGGTACTGCAATTTAGCAACAGTATTTATATAAAGCATGCACAGTTCACATGAATGCTATACAAGTCAAAGAAACTACCCCCCACCAAAAAAGGAAATAAACATCAAATTATCTGTCTGTTGCTAAAGAATATGTGTATTTCTCAACTATTATTTGGTCTTTGTTGTAACATGAAGTTTAAGATAATATGATAAAAAGTTTAAATATTTGTTTCCAAACTCCCTAAAGAGGAATGCCATGTCAGGCTGTATTATTATTAGGCTTGCAATCTGACTTAATACATGTGTGTAAAAACTAACCTAAGACATTTCTGTAATAAACGTACCTAATACATGTGTGTAAAAACTAACCCAAGACAACTGTGAAATAAACTTACCTAATACATGTGTGTAATAAACTTACCTAATACATGTGTGTAAAAACAAACCTAAGATATGTGTAATAAACTTACTTGATACATGCATGTAATAAACTTACCTAAGAGGTGATTGAAACTCATTTTCCATTAATAATTATTATACTGTTAAAGAGAGAAATGTAACCATTTTGGACAAAAGGACCTATCCTGCTTGTAAACTTGAACTCCCCTCAAAACAATCCCAATCTTGTTCAACTGTGTTACTTAATCAGACATCCAAGTTCTTGTTATAACAAAATGAGAATTTTGAGACCTAAGATATCTTTCTCTATGACATCTTTTTCAGCATGGTACATACCAATCTACTAAGCTCTTACTACAACAATACCTCTCCTGCGGGCTAGTCCCTTGAAATGATGTCTCTCATCTGCAGAAATCATGATGTCATCAAGGATACTTAGTTTCCTCAAACAGTCAATGGTGTATCCTCTGTATCCAGGAATAAGCTGTAGGGAGAATGGGGTATAAAACAGGGCAGTGCATGCCTAATGAAGATATTATAAAATGTATTTTTGTTTCTTTAATTCAATTGTACTTTGCAAAAACTGCATTTCAACACCTCTGCACAACTTTTTGATTATTAAAGATGACAATTTTTAGCTGTAAATATGGCATTCCCTGTGACATTATAACTTGCCAAAGAGAATTACTTGTTCAGCTGTTATTTGGCATTTTGAACAGCATGTTGGAATGGGGATAACAGTTGAGCATATTAGGAATTGATGATGTTAATGGTGGTTTTACTGTTGCAAATATTGTATATACTCATGTACAAGTCAGATCCAACAGCAAACAGAATAGTCCCAGATTGGCCATCACATAATGCACTGGGTCTGTGCAGTTTGTTAGAAGTAAATAGTAGAATGAGCAACACAGACCCTGATCTACTGCCATATCATGCAACAGATCTGGCACTGTACTATTTTCACTTTGACCTGTAAAATATGTGAGTATGTACAGTATCAATTTCAACCACTCCACTGATATGTTGAAGATAAAAAGCGTGATACAACAGTAAAATCACATTGAACACCATTAAATCCTCAAATACTAAAATATTAGACTGTTGCTGTAATTACTCACTTATAAGTTGGGTCCAACTGCAAACATTCTGCCAATACATTTTCAAGGTCTATCTTGTTTGTTCTACTTATTAATCTGAACATACTGCACCAACCCAGACCTTTTGGTGCATGATGTGATTTGCAGTTAGATCTGACATATAGGTGAGTATATATGGTGTCCATTAAATTGATTTTCCAAAGAAAAAAGTCATGTAAGTCTGAGCAATGTTAGAAAAGTGCAAATGATCAAAACACATTTCAGACAAATCGTAATGGACAAATCCCCAAATCAGACATAGCTATACATACTAAGTGGCACAGCTTTTTAAAAAGTAAAATCAAACACTATTTTATAATTTGACTTCATTAATGGAAAGTAATTTTCTGTTAATTGTGAACATTTCACAAACATTCCACGATGAAAGATTGTGAAATTGTAACAGCTTGAATTTGTACAGATTATATAGTGAATCTATCCAAAACATTCGATCATCTGTAACCAGAGTGGTTTATAGTCAGACAAGCTATATCCCTCCCCTCACCCTTTCCTCTGACATATTCACATAAAAAGCCTGACACTCAGATATTTGGTGGTTGGTATGTGCAGTTTGTCAATTGTTGGATTATTCTTCCTGTGTTTTGTCTCAAATAATCTGGAATATACACTGCAAGAATTATTGTCCTCACTTTGTTGGCTTCCATTTGCCATTTTTAGCTCAATGTAAATACTGTGTTGTAATTCTTTGTTCAAGCTTTTAATCATTATAGATTTACATTGTTTGCATCTCCATTAAATTATAGTTTCTGATATAATTACACGGGTAGACATTTTTACCTCAATATATAATATAAATTGCTGTATGTACTCATTTATAAATTGAGCCAAACTATAAATTGCAAAGACCCAGATCTGCCATCACAGAATGTATCAGCACATCTGGGTCTGTGCAATTTGTTAGCAGTAATCAGTAAAACAAACAACACAGACTCTGATCTGCAGGTACATTATGCTATGGCAGATAATGATCTTTAATGTTTGCAGTTTGACTCAACTTATAAATAAGTATATATGGTAATGTAGATTTTTAGACTTCAGTAAATGTTGTACCCAAAATGTGTTGTATGTCAGTGTCACAAAATCAGACTGAAAAAGAGACAGCTTGACATCATGATCTATACCCTGAACATGAGTGACATTTTTTTCTGACTTAAAAAATTCTGAATCTCTTCAAAAGTAATCTCAAAACTATTGTTGATAAAATATTGAAACCTAGACATATTTTTTTCCCCTACAGATAATATCGGCAAGACAAGAAAACAATAGATGTAATGACTGCTTACAGCTAGTGGATTTCCCTGTAAAATTAGATTCCTAAGTTTTGGCAAGCTTCCAAGTTTACGGACCACATCCAGCAGATCTGTCAGATTGTTGTGCCCAAGATCTAAGGACAGTAGACATGGCCTGGTAATAAACATGGAAAATTAAATATTGTTATATCAAACATAAAACATAGTTTTAATTTCTAGGTTTATTAAATATATTGTAACTGCCAAGATAGGTCTTGATAATACTACATTGAAGTACGGCACCAGAGATGAGTATGCTTCTTATCAGCTGACTAAGGAGGGGAGAATGGAGTAAACTTGAACTCTTGATTTCTTGTCAACCATAACACAAGATTATTCATTTATCAAAAAAACTGAATAAAGAAAATTCATAGCCATGACAGTCTTGTTATTTTGTGTACTAAGCCAAAATACTATAATTGTCTTGAGGTAATGACCAAATGAAAAATACTCTTAATGTAGTAGCATTTATTTTTTTAAGGGATATCAATATTTATGTTTTTCAAAATGTTATTTGCATGTGCTACATTTCACGTGTTACTGGTGTCTTTTTTTCCCAAAGCAAATCAACTTTAAATGTGTATTGTGGTATGATGCAATCAAAGAGAAAAAAATTTGCATGTCTTAAATGAAAATTCACACACAGTACTATGTTTCTAATGTTCAATATGATGTTTATATAAGATACTGTAAGACAAATTTATAGAGGATATTTCCCTGCAAAAATATGGGTTACATTTCATGATGTGGCACCAAAAAGCACAAAATTTTAATGAATGGCAAAGCCACAAGTAAAAATGTATTGTGTTTTTTAAAAACAAAATACATTATTTTCAGTATTTATGTAGGAAAAGAAAATGTTCTTTGTATTAACTTAATACTGAATCAAAGCTTAGAAGATTAAACTCATTTTTCAGTACACCACCCGACTCCCCTTTTTGTAAATTAACCTCTCTTTCATTAACTAAAAATTATCTGTGACTAAAGACAGATGTATGATTATGACAACCTAATGTCTTGCAGTAAATTACACCTTTAACATTTTCTATATTATTTTAATCTTACCACAAAGCCCAGTTCATCAATGCATCAGTGGGTTTATCATTGTTACCAAGAGGAAAAGAGGAAATAGCTTCACAGAGATGTAAAATGGCAGCAAGTCATATGTCTTCAGAAAACACTACTTTCTATTTCTGATGGATAATACAGTTTTCATTTAGCTCAAAAAGTGATCATTATTCTTGCTGCAGGTTTAACTTCTATAGGTGGAAACAATCAAATGCTGCATAGCATGATGGGAAATTATAAGATGAAGAAATATGAAACTTGTTTATAGTGTTATACTAAGTGTAATTCTAGTGAAGTGTAACACAGGTATAATGTAATACAAGTGTAGGGGTCCTAGGTGGCCAAATGGTCTAAAGCACTTGCCTTTACCAATTACTGCCATCTCACCTCTATCCATGTACATTCAAGTCTTGTACTTGGCCAATGTGGGTATGTGAGAAAGCTTGCCAGTAACTTCCTGTGGGTTGGTGGTTCTGACCAGTGTTTTCAGATGTTCTTCCTTCATTATAAATACTGTCTGCCATGTACAGCCTATCATACACTGAAAAATGGCATTAAACCCCAAACAACAACAACATAATTTAAGTATAGTGTAATACTAGTATTGTGTAGTACATGTATAGTGTAAAAGTTCTAAGGAGTAATACAAGCATCATTTATGAGGACATTTCAAAACTTTCAGAAATAAAATCTACATGATAGTATAGAAGAAGATACATAATGGAAAACTGAAGTTCATGAAAATAATATTGAGGTTGAAGTGAAGTGGTACAGAGTTGACAGCTTTATTACGGGAAATAATTATTTACCAGTAATCCTGTGTTAAGCAGTCTCCAATAAATGAGAGTCGGTTGAAGCCAAGTCCAAGATGAATCAAATCTGGTGGTTGGACACAAAGAGACGAGAGATCACTGATCTGATTAGCACACAGTTCTAATACCTGAAAAAAGAAAATAGCTGTCTCAAAAATATCCCAACACTGTCTGAATATAGCAAGTATGGTGTGTGTGTGTGTGTGTGTGTGTGTGTGTATATATATATATATATATATATATATATATATATATATATATATATATATATATATATATATATATATATATATATATATTTATTAAAATGACAACACTACAAACATAGGAACTTATCAATATGTAGGATACCCACAATTTTTAAGTCATCCAGAGTATGTACTCAGAGTAAATGTCCTTTACTACAAAGAGTATATCACATTTTTAAGGTGATATAAACAAGTTTTTACGGTCAGATTAGTTTCTTAATCTAATCCACAGAAAGGCAAATTATGGTAATTCTATTTATAAGAGCATCATACCTTCAATAATATGATGTGTCATGCTAAAAACATGATTTTGTACTCCCAAACCCCCTATTTATATATGCTTATATCAAAAGATATCTTATCCTCAATTGGTCAATATTATTCCTTTGGGTCATTTGCACTAATCCCCCTTAGGACCTCAAAACACACTTTCTGAGTCTCCAAAACACCTCACTACTGTCTGGGAATATGGCAGGTATGGAGTAAATGTATTTACATTATTGATGTAATTTGGTGGAGTTTAAAGTTGAATGAAGGATATTTTTTAGGTGTTATTAGTAATAAAGGAATCATAGGTGGTCATTGATGACTTTTGATCCTTTGGTGGAGGTAGATATAAATGGAGAGATGGATCATAAATGATTATTTCAACAGACACATTAGAGTAAGTATTTTGAATTTTTTGCTTGTTTAATTGTTATTGTATTATTCAGGATGTTATAAAATAAATATTGAAGAACAACTCTCACATTTTTTGTTTAATTCATGAGAAAATGCCAAAACATGCACTTCTTCCCAGTGCTAAAAAAAACACCAGGTTAGGAAATATTTAAAGTTCAACAATGCTTGGATACCAGAGTTAAAGTATGTGCAGATCCTGAGTTTGTGTTGTGTGTTTCAAATGTATGCATCTTTTGTATTTCATAAAGTATTTGAAGTTTTCATGAGCATAAATTAAGTTCAAGTCTCTGATAAAATACAGTAAAAAATATGCTACAAGATAATTAATTTTAAAGTTTGGATAAATTATTCATAAAAGTATAAGTACATCCTGTATATTTTCATTCCTATTTTCAAATCAAATATTTAGTCTTTATTTTTTTTATTTACAGTGGTGAACTTGCCAACATCTATTTGGATTTGAGCCATGAAGAGAAAGATGTCATTGAAGATGAAGCTCAGACATATATATATATAGTGTCCAAGTAAGGACTGCCTCCTTGGGATGAACATAGCTTGGAGGAGAACTGGAAAGCAGTCAGCAAACTTAAAAACACAACAGCACTAAAGCTTTTTTGTAGGCTGAGCATGGTTGTCATGGAGCCATTGCCTCATTCTAATACATAGATGACAATTGCTGATCTTCACAAAATACAAATAGATTCTAGAGGAAATTTGAACCAGAGAACTAACAACACACTATTAAGTAATCACAATGAATGTCATCTGAGTGGTCACACTAAACAGTGATCTTGTGAATAAAACCAAAAAATGGTACTATATGGTATGAACCAAAAATCTTAGCAATGAACTGTAAGATAAATAACTTCCTTTTTTGTTAATTGATGATTTATTGACTCTGTTAATTAGTTTCATGTTCAAAACTTGTTTATTGTAGAATAAAAAAATACATATGACAAAAATGCTATTTTGTTTTAAGTCCCCATTAACACATGTAAACATTATACCAATAAAAAATCTACTGGTTTAGGAGCCATTCTACTGATCAAAATTTGTAAATCTAATGGTTTCAAATTCTGGTTTTGCAACATGTATGTATAAGTTGAACTATGGAATGAAATCTACATTAAAACTAGATGTAATTATTAATGCATACAAAGTCAGCAATATTTTAAAAAGAAGATAATAATAATAATAATGAGGACTTCATATTGTGCCTAATCTTTAGAAGCTCTAAGTGCTTTACAACATTTGACAACACTTAAAACCAATAAAAAACATATATAATATGATTACAAAAATAAAAACAAACACCACAAACTTAGAAACAGAAAAACATGCTGTAAATTTTTAATGTAAGAATATGTTATAAGGACACATTATTAGGTCTTTATGACTGTTTTTGCAGTTGAAATAGATGAGTTTTAAGAGCGGTCTAGAATGAGATATAATAATATTCTTAAAAACTACAACAACATATGAAATTATTCTGCAATACAGTGTACACAGTAAACTTACATAAAGACAAACTTAATTGCCGGTAGTCAAGCAATGAAAATAAATCTATGTGACCTTCAAAGCAATATTACTATAATAATACTATAAAAATTCTATATGCATGGTTTCCTTAGATAAATATGTGATACTATATATATATATATATATATATATATATATATATATATATATATATATATATATATATATATATATATATATATATATATATATATATATAAAGAATACAAATCATATGGCGAATAACAACCCTTTCAAGTGTACTGGATCCACCAAGGGATCACATGTGTCAGGGATTTATTAAAATAGATGCAATAAACTGACGACGAACAGTACAAAACTAGTAACTAACTAGCCTAAGCATTTTTGACTCTTAATAAGTCTTTTACAAAGGCAAATACAAAACATATATACGACAAACACAAAAACGTTGTGTTTGTAAACCTCTACATTGTTGTCTCCACATGTGTTAAAACTATAAATACAACCAGCTTGTATAGACTAGTTGTGCAGACTGAAAACAGTGTATAATTCCCTAAAAGTCTACAAGCCAAAGCGATATCTATTTTTACTTTTTGTACATTTATGTAACGCAGATTATATCCCGGATATTTGATTCTATACCGGTTATTCTTATAGTAAAAATTGAAGGATAATAAGAAGATTTAGAAAATGTTAAATTCTACTAGTGCATAGTTTTCATTTTCTAGTCTTCTTGGTTTAGACCACTTGGTTTCAATGTTCTAAGGCGGCATATCCAGTATGATTCCTTTTCCTTCCTTGTTTTGGAACTACAGCTGTGGTTGTTAGCAATAGCGATAAGTATTATATCACTGAAAGTGTGGCCAGGGGAGGAGAAGTGTTCTGCGACCAGGCTTCTATACAGCTTTTTTGTCATCCAATCAGATCTATGAAGGTTTATCCTTTTGTGTAGCTTTTTAGTTTCTCCGACGTACTGAAGGCCACAGATCTTACATGTGATGAGATAAATCACATTCTCTTTTTTGCACGTTTTGTTTGGACCATGTATGTTTAGTTTTTTTTTAGTCACTGTGCTAGTGAATGTCTTGGTCTCTATCATATGTTGACAGGTTTTGCATCTTTTATCGCCACAGGGTCCAGATTGACTAGGTTGGTTTTCCAACTCAAACCATGTTTTCCTGGACACAACAACCAGACTCGTAGAAAACAAATTACACACAGACATCTACTCGAAACCAGCCAACAAACACCAGTATCTCCTCCCAACCAGCTGTCATCCAAAACACTGCATTAAGAACATTCCATATAGCCAGGCACTGAAGATATGCAGAATTTGCTCCTTTTACCTTCAAACTTCTAGGGAGATTTTGGGCACTGACAATTTACCTTGAGATTTCTAGGGAGATTTTGGCATTGACAATTTACCTTGTGACTTCTAGGGAGATTTTGGCATTGACAATTTACCTTGAGACTTCTAAGGAAAATTTGGGCATTGAGAGTTTACCTGGAGACTTCTGGGGATGTTTTGGGCATTGACAATTTACCTTGAGATTTCAAAGGGAGATTTTGAGCATTGAGACATCTAGGGAAATTCTGGCATTGACAATATACCTTAAGATTTCAAGGAAGATTATGGCATTGACAATTTATCTTGAGACTTCTAGGGAGATTCTGGGCAATGACAGTTTACCTTGAAACTTCAAAGAGAGATTTTGTGCATTGGCAATATACATCAAGACTTCTAGGAAGATTCTGACATTAACAATATACCTTGAGATTTCAAAGGGAGATTATGGGCATTATCAATTACCTCAAGACTTCTAGAGAGATTTTGGGCAATGACAATTTACCTTGTGATTTCTAGGGTGATTTGGGGCATTTGTCAATTGACCTTGAGACTTCTAAGGAGAGTTTGGGCATTGACAATATACCTTGAGACTTCTAGGGAGATTTTTGGCATTGACAGTGGTTATGAAATTGCAGCTTAGAGTCAATTCCTCTAAATTAGAGAATCTTAAAAATCCAGGATCAACCTCTGAAACCTGCAAGAAAACAAATAATATTAATAATAATAATAATAATAATAATAATAATAATAATAATAATAATAATAATAATAATAATAATAATAATAATAATAATGAATTTATTTACAGAAGAGGTCAATTTGGTCAAGTAACCAATCATCCTGTAAACCAAAATGTAATGGTATTAGAACATCTTTATTCATCTGTTTATACAGAGATCAATTGTAAATGCAAATAATAATAATAATAATAATAATAATAATAATAATAATAATAATAATAATAATAATAATAATAATAATAATAATAATAATAATATTATTATTAATAATAATAATAATAATAATAATAATAATAATAATAATAATAATAATAATAATAATAATAATAATAATAATAATAATAATAATAATAACAGTGAAGATGACAATGAGATAAAGCTGAAGATGAAGATGATAATTAAGATGATAATGATCCTAATAACTGTGCTAATTTAATAACAATGTATCTGCATCATTTGTACCAAGGTGAAAGGACTTCAAAGTGACATACTTTCTGTCAAATTTGGTAAAATTTTGGTTAGTTTTTGTGAAAAAGTTGTTTGATCAGAATTTTCCTTTGTTTAGTAACAGAAATCATATTTGAAAGCAGATAACTGGCATAATTTATTGAAAATTTTAAAGCACCACTTTTTGTCAAATAAATTCAAATGCTATTCAGTCTGTTTTGAGAAGAAGTTGTATACATATTTTTCTATTGCAGTAATAGAGAGTATATCTGACAGTGACTTGCATCATTAGTATGAACTTTAAAGGACCTTTTGTCAATATGCTCTTTGTCAAATTTGATAAATTCTGTCAAATTATGTTTGAGAAGAAGCTGTTTAAAGGTTTTACTAATCTGAGTAACAGTAGCTGTATTTGATGGTAGATTGACGTTATTGGTATGAAGAGCCTTCATGTCAAGGTCCTTCCTGTCAAACTTGGTCAAATTCTACTGGTTGGTTCATTTAAGGATTTTTGAAAAGACCAGGTGCCATTTTTGAAGGTAGAGCTGCATAATTGTATAAATTTGAAAGGCATCTATATAAAGATGATTTCAGTCAAACATGTTTAAATTTTATTGAATATTTTATGAGTCACCAAAATTTTATTTTATTTTTAGTACTACTACCAGTAATCATAACTGATGGTTGATTTTAATTCTTTGTTTAACCTTTGATACAATGATGTCATCTATTTAATAATGTTAAATCAGTCAACTGGCTTTTGATAAACATTACTCAATGATGGAAGGATGATGTATGATAGATGGATGGTTAAACTATTACTATAAGCTCCCATGGCCTTCAGCAATGTGGCAACGTATGCAACAATATTCAAGTTGAAAGAAATAATGTTATCAAAGCAACTAATAACATTACTTGTTCCAATGATCTTACATTTTTATCTACAATACGAATTGTTTTGAAGAAACTGAGGATGAAGACATCATCAATCAACCAAGGGGACTTCACTGCAACCTCCCTCAACTGTTTGGCCTCATTACTCCAGCTGTAATCCAGCTTCCAGGGTGAAGACTTGGATATCACATATTCCTCAAGAGCTTCTGTCTTCTCCAAATTAGCACCATAATCTGGGAACATTAAAAACACACATTTGGCTTTATGCAACATACTGGAACTTCAGCAAATTGTGTTATCAGAAAAGCATTGCAACTTTTTAAATAAATTATAACTTCATCTTTCAGTCTTTAATCTGTTATATACTTAAAGTTAAAGAAACCAATGCATATTACAGCAAACCATTATGTGTAATATTGTATTTTGGTAACTAAACTAGTACCCAAGAACTTTTAATACTATTATTTGATTCCTCTTGTATAAGGAAAATAGCCTGTATACAGCTTTTGCTTTTGTTAACCAAACTAATGATATAAAATAAATGTATCTTTTCTTTTCTCCATAATACAACCAAGATAATTCAGATGATATTCATGATCTATATGTTTATTTAGCATTTCATGTTGATCTTACATGCTAGATAATTTAGATGATATTCATGGATCTATATGTATATTTATATATTTAGCATTTATGTAGGTCTTACATGCTAGATAATTCAGACAATATTCATGAATCTATATGTATATTAATCATTCATGTAGGTCTTACATGCTAAATAAAGGTAATTTGTACAACATAACAGGGACTTACTAAATAGATTTTATGTATCCAGTTACAAAAGATCATAAAAAGAATTTGAATAAACAAGTATACTGAGGATGTAAATAATATTGGGGATGGATACATGTTACAAATTTTCTTGTGTCCTGTCTCAAATTATGTTTCCAAGAAGCAAAACATGTGGCCTAAAGATGTGAAATGACATTTCATTTTCTTAGAAAGAACCAAACATTATTGACTTGAACTTTGCATGACATTGGGAAACTTTAAAACATTTGGAAAGTAGCTTGATTAAGAGATTTCATTTAACATATTTCTCTGGATCAGATGTTTTTCTAAACTTTTGCTAATTTGTGAACTTAAAATTCTTTTAAGTTCCCAACTTAACTGATAAAGTAAGTACATATATCATATCAATTCAAGAGTTTTTTTTCTGTCCCTAGTTTCTATATTCAAATTACTCAATGCCTGCCTGGAAATATGGCTCCCATATGAATGAACAGTTGCTAGAGGGACAAATCATTGTTATTTAAGGAATAGGTTTGATATCCATTTAATGACATCCTTTCAGTCTGAATGGTTCATAAGTTTGAGTAGCATATATATACTTGCTTTGAAGTTGGATCAAACTGCAGAAAACATAAGCCCTGGTCTACCACCACACAATGCACTTCCATATCAGGGACTATGATTTTTGTTCTACCAATTGCTCCTAACAAACTGTATAGACCCAGGTGTGACAACATGCATTATGCATCGACATATCTGTGTTTATGCAATTTGCAGTTGGATCTGATTTATACAAGTGTATATATGGAAAGTGGCACATGGTCCAACTGTAACTGCTAAATTTTTATGACCTGGGACAATCTAACTATACTATTGGAATTGATGTATATTAAAAGTGAATTATTCTCAATTTAGAATTGTTTTGTGGGTACAATGCCTATGCATTTCAGCAAAAATAATTAAATTCCTTTGAATGAGGGCCTCAAGGTAGATTAGTTCTTAGCTAATTGAGTTACCCTCTTTAAATAAAGTCATAATAATAATAAAAAAATAAATAAATGCATTTAATGGGTGGTACAAGACACAAAATGAATGACCCAATTAATGAAGATCCCTCTGTGAAACAAATGCCCTATTACTCTTTCCAAACAGGACCCATTCCCTTATTCATAAATTTAGCAAATCTTAAAATGTCTTTTTTTCTAAACCTGCAAATTTCTTTTTTTCTAAACCTGCAAATTAAATGAATTAGTGATACAGTTAACCCCCTACTTATATGATAGTTGTGTTCCAAAGAATGGTCATGTAACTTGAAATTTTTGGTTTAGCTTCTTTTAATTATTTTCATTAACAAATACCATGTACAGCATAAACTAGCATATTAAACTAAACAATTTAGTGAAAAATAAAAGCATGGAATAATGGAGGTAAAAAATTAAAAGTTTTTAATTTTTCTTGTTGATTACTGCTATATACTGTTATTTTAGATTACTGAAGATGAGATCAAACACTAATCTGAACCCCCAAAACCTCCTGTTCTGAAACTCAATGTAAACATAACCATCCATTCTAAGGGAGTATTATTAACAAAAATTTCAATATAACCATCCATTCTGATGGAGTAGCAATAACAAGAATTTCAATATGGCTGGACATATTGTTCAGATTATATGCAGGTCATATATTTTTTAATGTTCTTTCTATTCAGTTTGGGAGGTTGGCTCATATGCAAACTGGCTATACTCAAGTACAGATAGTAATTAAATTAACTTTAATACTATTCGATTTAGCCATTTCTGAATTCTCATGTTTGTTTTGTTTTTGACAAATAATTCATTATTATACTCAGTTTTCACTGAAAAAATATTTCTCAATGAAAAATAAAAGCACTGAAACCTATGAGTTATGCAACCACTCTTGGGACTGTAAGTCTTATGAAAGTTAGGATTAGCGCTATATGATTTCTTACAGTAATGACAGGCTTACCTTTCAAAGTTACAGTGAATTTACTTTCAATTTTATCTTTGCTTTTGAGTTTCTGCAAATGTTTGGGTCTTGTTTCTCTCTGAAAATAAAAAAGAAGCAAGCAAAAGCATTTAGTAAATTTCTGATGATCACTTTACCTCTGATTCACTGCCATTTCTAATAGATCTCATTATTATTATTATTTAACTTTTCTTTTAAAAATGTGTACTATTTTCACTTGTCTGCATGATGATAGGCAAGTATTAAGTCTATGCTATAATTCATTTTACAGGATCGTTGCATTTTGTTTTTATATATAGTGTATGTATTGCTAGGAACAGAAATTAATGTCATTATTTTTGTGAAACCATTGCAAATAGAATTTTAACCAAGCTTAGCAGCATGTCTGACTTTTAGCTGGTAATTCACAAGTCTGAGATTTAACTTCTGATGTTATGATCAAGTTACTTTACCTCCGCTCAGTTTCTTAGATCTGCAGTAACATGACACAAAGCAATTGACAAGAGCTCATGTTTTGTGTTGAAACAGAACAGCGAATTAAAATTTAATGTACAGTTATTATTTAGCATAATTATTATCTGTACACTAACAATAATGATGAAATTATTAAATTTATGCTGATTTTCTGTTTACTTCCTTTAATTATCAAACAAAATGTGATTCTCCTTGAACTAATAGACTACATTTTTAAAGGCTGCATCAGGAAGAAATTGGCATGTTTAAAAGCAAACTGTTATTCAAAACTGCACCATAAAGGCAAAAACATATAATGCAGTACAAATCAATGACAACAAATCTTTACAAAAGCCAGTTTCTGGAAAAGTTTTGCTTGTGTTTAACCACAGCTAACATTGGTATAAGGTGAACAGATCCATCTATTGGGGGCTTATATTATCACAACTAACACTAGTATAGGATGAACAGGGCCAAACTAGTGAGGACTTACATTGTAACAAAAATAGTGGTATAAGATGAACTAGGCCAGTCTAGTGGCAATGTATAATACCACAGTTAACACTGGGGTAAGATGAAGAGGCCCATCTAGAGTGGAGTCATAATAATCTATTTATGCAATTGAAAAACAACATAATTATCTTGTTGTAGGCCTAGCCTTTTATGTAAAGTAAGTCAATATAACATGTTGCTTTTCCTGAAACATAAGTTCCACCCACAAACCAAAGCCTAAGCCTAAGCCAGCATGTAACCCTCTTCTTTCACAACCTAGGGTATTATTCCACTATAAGGACACCTGGCTCAAGCTAAATAATTTCCAGATAGAAGAGGAGGGCCAGGGATATTTTTGAAAAAAAATTCCAGCCCCCTCAAATAACTTGAAACAAAAATTGTTTGCTCTGATTTATTACAAAAGAAATGAACTAATATCCATTATATTAGTTCAAAAAATTAGTGTGAGGTGAAGGAAAAATAATATCATGGTTCATAATAAAATCCCAGGTCTGTCTGATTAAATGAAATAGCCAATCTTGCAAGCAAGCCACTATTAGAAAAAAGCAGTGATGTTGCAGCTAGAAGCATAAAGATACACAACATCAGCATTGTTAGAGAGATGTTAGAAAATCTAGGCTGGGAAATCCTGGAGACATTGGAGAATAACAAAACTGCTTACTTATTTAACATAAAATAATCAACAATCTTGTCAATATCACAGCCTCAGAGTACCTCAGTCACTTCTACATCTTACTGATCAAGGTCCAGTCAAGTGTGTAAAGCTTAGTTTACCTCCTCAACTGATACATTAAAATACAGCTTTTTTAATTGGTATATTTCACTCTGGAACCTGTTCCCAGCCACAAGTAGCTGTGGCTCTTGACTTGGTGTCGTTTTAGAGGAAGCTTTCCTTTCAAACATTTAAACTCATATATTTGGTCCTAATTGCAATTATACTCATGCTAAAAGATTATGTTTATTGGGTGCAACCCCATTATGAGGCCACTATGGCAGCCAGATTGATATAAATTTAAAGAATTAAAATGTGATCTCATCTTTCCTAATTTTTCCTATCCTTCATTTTTATCTTTAATTTTTTTTTTACTGTTCCAGTCTATATTTTTTACCTTGCTCTCTCCAATTTTTACCACTTTCTTTTTTTTCTTTTTCTATCAATATAGTACCACTGAACATAATAGTCAAAGGTAACTGAACTTGCAAATGATAAATAGATATATATCAATGCAAGTAATAATTCTTTAAATTATAATTAGCATTTTTTGCTTTTATCAAAATTTACTGCTCTTAACTTATTGGACAAAAATTGTTGAAGCCCTTCCATTTTACTGTAGTTCATATATTTATTAATGTAAGTCATTCCAAAACATATAAATCTTAATGCAGACTATACTGAGTCCTAGCAAAACCAATGCACTGAATTTTGGCACCAACATGGCCATTAGCTAAAGCTGCACCATCTGAGTTTGAGTGATGGAATGCAATAATAAATATGTGAGCCTAATCAAGAAATAATACTGCAAGTGACCCAGTAAATGTTGATATCAACTGTAACATCATGGTCTAGAAAATTGAATGGGTAAACTAAAAAATCCTTAACACATGATTATCACTGGTTCAGTTTACTGCCCTACAGACTATAACATAGAATACACCATGGAAATATTCAACACCATCAGATCATTTTATTTTAAATTTAAAAATAGTGCTTATTATTTGGAAGGCTAGTGATTTTAAGATTGCTAATTCATTAACAGAGTCATCAGTTAGTAGACTGTGTAGCATTACATGATTTTTTTGTGCCACAGTAATTTTTCACTGTACCAATTCTTTTGTATTTTCCATCAACAAGGAATGTATACAAATTCCTGTGTAAGCCTGTTATGAATTTAATTATATTTTAATTATCTCTTCATTTTTCATTATAACAAAATTCCATAATTTATTAATGATTATGTTTTTAAAAATAGTTCTTTTGCCATTACAAATACAGTTATATTTAAGAACCTTGAATCACATGTATGGCATGTATCATCCATGACATCATGGTAGCCAAAAGGGTGATCTGAAAGATATTTGAGTCAAATGCATATTTTGGAAACATTTTTTATTAAAATGGGGAGGGAAAAAATGTAATTTGTGCTAAAGTTATTTCTTTGTGTATGTTAATGTGTTAAGTACATGTATTCCATTGTAAAACCGAGAATCATCCTAAGATTTTCAGGAGTGCAATTGTTTTCTATTTGACTTGTATGTAACTAACTTTTCTTGTCCACTAAATACTTTCTTGCTTGATGAATCAGTGTGTCCTCTCTGATAAATATCTTAACTGGGTGTTGACATCCTACTCAGAGTTTCCCTTTCTATTATTATATAAATAGCATACCTAGTAAACTATATGCTTCAGGGTTAATACTTTATATTTCTATTAACAAGCTCTCAGTTTCAATATGTTTTAGAGGGTGTCAGCTATAGTGTAAAAATAATCATCCCAGTTTAGTTACAGTTTTTAGAAGGCAATGTATAGAATAATTAACATATACATGACAAATTTGTCTACTATAAGATACTGACAATTTAATTGGGTGACTGTAGCTGCAATTTTCTATTTAGCCAAGATATTTTATACTCTTTTATTTCATGCTGATTAATTTTTAAAATTCAAATAATGTAATGAATAGTGTTATTTTGCTATAAATCAGAGTAAGATACCTTTTCACCCATGTGAGAGCTGGACATTTTAAACAAAATTACCAGGACCTTGCCCCAGGAAATTAAATTGTTGGTCCTTAATATGACTGTGATATACCACAACATGTACCGCTGTATGTTCAGAATACTCAGAATACTACAGTGCAAAATTTTTCATAATAATCAGCTCTAGTTATTAGTACAGAAAGTCAATAGATAAAGCGTTCATATTCCTAAAAATTAAATTTGATTTATATTATATCAATGACCTTTCAACTATAGAAAAACAAACTTTTTACTCAATCCCAGGAAAATGGTACAAGTTCAGAAAAATAATTAATTAAATTTAAAGTTTAACAAAATGAATACTTTTTGAAGTTTTCTGATAAATAGAAAAATTCAGCATTTAAATGTAATAAATGACTCACAAAATGTATAAAATATTTTTCCTATGGGAAAGAGGCATCACTGTAATTGTAATATATGTTGTATATTTATAGAAGTTATTTTGTAAAAAAAATAATAATAGCAAGAACTTTTATTTATCTTCTAATCATTTAGCAAAATTCATAATGTATCAACAATTTTAACTTTCTGATATGGACAGCTATAAATATGCCATGAATAGACTATTTGAAAAATTGTATTATTGAAGTTATATTCTTAAATTTCACAGCTTAACACTGAGTAATTGAATATGTTTTTATGCAAAATCCAATCAAATTAATTTTTACAGGAGACATGAATTTTACTTTGTGAGTATTAATATGTACTTCATAAACATTTTCTGTGTTTAAAATTAGTTATGATGAAATTGTCAAGCAACCAACATACAAATTTTATAGATATTATAAAAGCATTCAGTGACAAAAATAAAACTTAAACAAAAAATTCAAAAAACATTCACATTTATAAAACTCCAAGATGGTATTACATGACAAAAACTTCAAACAGATGTAAAATTTATACAATTTAACTATACTTTTTTAAGCTTAGGTACTGTACGACAGGTAGAAAATGAACTTTTGATTCATCTGTGTATAGAAAAGATAAAGAAAGAATAGATTTCATTGTATTTAAAAATCTGAATAAATACCTTAACTTTTATTTAAAAGTTAAATTATGAAATTATATTCCATCACTTCTTTCTGTGAAAGCTACAAATTTCAGTGATAGCAGAAAATCAAAGTTATAAATTTTTCTCGGATTTTGGTGTTTAGGCCTACTCTTTACAAACAGACCATCAAACCATTGCTGTGTTATTTCTGGCATTATCAATCATCATGCCATCTATGCTGATTTAATATCAGTATCACACAGAATTCTACATGTGGAATATAAAAAAGATATGTACCTATGTAAATCATGCCTACTATATCTTTATGTCAGTTAGAAATATCAACAAAGTATGATTATGTTTTAGAGGTGGATGCCACAGAATTTGTAAAGCATATTAGATCATAGCAATTAAGCTAACCTGTAATCAACTGAAAGATAAGATGAATAATCCTGCAGAGATGGTTAAAACTTGCCAAGTTTGTTATAGATGGCCAATAAAAACAAGCATAGACAATATGCCAGAAGATTCATGACACCTTATCTCTACATAGCATGTAAACCAATGCTAAAACAAAACTGAAAATGTTTTGGAGCTTCATCAAAGAAAGAAAGTGGGATAACAGTTGGGTCTATGTTGCTTCTTTGAAGAAAGATTGAATCATTTTCTGTGACAGCATCAAAAAGGTAGACATTGCCTGTCATTACCAAGGACAGCTTAACTACTCCAGAAATGAGCTACACACTGTCGATGCCTCAAATTACTGTTTCTTAGCAAGGTATCTCCACAACATCAATCCTCGTAAACAAATGGTTCTGACCAAATTACTGATACACTGGCTGAAGGAAGTTGCTGATAAGTTGTATAACGAGTCTTGCGAAGCCTTTCCAAATTTCCCAAGAAAATAGAAAATGTTTATTTAGTCAGATATAGGCGAGGGTACAAAAGGCAGTGGGACCTAGATAAAACAATATAAATATGATCAGATAGTTCAATCTTACCCATGTTCCAACGCCACATGGAAATTCCCGCAAGCATAAACCACGTAGTTGGGTTTCAAATGCTGTAAATGCTTGTATTGTGTGGGATGGTACCTCTACAACCTGCATTGTTTTTGTTTGTAATTTTATTTTAATGGAAACATCATTTACTTTTCGATCGTTGTCAACCTAAGAAGCCATTTTGACGCTTTATAGTGCATTGTGGGAAAACCCTGCATCTAGGCTAGATACGCTTTACAATGTAATATATATCCTACGAAAACAAATAAACAATTAATATACAATTTTTGAAATATAACAAATATTTTTCAATTCAATTTTAAATAAAATTATACTTATAGTCATTTAAGCACCTATTATTAAAGAAAAATTGATAATCCTTAAGATGAACCGGATTTTTTTTTTCGTTAAATAAATATTCTTCATTTTTATCTACAAGATGTCTGCGCCCCTTTAGATACGCCGATACGTGCAACTTATACTCATTATCCAGAGAGATCTAAACGAGAACCGAGAATGGAGAGATCTAGAATAAAATCTGATAAAAATCTTAAAAGGAGTGCTTCTGCTGAAACCCCAGTAAAAAAGAGAAAGAGGGAAAGGTGTTTACTATCGTTTTCATCTTTACATAGAGTCTGTACAGTAACCTCGTGGTATCGGTTTCGGAGACCTTATAAATAAATAGCGGAATAATTTGTAAACAATATACGTTTATTAAAAGTGCATTTACGCTTTGAATCATCAGTATTCCTGTACAAGAATAAAAAAAATGACTGCAAACATTTGTTCTGTGACAGTTAATTTGCAAGTCCCACGTTTTGTTTTTGTTGTTTATAACGTCAGAAAAATGTTACTGAATTCGACAGTGATATTGATAATTATTTCATTAATGGGCTTCAGTAGGGAAATCGGAATGTGAAGTCGATGGAGATAAGTCACCTGATTTTATTCATTAGTCAACAACAAATTGCATCAAGGGCTCCAATTCACTGACATTATCAAACAATAAAGGTAATTTGAATGGGCATAAAATTGTATTAGGCAATTTGATGTTTTTTTGGTCCTTGTTATGAATAATGTGTATATTAAAGTGATTTAGACAAGCTGGGGCATTTTCTTTAATTGTAGCAAAGCATGACATAACTGTCAAGAAATTATCAGAAAACTGAATCATCAGTTATATATTATCACATGATATGAATAAAATAAAACGGCCACTAAAAAATACATGACGTTCCAATGCTGTATTATCGTGAGCTCTATATTATCGAAGCCAACATGATTTCCTGATTAATTTGTATCTAGCATTTGTTTACAGATAAAAATCTGTAGCTAGTTGTTGTTGTTTCGAGTGTTTAACGCCATTTTTCAGCACACATTAGGCTATGCATGGCGGCCAGTATTATTGGTGGAGAAACCGGAAAATCCGCGGAAAGAACCACCAACCCATGAGAACCTACTGGCAAGCTTTCTCACATATCCACATTCGCCGAATCTTAGACTCTAACTCACACAGAGGTGAGATGGCAATGATTCGTAACGGACAGCGCTTTAGATCACTTGGCCACTCGGTGCCCCTCTGTAGCCAGTAAGGACTCCAATCTGTTAGCACAAATTCCTCCAAATTATCAACATTTTTTGGCATTTCTACATTGGAAAACAATGAACACCATTTTTTGTAAAGTGTATGCAATTCTATTGATCATCATATACAAAACTCCAGTCAAAACTTACTAGACATGCATTGACTTTGATTACAAATTATGCTAAGTGTACATGCCTGTAAACTTTTTGAAAGCCAGGTAGGGAGACTCCGTAAAAAAAATGACAAAACATGTGAAATTCTCAAAATACACATTTCTCACTGTGACACCTTATTCTTTCCCAGGACATGCCCTATTTCATATTCTGGTTAGCTGTGGCCAGACTGCACAATAGCTAAAGGTTATTCTTAAGTAAACAAGCAAGAAATCGAGCATAACTAATTAGTTAACCCTTATCATTGCAATATTGTGAAAAGGACTGGATCTCCAACATAATTTAAACAATCCATGTTTTATGGTGCATGTTTTGTAAGCACCAGCAATTGACTGGCAAATAAACAAATGCCCAATTTTGTTGTAACTTACAGGACCTAAATAAGCAGTCTCAAGCTACATGTACTGTAGGTGTGGCAACTTATTTTCCCACATTTTATATCCCTTTTTTATTCTCAAAAGACATTGGTGGCGCTCACCAGTTATTATGTACTTTTGAGAGAGTGATGTATGTAAGGTGAAGTTTTTTGCATTTTAAACATGCAGAGTGGAAAGTATGTTGGCATACCTATATACTACTTTCATGTAATGTGGCTGAAATTTCTTTGGATATTGTACTTTTGAAAATTTTAAATGATCTTAGGACACTGCTAACTAAAATGACTGCTCCCTTGTGCTCCAAAAATCAACATGAATTTGTCTAAAGTACACTATTCTTGGCAGCTACTAAAATATGGAAAATGAATTTTGCCAAACTAGACAATACCAGCTTCTAAAAGTGCAATGAATGAATTACCAAATACATAAAATGATAAAAAAAAAGTTGTCAGCTCTATTTTTTACAATTTACCTCTGAAGTTCGAGAAATGAAAATGAGCAAGTAGAACTAGCACTTTTTTGAAAGGTGCACATCTGGAGTAAGGCCAAGCTGTATACTCTCTAACCCATATTACACCCATCAATCCTACATCAGAATAAAGGGAATTAAAGGTTCTTTGAACAATACCTAAGATACACAAAGTCTCTTTTAAATAGCCAGTATAACTAGTGAGGAAACCGGGGGAAACTCTTTTCCTTTAAAATTCTAACCCTATACTAAATATGAAACTGTAGAGTGCCACCATTTAACATTGTTTACTAAATAACATTTATTCTGAATAATTTTTTGAAGGCACATTAAGCTGTGTGGTATGTTTTTCCATTCCTTTTTTAATTTAATGATGGTAATTAACATTTATATGTATGGTACATTAATGCCAGGTATTCACTTGTGTAAGTTTCTTCTGTGGGAATGGAAATGATACAACATTACCTTGATCATTCTTGGGATTGAAATTAATTGCTGATAATTTTATTGTTCTGATTTATTTTCTGATTCTAGTATTGTCTTAGGTTAGAAACATTCATAAATTGACCTGAATAATGCTTAAAATTAACATTCTATTTCCTGAACCAAATGTAATAATCGTACGTTTTATGCAAAAATCTGGAGATAATATCAAATCAGGAGGTAGGAATGGAACAAGCCCAGAAATCAGGAGGGTTTTGTAGGAAGGGCAACAGACAGATGTCCCCCATCATAAAAAATAAGTGTTTTTTATGTGTTTGTGTGACCCCCTAAGGTGTGTTGTAATGAATTTCTTTATAAACAGGATTTTGATCAAACATTTATTTAGAAATAAAATTTTTGATGGGGTATATTTTTTGTAGTGTGTCTAAAGAGTTGTTCATCTGATCTAGGTTTCCGTATCCTGGTCAGGATCCTTCCCCTTTTATTGTCAAGTGACCTTTGCTAAGGGTCCCCAATGTCCTGTTTTGTACGAAATTTATTTTTATAAAAAAATTTGTTTTTGAATGAAAAGCAGATGCTGTTTCAAAAGTAAAAAAAAATTCCTAGTGTTATTCTGTGTGTGCTTATGTGAGACACTTCTCATTTTGTTGTTTGGATTAGTTAATGAATGAGAAAGCCATGCCCAACTTAAGGAGCCTCATTCTTTTTATTTATTCCTCATGCTTTCCTTAATTTGTTTTCATGGCCTTGTATACCATCTTGATCTTTATATTCCTATGACCAGAGGTTTAAATTAATTACAAAATCAAAATAATAAAAAAGTTTTGAATTAGTTTCTTTATGTTAGTTTGGGTAATCTGTTGTTTTTAAAAGTTATATCCCCATGTATGTGTACTGTTTGTCCATTTCCTACATATGGATTTTTCTGAGGCTTCTTCACAGACCTGTCCACTTTGCATAGCGCACTGTGACTTAGCCGTGTGATGTCTATGATTAATACTTCCTCCTTATGTAAATTCCTGTTTCCCTCTCATATTTTGTTAACAAAAGGGTATTATATTTATTGTTAGTAATCTATTCAAGTTCCCATTTTTTATATAATGTTATATTTATTAGTGGTACTATTATTTGAGATACCAACCGCTCCGGTGTCCTAGTGGTTAGAGCATATTTCTCGGATGAAGGAGGTCAAGGGTTCGATCCCCGGTTTAGTTATACCAAAGACTTACAAAAATGGTACTAACAGCTGCCTCGCTTAGCACTCATCATTAAGAGGTTAGTGTTAGGACTGGTTGGCCTGGTGTCAGGATAATGTGACTGGGTGTGAAATCATGCTACATGTCTGCGGTATGATGCCCCAGTGCTAGACATCACTATAAACTGCCAAACTGCAGAAATCAGAGATATGACCGAAAAATTGTTAAAGCTATGTTAAAAATTATAATCACATCACACATCACATTTAAGGTACTAAAGGATTTTATTTTTCTTCTACTTATATGTTGTAATATAATTTTGATTTAATGAGGTGCAAGATGTGGTTAAAGCTACAGCCCGTACACAGACCTGCCCCTTCTTGGGCTGTAAACAGAAGCCCTTCCCCCATCTCTCATAACCACCCCCTTTTTTGTGATGACTTGTGTCATAGCATTTTGATTTATTTCCATGAGACGAAAGATGAGGTTATGGCTTCAGCCTTACACACAGGCCTGGTCATGCCCCTACTTGGGCTGTAAATCAAAGCCTTCCCCCCATCTCTCATCCCCGGGTTATGATGCCCTGTCTCATCAGGCTATTTTTTTTATCAGAATCACCTGTACACAGGTCATCATTGTTACTATTATATACTCTATGATATTCATTATAAGCTTTCATCAACATCTCCATCTAAATAAAGTAACATATTCCTTCATTACCTCTCTCTATTAGATATATCAATAATTTAATTTATCCTATCAACTTTTCTCTCTCATGTAGACAGATTAACCGAAACAAATATCTAGATCTGGCTTGACCTCCATCATCTTCATATGCTTGCTGCAGGGGTCAAGCTAGACTTAAATTTTAGGGAGAAGTGACTTTGTTTGGTAAGAACAGGGAGAAGTGGAAGCTAAACAGGGAGAAGTGGGAGCTAAACAGGGAGAAGTGAGACTGAAACAGTAAACACGATATTATATATATATATATATATATATATATATATATATATATATATATATATATATAGAGAGAGAGAGAGAGAGAGATTATCTTATTTTAATGATGTGCTCTATTTCTTGGTATGCTTTTAACAGTTTTAAGCAATGCCTTTTTTTCAAGTTTAAAAATTTGTGTTATTTGTAAGTATCAATATATTTTGTATGCGTATCAAAAATTATATTCATACCCATTCTATTCATACTTAGTATATGTATGTTTGAATTTAAGTAAATGCAGTGTATTTTGGCTGTATGACTTAAAAAGCACATCTGAAGCTATAATTTTCGCTGATAGAAGTAATAAGATTGGAATCTTGTAACTGCAAGTTGGTAAAAATGCTTAATAAACTACCACTAAATTATTTTATTTTCTTAAGTTTATTGTACAATTGCATTCAAAAAGATTTCTAGCATTCTTTGAAACATCCCCTAATACATGTACATAGGAATAAATGCACCATTGACTTCAAACCATACTGTTCATCCTGATTTCATTGTTCCTGATAAAACAATACTGTAACTATTCATAGACAACACACTGAAGCACTAAAGTCGATATATAACTAAACTGGACCCTTTTTTACCCCCAACCGAAAATCCAAGAAATGGTCCTGCACGTCCGAAAAATCAAAGGGCGAAGTCGTTTCCACTTCCATAACAGTAGAAGGCGAAGTTTACGCTTCTCAGGTGACTTTTCCACTCACTTCGCCTGGTAACGTGACCCCTGTTGCTGTGGCCATGAGTGGCTGGCTGGACGATGATATCAATATAGGTTGGCACCAAAAGTCTTGTTATGGTGTCTCTTTTATCTTAAATGAAAATGGTGTAAATGTTTTAACAAGTGTCCCTGCCACAGTGGCTAATTTAAAAATCTTTTTGCTTAAGCCTGTAAGAATTAATTTACCACTTGGTACTTTGAATTCCTGGAAACTCTTTTGGCCAATATAACAATGGCCTCTTGATCAGAGAGATAAATGCCTATTTTAAATAAATTGTGCTAATCAGGGAGCAGAACATTCTCCTCAAACTCATAACTTCAGTCTCTGGTTGAACAAACAGTTGATTTTTGTTTGCAGTGTTTATTCACAGTGTAGTTGTCTTATGGGTAGGCAGTCATTTTCAAAAATTCTTCACCCATTTCAGCAAAATATACAAAATTAAGAGCAATAACATCAAAATAGGCAGAGAAGACTAATTTTCTTTATACAAAGTCGTGACTTAAAATGTATTATCAATATTCATTGAAGAAATTAAGGGTGCATGCCATACAGTAACTCTTTGCATAAGCAAAGAAAGTCTGGTGTAATTTGCGACAATGCAGACATTTACATGCCATTGTGCAGTGTTGCTGTTGCCATGCTTTAACATTGTATGTAGAAGCACCAAATCAGTACATGCATATGGTGCATGTGTGATTTGGATTTTTAATGTAGCTTTAAAAAAATTTCAGTCTTATTGCTGCAACAGAGACCCAAAGAACCATAGCAATATTATCAATCAAGGAATACTGAGAGAAAATGGAATGGACCAATTAGGGGAAATAACTGTGAGAACATTAGATCATCATCAAATAGAGCTTTAATCACAACTTGTAACTCATGGAACACTAATATGTTCTGTGTGCATGTGTGATTTGGATTTTTAATACAGCTTTAACAACTTTTTAGTCATATCGCTAAAATGTCTGCAGTATGACAGTTTATAGTGATGTCTAGCACTGGCGCATCATGTCCAAGACATGTAGCATGATATCCCACCCAGTCGCATCATCCTGACACCAGCAGGCCAACCAGTCATAACGCCAACCTTTAAAAGCTGACCACCAAATGAGGCAGTTCCTAGTACCATTTTTAAAGTCTTTGGTATGACTTATGGGGATTCAAACCCATGACCTCCTGCATCTGAGACACACCAACTGAGCAGTGTGTCAGATTGGTAAATATATCAATGAAGCTATACTTGCGCTACCTTATGGTGTCTTCTGGTATATTGTACATTTACATAATGCATCCAATTCAAACATCAAATTTTTGGCAGAAAGTAACAGTAGCAGTGTGAATGTTGTTATATAATCATATTACCCTAATTAGTATCGTACAGAAATGGATTTTTCCCACAATGCTTTGAAATATAGATAAAGGCAGTTTTCAAAATAAATTCCTTGTGATTTCCCCAATTTTTTTCCAAAAATAAAAGGTAACAAAGTTCTTCATTTGTTTTGTCTTTGCAATTGAACTGAATCTTTATTTTATTTCAGGTCATCCTCATCTTTACATAGCTCTTCTTCAAGGGAGAAGAAGATGACAAAGAAGAAAAATAAGCATTCCAGGTATTACTCCTTTCTGAACAACTCTAATCAGTTCTTTTTACTACTAACTCAGCTGTTAGATTCATCGTGAGAAAAAGACAGACTTATAATTACTTAATTTTGAGATAAAACTATAAAATTCATTTTACCAAGAATCCTGTAATTTCTAAAATTAATTATTTGACAAAGTATATTTGCCTTTAATCAGTATTAGATACTAATTTAAAAAGATCTACACACATTGTGTGTGTGTTTATCAGAATGTATTTTATATATATATATAAGGTTATGTTCCAAAATAAATAACTCTTACAACTTTTTAAAGTCAGCAAACATATATTATTTGAAAGTAACTTAGAGTGAAAATGTGTTTCACATAATAAACTGATCTCCACTATTTGATGTTATGATCAGTTGAGCATTATTTGTGCTTCAGAATACAAAATCACCCATGCACATCTTGTGCATACATGTTTACACTGTTTCCATCACAACTTGGTTTTATTGCATTTGGCAAAACGTAACTTGAAAATAATATGAAATTTGCATGCCTCATTGTCAGTGCTATCTATGGAGTCAAACTTTGTATTGTTTGCTCAAATGTGCTTTACATTATAATTGGATAACTGCTAACGTAGAGTGTGGGTGGCTTTTGATGAAATGTGTTTTACATTAAAACTGGATAACTGTTACTCAAGTGTATTTTGATTTTGGTGAAATGTGTTTTACATTATAACTGGATGACTACTGTCTAAGCATATGGGTGGCTTTTGATGAAATATGCTAACACAGTATTACCCTAGATCATTTGTAATTATTTTGTCCCAAATTCGTTTCACATATTAAACTTGGATGAACTCCCGTGCATGTGTTATCTTGACCACATTTCATCAACATTTTTTCTAATCTCCATAAAATTGGAATATGGTTGGAAAAATGATTGACATGGAAATATGTCTAACCAAGAGCTATATTGAACATAGTGGACAGTAATGTAGAACTATGAAAGCCCTCCCTTCTTTTTTCTACCCTAGCTCAATTTAACTTAATGCAATGGTGCATTATCTTTCTCTTCGTTGTCTGTTGTTTGTCCATTTGCACAAGTTTGCGACTGTTGGTGGGATTGTCATGAAGTTCTGCACACACAATGATCACAAAGTCTTTTTGGTCTAGTTAAAATGGTGTTCCTTGACCATCCATTTTAGGACCACACAGTTGTCAGTCTTTTTATTACTACTCATGAACAGCTGATCATATTGATTGGGGTTTTTCTGAAAGACTATTTATAGTAGGCCAAATAAAAATAGTACCAATCTGAAATCCAGTGTGGCTATATTGGTTGCCATTTTGAAAATCTTTTTTGCAACTTTTTTTGAATGAACTGTTGTATCAGTATGGGGTTTCCACTGAAAAACCTCTTTTGATGTTTAGTTGGTCCAAAATGAAAATGGTGGTTCTTGGTCACTCAATATGGCTGCTATAACAATAGTTTTAAAATGTTGCTATTAATATTCCTGAATAGATTGTGATATTTTCATTGTTTTTCCTGAAAATACTTTTTATGATATCTAAATGAAAATTGTACCAATCTTACATCCTTTATGACCAACACTATGTCAATCTCAGAAATATTTTTATCACGAAGCCTCTTGAATGAATCATCAGACCAATATTGGAGTTTAACTTAAAGACTTCTGAAGTTGTTGTTGATCCCAAAATGAAAACCTCTTCATGAACCTTGACTGAAGGGGAAATGTACTCACAATCTAGAGAACTTTTTCTGTCCCACAGAGAAATGTCATCTTTCATTAGAAATGGAGTCTATGAGGTTAGGGCTATTGCTTCATCAAGTCATGTATTGGATGATGTTATGAGAGTGACCTTCAGGTGCTCTCACATTACCGTTTCATCATTCTACCTCCACTCTTCATCAGAATGAAGGTATGTATTTATTTTGTCCTATTGCAGTAGCACAACTTGTGGCAAGGAGCCACCTACCTGCTGAGAGTAATCAACACATCTAATGTCACAGCAAGTGCATTTATCTTTGATACCAGTTTTTGTTGAGGCCATCAGTCTCCCTCCTATCAGGTAAATTCAGCAGTGCAGTATTAGCAGTTAAAGTACTGCTGCTGTTAAAATGTAGTTTGTGTGGGTAGTAAATTAGTTTTAATTATGTAATAATTGCCTGCTACTAGTATACACTGCTACCCTACTCTGATGTCCTGTGGTCTAGGGCTAAGACATAAAAGGAAAGGTATTCCATATTTTGACTGTGACATAGGAGGCAAACAGGAATCATGTTTTTTATTTCTGGGCTGCCAATTACAAATTGAAATGGGGTTTTCACTAAAAGACTTCTTTTGGTATGTAGTTAGTACTAAATGAAAATGGCATTGGTGAGGAGGCCTCCATTGCTGCTGCCATGGTGACCATGACAATCTTGTTATTGCTACTTTTGAATTGGTGGTCATAGTGACCTTGGCTTTTAAGTAAAAGATTTCTTTTGATATATACATATAGTTGGTTCTCCGTGAAAATTGTTCTGAAGAGACCTCCAATATGGCCACCATGGTAGCCATTTTGAAAATCTTGTTTTAGCTACTTTTTCTGAACAGACAGGCATATAAACATGGAATTTTCACTAGAAGATTTCTAATGATAGCTTGGTCCTTTAAAAAGCACCATTGGTGTTGGTTAGATATTGATATTGGGTTTTTACCAAGACACTTCTCACTATGTGGTCTAAATGAAAGTGATGCCATTGCAATCCTGCACTATTTAAAAAAAAGTATATGACAGATAATTCTCCTGAACAGATGACCCTACCAACATATTTATTTCTTTTCTCTTTTCACTTACAATACATAGCAAACATATATTAAAATGATGCTGTTCTAAACACAATGAAAGCTACCTTGATAGCTATCTTGAAAATGGTTTCATTGCCCATCAGTAAAAAACGTGAAAAGACAGAAGAAATGGACACATTATGTTTTACTAGAAATTATCTTAAGCTGATTATCAGTCTGTCCTTTTTTTGTTAATAGTGAGTTTATTTATGTGATGATGCTTCATTGTAACAAAAACACTCCACCTATTTTCAGATCTTCTTCATCAGATAGCTCATCATCAGTGTCATCATCTTCATCATCACCTTCCAGGGGCAGAAAAAAGACAAAGAAAAGAAAACATAAACATTCAAGGTAAAAAGGAAACTCTGCCATGGACATTTATAGAGTAGAGAAAAGTTTTGCAGAATAAACTGTTATCATGGAGTAGTCACCTTAGATTTCTTCCAAGATTTGTTTGCTGTTTCAGTGTTGTTTGATACCTGCTTATGTTTGAAACATAAGTTTTTGTAGCTTTTCATTTTTATTGTTGTGAATGTTCCCTCCTAAAGTTTTTCACATATATTTTACTCCTTCATTGGACTGGACTTGCAAAGATCTATCTGCAACATAATGGTAAAATGAATGATTTAGAGGGCAATTCAGATCACCTAATGTATATAATGCCATCATTACTCATTATTTCTAATGCATATTTGGTTAAATGTATATGAAACACTCATCGTGATATGCTTTATTTTCTACTACTTCAAACGAAATCACAAAATGTCAAGTTACATTAAAAATATTGCATTTGAAATTTTGTATATCTCGAGCTTTAAACTTTTCAAAATAGCAGTGTCAAAGAACACCCCAAAATAAACTCAATGAAAGAAATATGACTGCTGTAACAAAGATCACAATGCCTCGATAATTTAAAAGTAATAGTACTATAGACTATTGACTAATACATCAGTGTAAGTCTGTTAAAAATTGAGATATTTCATTTTAATTATTGTTATATTTTTAAACATACGGTTTCATGTGTTGGTAAAACTAAGTAACATATTAACCATAATTTATTCATGATAACCCACTGACTAATGATGATTGATGATAACCATTTGACTAATGATCGTTGATGATAACCCACTGATTAATGATTGTGATTGATGATAACCTACTGTCTAATGATTGTGGTTAATAATAACCCACTGACTAATGATTGTGATTGATAACCCACTGACAAATGATTGTGGTTGATAATAACCCACTGACTAGTAATTGTGGTTGATAATAACCCACTGACTAATGATTGTGTTTGATGATAACGCATTGACTAATGATTATAGTTGATGATAACCCACTAAGGATTGTGATTGATAATAACCCACTGACTAATGATTGTGTTTGATGATAACCCACTGACTAATGATTGTGGTTGATGATAACCCTCTGACTAATGATTGTGTTTGATAATAACGCACTGTCTAATGATTGTGGTTGATGATAACCTACTGTCTAATTGTGATTGATTATAACCCATTGACTAATGATTGTGATTGATAATAACGTACTGTCTAATGATTGTGGTTGATGATAATCCACTGACTAATGATTGTAGTTGATGATAACCCATTGACTAATGATTATGGTTGATGATAACCCACTGACTAATGATTGTGTTTGATGATAACCCACTGACTAATGATTGTGTTTGATGATAACCCACTGACTGATGATTGTGATTGATAACAACCCACTGACTAATGATTGTGTTTAATAATAACCCACTGACTAATGATTGTGTTTGATGATAACCCACTGACTAATGATTGTGATTAATGATAACCCACTGACTAATGATTGTGATTAATGATAACCCACTGACTAATGATTGTGTTTGATGATAACCCACTGACTAATGATTGTGATTAATGTTAACCCACTGACTAATGATTGTGATTAATGATAACCCACTGACTAATGATTGTGTTTGATGATAACCCACTGACTAATGATTGTGATTAATGATAACCCACTGTCTAATGATTGTGATTAATGATAACCCACTGACTAATGATTGTGTTTGATGATAACCCACTGACTAATGATTGTGATTAATGATAACCCACTGACTAATGATTGTGATTAATGATAACCCACTGACTAATGATTGTGGTTGATGATAACCCACAGACAAATGATTGTGGTTGATAATAGCCCACTGACTAATGATTGTGGTTGATGATAACCCACTGAATGATGCTTATGATTGATGATAACCTACTGTCTAATGATTGTGGTTGATGATAACCCACTGACTAATGCTTATGATTGATGATAACCTACTGTCTAATGATTGTGATTAATGATAACCCACTGACTAATGATTGTGATTAATGATAACCCACTGACTAATGATTGTGTTTGATGATAACCCACTGACTAATGATTGTGGTCGATGATAACCCACGGACTAATGATTGTGGTCGATGATAACCCACGGACTAATGATTGTGGTCAATGATAACCCAATGACTAATGATTGTGGTTGATGATAACCCACTGACTAATGATTGTGGTTGATGATAACCCACTGACTAATGATTGTGGTTGATGATAACCCACTGACTAATGATTGTGGTTGATAATAACCCACTGACTAATGATTGTGGTCGATGATAACCCACTGACTAATGATTGTGGTTGATAATAACCCACCGACTGGTGATTGTGGTTGATGATAACCCACTGACTAATGATTGTGGTCAATGATAACCCACTGACTAATGATAGTGGTTGATAATAACCCACTGACTAATGATTGTGGTTGATGATAAACCACTGACTAATGATTGTGTTTGATGATAACTCACTAATGATTGTGGTTGATAATAACCCACTGACTAATGATTGTGGTTGATAATAACCCACTGACTAATGATTGTGGTTGATAATAACCCACTGACTAATGATCGTTTGATGATAACCCACTGACTAATGATTGTGGTTGATGATAACCCACTGACTAATGATTGTTATTGATGACCTACTGTCTGATGATTGTGGTCGATGATAACCCACTGACTAATGATGGAGATTGATAATAACCCACTGTGTAATGATTGAGATTGATGATAACCCACTGACTAATGATTGTAGTTGATGATAACCCACTGACTAATGATTGTGATTAATGATAACCCACTGACTAATGATTGTGTTTGATGATAACCTACCGTCTCATGATTGTGGTTTTTAATAACTCACTGACTAATGATTGTGGTTAATAATAACCCACTGACTATTGATTGTGATTAATAATAACCCATGGTCTAATGATTGTGGTTGATGATAACCCACCAACTAATGATTGTGATTGATGATAACCTACTGTCTAATGATTGTGGTTGATGATAACCCACTAAGTAATGATTGCAATTGATGATAACTCACTGACTGAAAATCGGGACTGATGATAACTCTGACTGATGATTGGGACTGATGATAATCTTCTGACTTATGATTTGGACTGATGATAACCCTCTGATGATTGTGGGTGATGATAACTCTGACTAATGATTGTGACTGATGATAGCACTGACTGATGATTGGGACTGATGATAATCTTCTGACTTATGATTTGGACTGATGATAACCCTCTGATGATTGTGGGTGATGATAACTCTGACTAATGATTGTGACTGATGATTGTGACTGATGATATCCCAGTAACTGCTGATTGGAACTAATGAAAACCAACTGACAGAAGATTGGGGCTGGTGATAATTATCTGACAGGAGATTGGGGCTGATGATAACTGTATGACTGGAGCTTGGGACTGATGATAACTTTATTACTGATAATAACCCTGTGACTGGTGATAACTCAATGTATGATACTAAGACCATTCCTTTTGCAATGTTTAGTATTTTTCTTTCTCATAAGCACAACTAAACACAGACCTCACTGTTCTGGCACTGATGGCATTGCCATTGTCTAGTATAATACATTTCTTAGTTCAAGTTTTGTGTATACCAGACAGGTAGAGTACCATTATATTTTATCCGATTTATCTTCACCAGAAATATTGACCATTGGTATACTTAGCTAGCCAAAATCAGTATCTGCTGCACAACATTCTGATTGGATTCTGCTAAAAGAAACTGGTCCAATCTGATTGCTAAAAGAAACTGGTACAGTCTGATTGCTAAAAGAAACTGATCCAGTCTGATTGCTAAAAGAAACTGGTCTAGTCTGATTGCTAAAAGAAACTGGTCCAGTCTGATTGCTAAAAGAAACTGGTCCAGTCTGATTGCTAAAAGAAACTGGTCCAATATGGTTGCTAGAAGAAACTGTCCAATATGATTGCTAAAAGAAACTGTCCAATATGATTGCTAAAAGAAATGATTGCTTAAAGAAACTGGTCCAATCTGATTCAGAAAAGAAACTGTCCAATATGATTGCTAAAAGAAACTGGTCCAATCTGATTCCTAAAAGAAACTGATCCAATCTGATTGCTAAAAGAAACTGTTGAATATGATAGCTAAAAGAAACTGGTCCAATCTGATTGCTAAAAGAAACTGGTCCAGTCTGATTACTAAAAGAAACTGGTCCAGTCTGATTGCTAAAAGAAACTGGTCCAATCTGATTGCTAAAAGAAACTGGTCCAGACTTATTGCTAAAAGAAACTGGTCCAGTCTGATTGCTAAAAGAAACTGGTCCAGTCTTATTGCTAAAAGAAACTGGTCCAATCTGATTGCTCAGCACATTTACCTATGAAGATTATTTTAAAAAAGTCATAGGCAGTGATACATGTTGAACGTAAATTTTTTCAGTTTTAAATGTTAATGCATTTCTTCTTTTGAGTTGAGACATGTAGAAATCATTGAAGTGACCATATTAAAAACATAACAAGTCAAGTAACAAATCATCTGATTGGTCAGTTGATTATGCTTGTTTAAGGAACTGTTCTGCCTAGCTACATATGTCAAGGGTTGATACAAAATTAACTGGAATGATGACCCTTGGCTGGCAAAAATATATGAGCTTGTACAGAAGAAACAGTGTCTTGTGTAACCCATGTTCATCAAGAAGCCACCACTACTTTTTTCATTTGGAAAAATTACAAACTTCTTATGTAAAACAAGAATACTGTACTGTTTCAGGTCCTCTTCCAGTTTCTCTGATAGTTCATCTTCATCAAGAGAAAGGAAGAAAAAGAAAAGGAAAAAGAAAAAGAAGCACAAACATAAAAACAAAAAGAAAGAAAAAGAACAGAAAAAGATGTCAGATGCATCCATCTCTTCTAATATTGGACAACTGAAGAATACAGAAATTATAGGACCACATGTTTCTATGGCAACCATAGCAGCTAAAGGAGGTACAGACTTTAATTGTAATAGTATCAATTGGTTAGTGTTGCAGCTGGTTCTTTGAAGGAAGGACACTTCTGATCTATGTCATGAATTTAAATTTTTTTCTGATTTTTGCATCTAATTGTGATGTGTGTTGATATTTCTACTTTTCATTGTAAGGCTTGCTATTTTCTCAGTTTTTTTTATTACCATGGTGAAATAATATTGTCTTGTCTTGGCTGTGTATTTTTCATTGTCATTCACATTGCCTCTAGAAGCTTGTCAGTTATCAAGACCACTATAATCAATCTGTTAAAGGTCTGTTTGTTAACTTCATGTGAAATCTTGAATGAAACCACATTTAAATGTATTGTTTTAGTACACTTTCAATGTAAGCTTTTTTATCAAACATTTAGATGTGTTTCATTGAAGAAGTATGGAGAAGATTTTATCCAGTAACCAGTAACTTAGGGCCCTGCATTAGGATTAATGATCCCTTTAGAAATCTCATTTTCTGTTTGTTCATCTGTCTGTCTGTTCAAACTTATTGTAACCATAAAAGCTATGCAACTCCTACACATAATTAGGAGTTTATTTTGTATGTAAATTCCCTAATGCATGTAGATGTGCCTTTGGAAGATTTTTGTTTTTTTTCAGACCCAATTTTGATGGAGTTATTGCCCTTTTTGCATCAGTTTTAAACATCCACTAAATAATGTCAATGTAACTGGCATATTATGATGTGGTTTGGAGTGAACATAGACTTAAATGGACATTTGTTTTTACTCTTAATTCTAGTCAACTCCATTTTGGATATAGTTTTGACCCTTGAGAACTAAATAAATATCTTCATATGGGATGTTCCTTTGAAATTGGCATAGCTCAAGAACAGTTCAGCATGTTCTGATGCTGTTTGATACGAACATTGTTTCATAGCCAAGATGTTCTTTTTATGGGTTTAGTATATAAACACTGCCTTATAGATCTAAATGTTTCTTATTTGGGTTTTATTTTATCAACTCCTTTTTCCAGAGTTATATTCCTTGATAATTAATTTCATATCTTCACAAGAGATTTTACATAGAGTAGTTAAATAACAATTGGACGTATTTTGATGCAGATTGGTTTCTCATGGACCTTGGTGTGCATTTAATGGGTTTTGTCTTGTCAAGTCCATTTTTGTAATTTGACATTTAATTTCAAACGATGATTCTTGCAACTAGCATACCTCAAGAACCATTGAGCATATTTTGAATTCTGATGCAGTCTGGTATTAACTTTGTCTAAATAACTTACATGTGCCTTTTATAGGTTTAGTCTCATCAATTCCATAAATGGGATTTGGTGAGAACAGGTATTGATGTGCCTTTTGGAATGTTTTATTGCATACTTCATTTTAGACAGAGGTTTGGTTCTTGCCAGGCAGTTTCTTTATTTGGGTTATTAATTTGTAATCAGCAGTATATTCTGATGTAATTTGTTCTGAACATTGTTGGATACATCTAAATGTGTTATATAGTATTGTCTTCTCTACAGAGTTATGGCCCTTTTGTAAATCGACTTCATAGCTTTTTTATGGACTGTTGCTTGTGTTGATGAATGTCTGAAGGGGTAGGATTTCAAGTTTCCCACATCATTTAGAGGATTCATGACTTTCCAATGTCATTGGTTTCCAGTTTAAGGTCCATGGTGCAAATTATAGTGAGAGCGGTACTTTGTATGCACTTATTGCAAATACATACAGCTGTAGTCTTCTTTTCACATTAACTGTTAAACTGAAATGTTCTAAAAAAGCAGGTCTTGTTTTAAAAGTTTTTGCCAGTTAGATGTCATTATGTGGCTGCAGAAATTTTTAACAGATTTTTATCACAGAAATATTTACAGAATTGTTCTTATTATTTTGCTTAAATTTTTGCTAGAGAAGAAGTCAAAAAGCAAGGCTATGAGACCAATGACCAAAGAAGAATGGGAGAAACAACAGAGTGTAGTACGAAGAGTCTATGACCAAGAGACAGGAAGGAATAGGTATAAAAATTTGATCAAACTTATCACGAGTTTGATATTTACTCACAATTTTCAAAGTAGAAACTACATTCTTGCTTTTTAATGTGTTTTCTGGGCACTGATTACATACAGAAGAATGACAGATTATTGGTTTGGATTGGTTATTGATACTTTGTGGCACAGCAAGAAAATCAGGTCATTTAGTGCCAAGACAAATGGAGTAAGTGCCTTGTCCAAGGACACACCATGGTAGCTAACCCAGTCTGGTTTGATGGTAGGATTTGATCCTGCACCCTTTCCATCCTGAGTTTGGCATGCTAATCACCAAGCCACTGATTTATAGAATGTCATCAATGATTACATACAGTGGCATACACGGGACAGTCTGAAAAGGTCAAATCAGGAATGTGATCATCAATTACTTTTTACAGTGGTATACATGTGATCTAGTCAGACCAGATTTACAAAATGTTTTCACTGATTACATACAGTGGAGTACACAGGACAGTCCAGAAAGGTTGAAAGGTTTGATTAGGAGTGAAATGCTATTTGGTTCCTCTTTCTGTTCTCTTATTTTAGTTGCTACTAGGTTAGTAAATACAGATGCTTGTTATTATTTGGTATTAGGTCAGTAAGTACAGGTTCTTGTTGTTATTCAACTAAAGAAAATAAGGTTTGTTGGTGGGTGAAAATTTTTAAGTCTAGAAATGGAGATTTTAAAAGCAGCAAACTGACTTAATGTCTAGAGAAAAAAATTGCATTTCAGTCTACCCAAGTCACATAAAAAATCATGATAAATTGAAAGTTTTGTGTTATCTGGCAATGCAAGGCTTGTTGCAGAACAGATCAGAAATATTGTCAGGTTTAAAACAAGATTAACAACAATGACATACAGCAATATTAGTTGATTGAAGTAAAGAGTTCTGTATACCATTTAGTGTTGCAAAAAACCAAGTTTCAAAATGTTGGCATAAGACACTTTTTTGTTAAGTCATTTCCAGTAAATCAACCTTGAAACTATAATTTGCCTAATTGGCAAGTATCTTATCCACTATGAGCTTAGGCTGTTTTAATAAAACATATACCCCCCAGGGGGGAAAACACTTTCAGATTCAAACAACCCACAACAGAAGCAATTTTAAAAAAGTATGATTCACCGTCAGATAGGTTTTAATTGAAAAACACTGCCCCCTACAGAAAATATTTTTTTTACATAATTTCTGGCTTTGAGTTAATCGGTGGTAGAAGCAATTTTAATATTGGGTTGGGGACAGAAGTGATTTAAATGACAGCTGGCTGGAGGTAATCTACTGAATTCCTATAGATCATACAATTTAATGCATATTTTTATTTGTTACATTATAATCAATCTTTTATCTGTTTGTTTGTCTGTCAGCCATGTATGTCTCTGATACTGTGAAATCAAACATTTTCTTGGTGGATTATTATTTGTAGATGTCATTGATCAGTCCCTTAACACCTACTAATTTAATATCCATGAATGTTGATTTTATATTAGGGATTTTTAATCTAATACAGAAATAATGAATTTTTATCCTTACTAAACTGTGTTTACTAAACTGATCACTGTGTTTTGCTATTTTTCTTTGTTATCAAGCATACTGCTTTTGATGAGAATAATAGTTAATCTTGTATTGCTTTAGATGTGTGGTCAGATGCTATGATTCCCTTGTTATTTTTTCAATAAATGTTTTGGTAAACTTGTAATAATTGATTTGTCAATACCTATGGTCTGAGGGTCTTTCATGGCAGAGTATAAGATGCTTGTCTTGTGATACAGATCTGAGGGGCTTCCAAGGCAGGGTGATACAAGATGCTTGTCATGTGATTACATGCCCCCAATGTGTAAATAAGAATGTTGCCAGTTACTTGAAGGAGGTCAGTGCTTCTATTTAGTGTTGTTTGGTGTTTCAGAAGTACTTGGATTTTCTTCAGCAGTAAAACTGGCTGCCATACTGTATATAGATTCTAATAATCTACCGAAACCAGAGACCTCATGCCTAAATGACTTTGGCTGTTGGAGATAAACAACTCAACACCATGTGCCCTACTGTTCTAAGGTGCTTGCTTTTACAGATCACAGAGTAAATTTTTGTCACAGATCAACCAATTTAGGTTGGTGGTCTTTTGGGGTTCTTTCTCAACCTAATATACTGTTACCTCCCACCCCAAAACCAATCCAAACTAAATCAACCAACTTATCAACTGTGGGAACATCAGCAAAAGTACTAGTCCATCATTTTTGCCACAGCTGTATGAGTTTATAATTTTTGCAGACCTTAGAATATTGTCAATTATGCCTTTCTGACCGTTACCTAAAAGTCATCATCAGTTGGTACAAATGGAGTTTTCATTGTGAGTATATGAGATAGAAAAGTTTTGAGCAATCCTGCATCACATGCTGCTGAAAAGTCTACATTTTAGCTCACTTAAAATTTCTCTAACAATGACCATTGTTCCAGCCAGAACTATTACAACTTATTCAAGATATATTCACTGATATCTGGAGATGTGCATCTGTAATAAATATTTGAAACAAAGTATGAGAATGCATCAGTGTTTTTCAGTGATGCATTTGAACTCAGCAACAACGAGAATCAACAAACCAAGAAATTAAATTATTCACATCTCTCAGGTAGAAGTACAGTGTATAATCCTACTCTAACAAGATTTTGCAATCTTCAAATTTGCCCCCAAAAATTTTCAGCCATACTGAATCAGTGGACATAATCACTAGAATGGACAGAAACAGCCCCAAACAGATATAACCTGATGGTTAAAATCAATTTGAGTAGCTAAATTCACATGGTTTAGTTAACTGTACATCCTTTATTGTCTTCCCTTTGACATAATTTCTTACTGAAGCTGAGAAAATGTTGTACACATCAAGAAAGAGGCTCACTTCTACTCATTACTGTTGTTATTATACTTCTCCATTCCAGCCTGTTCTCATCATCTTGTCCCCCCCACATACTGTTTGTCATGTTTATGATACATATCTAAATTTGTCACTTACTTTTACTACTACTATACTGTTTGTGAATATGCATATCAGTGTGAAATGCAATGGGGAGACTAAATCCAAGATAGAAAACCTCTATATTTCTGGGTGTATTCTGCTTGGATTCCATGTTATTTCACAAAACTCATTTCAAGACTTGATGTACTAATTCAGTTCTCATTGTAAACCTGTGCAACCACCATAATATTAAAATTCAATAACTTAAAATTTTGAGTGCTCATGATCAAATTTGTATCAGCATTAACACATCTATGATGACAGGTTTTGTGAAAAGAAAACCATAACAGCTGCACCATTTTCTGGATCTACACAAATTTGAAATTTGTGCTTTCAATACTACACTAAGAGTCAGGTGCTGATTTCAGTAATGTTTTCCAAACTCAGGTCTGTACAGGGATGGGAATTATATTAATAAAACAATGTGTCCCTGACTTTTTTCAGTTACGAATATGACAAGCTCTCAAATTCTTTTTACTAAAATCTTACTTTCAATATCAACCAGTCAGGGACAGTCAAACCATGTGTACTCTATTTTATCTTCACTGATTTATAGTATGGTTCTCATTCTTTCATATCCGTACTAATGCTAGTCCTTCAATAACTCTCAATTGTTGTGTGCCTTTTTTGACCATGCTGAAGGGACACACAGTAAGATAATGTTAAAGTAACAGAAATACCCTGGAATAATCAAACCAATAACATCTAATAAAATGGTCAAGTTATCTCCCCTGCAGGGATGCAGCCAGGATTTAATCTAAGAAGTTATGTGTGTGTGTGTGTGTGTGTGTGTGTGTGTGTGTGTGTGTGTGTGTGTGTGTGATCTCCAAGTGGTAGCAGGAGGAATAACCATTGTTAAATATCACCCTAACACTTAAATATCTGTCACTCTTTCTTACAGTTCCACTCTGTTAAGGCTCTGCTGAAATCAAAATACTCAAAGAGATGTCATCTCTAGTTGTATGATGATTATTACTGTGATGTCATTGGGCATGGTCATGTGGTGGGGTCTTGGTTGGGATGGCAGAAAGACCACAGGTTTACAACATATTTGACAGCTAATTGCAATGTTGTCAAAAGAATTAAAGATTTTCTAACAATTCAGTTTGACTCAGATTATATACTTGATTCATAGTTGATGAACAGGTTCTAAAATTGACATGTTTATTTTGGAGTCATGTTCCTCCCTCACATTCAAGATTTGAATATACCAAAGGTGGAATTAGAACAGTTGCATCCTAAATTACTATCATGGCTACTTCATATGTTATTTAATTGAGACTTTAATGCCAGAACTCACAGCTTCAGTGATTTTTGGGTTAAAAAATGAATTTATTCTCAAACAACTCAATTTGGTGCAGATTGCATAGTTTTTTAATGATCTTGAGAATTCTTGATGTGTAAAAATTGCACAATAAACAAACATCAGATCATGAAAATTATACCACTTGGGCAAAAACTGATAGGAATATGCAGAAATAATGATAGTATTATTTAAATGGAATATGTGGTTACAATACGAGTGCTGGTTCTGTAATATTGCAAAATACTTCTCGTACAACTATTCTGTTGATTCTAACAACACTTTGAAATAATAATTTAATTTGCACTTCATTTGGTAATGCATCTGCATGATATGAAAGTTAGTCTTGTTATTCTTTTGTTGCCTTAGTGTTTCTGCCAACTAGAGATCTACACACACTTAATTATGTTGTTTGGGGATTCTCTGATGTTCCCTATAAGCATTAATCTGTTGATTGTTTCAGGATTTAATATGATCCTCCTCCTTTGTACGAATATTATTCCATGCTGAGAACTCCCTTTCCTTGCCTGCTGTCTGAAATGCATATGCATAACTAGCTTGAACAAGTTACTGTTCTTTATGGTTGTGCAATTTTCAACATCTCACAGGTATGGCCCCATGGGAATTTTCTGTTTGACATCTCTGTTCCAAAATAAAAGTTTTCACTAACATGAAGTCTGCCAAAAATTCACTTCCTTAAATCAGTGTTTTGCTGCCTCTTATGCCATATTTTTTTCTCTTTCATAATGCTGTATTAGGGTTTTAAGTCCAGCATTCCCATAGTCTGCTTGTTCAGACATGGGTATCTTGAATAAATAGAACTAGTATCCTGTCCATCCAACACATACATCGGACTCACACTCATCAATTTTGGGCTCAAAATCACATACTGGTATTTCCAGTGACATTTTTCTGATGTCCAAAAGACTAATATACATGAAATTCATTGTCATCATATCTATCACCAGCCAGTATTTGCAGACTGAAAACGTCATCTGACAACAAAACCTGTTGATTCTGCCATTTTGGTTTCCTGTATGGTCCTTTTTTGAAATATGCATTTGTAAAACTTCCATAATGAAAATAAGGTTAAAACTACCATAAAATGACTGTACCAGGGCCTAATGAACCAATCAGATTTAGTTTAACAGCTGTTCATGTCAAACCGTTCAATTTGATCGCTATCGTTGAAACGGCACGGTTACAGTCACGTTGCAAACGCACCCAGTTGGCTATATTTTCTTCCATATTCGGCCATCTTGCATTTCTAACTCTACGAGCTCGTTTCCTTGGATTTATCTTCGTAATCTTCACGTACATTTTTCTCGCTGCAGCCAAATTCTCTTCCAGCAGCTCTGTTGCCACACTCATTGGCAAACTTGATGACGTCTAATTTAAAGTCGGCCGTATATGATTTTTGCTTCGGCATAGTGACAGTTTTAAAAATTTTAAAAATGCTAAGCACATTGATCTCTCATTTATATATACCGGTGACAAGATAATATTCCCACGTTTATATAAGCTAACCACATACACCGTGCATTTATTGGTCTATGTACTGTAGCAGAGATCTCGGAAACGCTTAATTACGTGTATTTTGACGCACAGTTTTGATTTGGGACGCAGAAAATCGCCCACACAGGAGCCTCCGTACGCACGTTTTTGTTGGTATCTGTTTGCCTTCCTGAATCTGGATGTCACATGAAAATGCTGTGAAACTGCTACTGGCAACACGAATTACGTCGCAAAATGCATTTTAAAGTTAAATGTTGAATAAAATATTGCATACTGTGCAAAGCATTTTATATCCACGACATTAATGTAATTTGTGGAACATATCACTGCTTTAAATATACATGAATTTGTACAAATTAGATACAGTCGTGTGTACTGGTATCATTTTCTGATCCCGTGTTTTATTCATGTTAGACCTCTAGGAGGGGGTTAGATGCGATTTTAAATAAATTGTTTATTTTTTCTGACAACCTCACCAGCGATTTCTCATTTTATTAACACAATCCACAACAAGTGATTTTCCTAATCAACCATCTACTGTCAGAATCCAAATAAGAGTGAAACACAATCTCCTACGGAAAGTTTTTTTAAGTGCCATCAGGGGGATATATGTTTTACTGGAACATCCCTTATCATTCATGCCTTGTTTTCTCTGTCTTATAGATTTAATAAATTCTGATGTGCTCAGTGAAGATTCTTGTTGTGGAAGTGTTTTGCACCAGTCAAATATTCGAATTACCTCTTCAGTTATCCACGTGGAATTAATTTCTTCCCAGTGATGTATGTGTAGCATGCTGATCAGATTGCATGGCTAAATAAACAACATTACTGCTGTAGAGATGGGTCATCAGGAAATTTAGTGTCTCTGGAAGATATTTTTTGAACATTGAATGGAGGGAGGGGAGACATCGTTGCTACCAGAGAAATATTCTTTCTATTAGGATGTTTTACAAATATTTAACAGTAACCGTCTGTAGAGGCTGTTTCCAGATCAGAGGCCACTTTGCCTATAATCCAACAAGTATATTTTTTCATTTTGGTTGCCAACATAGAGGTCACTATTTTTGAAGTTAATCTTTTCATTACAGAGAAGTGGCCTTATTAGAAGATGAGTTATGTGTTGTTTGTGTTTCTTAATTAATTTTATATAATTTATTTAACAAGTTTGCATATGTACCATAAAAGCTAACTCAAACATCCATGCATCACTAGAGAATGTTGCATTAATCAAATAGCATACTTGTTTGCAACATATACCCTTCACATGTTTAATTTAAATAGTCCCAGAAAATTTAACTATTGGGCAACCAAACTTCCATTGGCATGTAGCTTCAGTAGGCATACCTACAATTTGGACACACAGGTTCTACCCCCAATTTGATACCAAAATTTATTTCTTACTCAGTCAGACCTGCAGTTCTGTCAAGAGGATTTTTTACTCTCAATCTTCCACCCTAAGGGGATACACTGTGTACATGTGATATATATATATATATATATATATATATATATATATATATATATATATATATATATATATATATATATATATATAGATATATACATATATATAAAAATATAAATATATATATATATATATATATATAGATATATAAAAATATATATATATATATATATATATATATATATATATATATATATATATATATATATATATATATATATATATATATATATATATATATATATATAATCATTTTTTCAGGTGTTTTTTTTTTCTTGATTGCAAGGTACAACACACTTTCATTGATGCATGTTGTGATTCATATTTTCAAGGACACTGCTTATTGGTCACTCAGCCAGTAACAACTTTTGCTTTAGCATCTTATTAAGATGCTGCATTCTTATCCCTCTATTATTCCTACAGGTAATAATGATAAAGGATTAAAGGGATCATTGCTATACTATCATATTGCCATTTCGTGCTATCAACAACCATCCAGCTGACTGAGCCATTTGTCAAGTCCAGTCATCTCAGTCCAGAAATTTTACTGTAAGTTTTGTCCATCTCACTTGGTCTGTGGCTCTATATCTATGCAATTACCAAATCTTAATTATAAATCTATCTCACCTGGTCTGTGGCTTTATATCTATCCAATTACCAAGATCTTAAATGATAAATCTATCTCACCTGGTCCATGGCTTCATATCAATGCAATTACCAAGATCTTAATGATAAATCTATCTCACCTGGTCCATGGCTTCATATCAATGCAATTACCAAGATCTTAATGATAAATCTATCTCACCTGGTCCATGGCTTCATATCAATGCAATTACCAAGATCTTAATGATAAATCTATCTCACCTGGTCCATGGCTTCATATCAATGCAATTACCAAGATCTTAATGATAAATCTGTCCATCATAGTGTGCATATGGTAACATACAATTACAATTACAGAGATCTTAGTGAGAGATTCTTGTGACTTGCGAGGGCAATGGCTTCATCTCTACAAATACAGAGATCTTAATGATAGATCTATCCTAACATGTCTAGGATTGCATATAATTAAAATTACAGGAATCTGAGTGATAGATCAGTATGTCTTGCCAGACATATGGCTGCTCATACTTATGTTATGGCTCTTTTACACAAGAGATTCATCTGTTCAACCATAACCATGACATGACCAGTATCATGTGCTGGTCAGGCTACCTTCCATGTAACCAGCAGCTATGCCAACCATTCTCCTGTCAAACTCTCCGTCCATACTGGTCCAACAAATTTGGCCTACAGAGCCAGCAGGCTTTATGCACATGGCTTATGTTCTAAGTTGTTATCATGACTTATATAGGGATGATGGCATTGCATCATCTGTGCCATCAGGGTGGTACTTCCTGATATAGAGGTTGACTATGAACAGGACGTACCCTGTACATCAGACTTACTATTGAGTTCAACTCTGAGGCAGCCATCACAGAGATATACCAAATGTTGATGGCTTTTGAATGTCCTCTGCCCATGCATGACTGTGAAATCAATGAGACAGTAGATATTGATAATGAAGAAGAAACCTTAGTTTTCTGTCTGCTGTCTCAATCAGGAAAGGTCAAAGATGTTAATGATTGCTTGTCAGAATGAGTTTGTTAATACTTAGGCTTTCTTTTCTGAAAGCCAATATCATTTTCCTTGCACTGTTACAAGATGCACTGTGATACATTCCATACAGAATTCATATCTTTGGATAAGAATTTAGCAGTGGTTAACATGTTGGCTCCATTCTTGTACAAAAATGTATTCTTTGCCACATTGAAGCTGGTTCTGAAGGTTATTACATCTTTAATATTAGACTTGGCTTGTTGGTGTTTTTCCAACTTGCTGAGAAATCTTCCAGCAAACATGCCTGGGAGGCAATGGCCTGAATTGATTGTGTCAAAACATTCACCATTATGGCTTTAGTGGGTTATATGCTCAGCAAAAGATCAGAATTGCCTTATGAGGATTTCAGCTCATTAATTTATAGCAATCTCTATGAACCTCATGTTCAAATACAACAATTAAATCTTAGATATAATAGAAGCTGTTGGTTGGTATACAGAGTAAACCTTATCCTGTTTATCTCAACGATTTAGCTTCACAGAACAAACTTTGAATCTTGTGGATCCTGTAGCAGCATCACCAGATCTTGTTACAATCAACACCGCTTCTTAGCTTTACTGGATTTGTTAGTAAAATTTTGTTGGTAAGATGACTTCATTAATCACCATAACCAGATATAGTTGTCACAGATTATGTGACAATGGTTGTGTTGCTTTCAAGTGAGGAAAACAGGTTATTAATTGCAGAAGGAATCTTTTGGACAGAATCTTAATTATAGTGAGGATGCTTATCATGCCCTGCTGTTATTACTTATTCTCCTAACCTTAATGTGATTGGTAAACTTGTTCAAAGGAGAAAGCAAATATTTTCACTAAGTTATATTTCTCTAAGAATACTTACCTAATCACATCATTTAGGAATCCTCTCAGTTAACCCGCCATGCAAGCATCCTCATTGGTACATCATTCAGCTTAAAAGCTAGTGAAAACCTTGAGGTGGTAAGGGGAAGTGATTGGGTAAGAGTTACTGCCAATTTGTATCGAGAGAAAAGGCGACTGTTTGACTTTAAAGCAGGGCTGGATTCAGGAGGTAGCAGGTTTATATCATAATGTTAATGTGATTGGGTAATTATTCATGGAATAATATAATTTACTGACCAAAACATATTTTTAATGATATGGCAATTAATTTGTAGTGGATGACATAAAAAACAAGAACCAAATGCAGGGAATTTCAAAAACTTGTTAAATGTTCAATATAAATTTCATACTGCAGGAACTAACACAGTAGGAGTATTGCTTTCTTAATCATTTTGTCGTATAGCCCGATATGTTTACCAAATTACTGAAATTAACATTTTATTTTTTCAGATTAGTGAAAGGAGATGGAGAAATTTTAGAAGAAATTGTGAATAAAGAACAACATAGAGAAATAAATAAGGTTTGTTTTTACCTCTTTGTAAAAAATTTTCACATCAGCTTCTGGTGTTGATTACAGAATAGGTTCTGTTGGGTAATTGACTTACAAATCAGTGGTTGTTGATTCCTGGATAATTCAAGTAGGGTATTAGGTTATTTATCCAGTAAGAGGTGGAGTTGTGCATGCGGCTTCTATTACATTTTTATGACACTTTTTTTTTTTAAAGTAGCATGCATATATATATATATATATATATATATATATATATATATATATATATATATATACACACACACACACACACACAAACTTGTTTTTATTTACATGTATTATCACTTCCAACTTCTATTTATATGCAGTTAAAACTCACAAGAGTGAAACCTTTCGGACCAAATATAAAAGTTAGGTTTTGAGGTATTTCTAGTTACTGAGAAAATAAAAAGGGAACAATCGGGGCCAGACTGTTTCAGTATTTAGTGGATTTTGGTTTACTATGCTTTTTTTTTTGCACGAGTTTTACATATGGGCAGAAAACATTTAATATTCAATCAATACATTTATTCATCAAATTTATTTAGCAATTTTTATGTGGTTCAGAAAAAATTTAACTTTAGTTTTTTTATCAGCAAGATTAAATGATGGTGCATTTCTTTTTAACTCTTTTTCAGCAAGCAACACGCGGTGATGGCCTTTTCTTCCAAGCTCAGATGGGAATCAGAGACAAGTAACAGAACTGAACATCATGGTGTTTGTTGTTACTAACATAGTAGGACATAAATAATTATTACATGTGTAACCTTTAACATGGGTATTCATAAATAATTCTAAAGACAACAAGTTCCCATGTATTTCCAAATAATTTGCATCTTCCTTCTCCTAGCCAATTCCCCAGAAGTTGGATTGAATTTTTGTTAATTTTTATAAACCACTGTTGTTCATTATTTTATGATTGTTGTTCATATTTAGAAATCACAAGATTTTACATTTGCAACAATTTGATTTTTAAGTATTTTCCTTCTTTGTGAATGCACATAAATACATATAGTAGTATCTCATGGTTCTGTACTTTCAAACAATTATTCATATATGATCAGGATGTTTTTTTTTTAAATAAGCAATTGGACATCAGTCATACTCATTGATTGTTTTATGATGGCGATTTCATCCTTGTCAGCAGGTTTGTTAAAATATTCTCACTTTAAGTTGCTCACATGAACCCAGGCCTTCAGAGTTTTTGTTACGCCAATTATTAAATTATTAACTTTTTAATATGTTGTGTGCAAAAATAATGATCAATTAAGTATATATGTTTGCTGGCTTGGTGAACATTTTATATATATATATATATATATATATATATATATATATATATATATATATATATATATATATATATATATCATGTTTTATTTTTGGAAGAAGCATTGAACTATATGGGAAAATGGTGTGTTGTGTTTTTCTCAATACTTTTTATCTGTCATTGTTAGTGTTAGTTATTTAGTTATATTTACCTGAAGGTATGTTACAATGTAAGTGTGACTATGCACTTTTACATTTACTATTCTGAGGCCTAGTTATGAATATGTAGTTTTTACCAAGCTATGCTACATTAAGGCTGTACTCCAGAATTTTGCATAGGATTAAAAAGAAAACAAAATGGATTTACCCTCTGTTCTGGTTCTGCATATCCATTTTCAGTTTCAGAACTAAAGAGGTTAATTTTTTTTTAAAAAGCCAGTAACATTATAAAAAGTATTTTGAAAAATTTAAATTTCAAAAATGCACTTAGAAAACATATTATTGCTTACACTGAAATTTCATTTTGCAATTTTAAGAACAGGCAAAGTTAGTCGATTTTGTGCAGGTTCCTGAGCAGTCATTTTCATAATGTCTGCTTTTGACAGCACATTGTTTTCCTAATAATGATCAAAATAACTTAAACCCAGATAGGTAAATTCATGTATGTTGTAAAAACAGTTTTGTCTTGTACCTTTCCATCATTTAGCAACATTCCCAAAACCCCAGAGCAGAACCTAAACTGATACGAGACATCAACTTAAAGCCTCTCTATTGAAAGATTCATCAAATACTTTTGATATACCAGTATCTTACATAGTTTTTCAATTTTATACATCTGTAAACAAATTTAAACATTTAGATAAGAATGGTATGGAGCTATGATTCATCAGTTTACAATGTCACATGCTGCATTAAAAATCTTTGAACAAGATTTTTGAAAGAGGACATCTTTTGATTCTGTTAAACCTCGTATCAACATGGTCAATGATCGTACAGGTGACATTTTCTTAAATGTTGGTTTGTGGCAATTTTACATTATTTCCTATTCAGATTTAAAATCTTGCATAACATTTGGATGCCAATGTAATAGTAATGTAACAAGGGAATTTATTAGGATCTGAATATGTGTATTGGTTCCTGAAAAGAAGGAGTTGTGTATTGGTGAAGTGGAGACTTATACCTCACAATATTATTAGCCTAATAATAATTTAGAGAAGTCTTGATTCCAGCACGTTATTAGCATAATTAGTTTAGTCATTACAATGTGTAAAATAACCCAACAGTTTTTGTGGTAAAGGTTTCATCCTATACAGAAACAATATTTGGAGTGGGATCACATTTGATACTAGGTTGATACAGATGAAAATAGGCAGGATCATTTTCTTTTAACACACAAGGGTTGACAAATGTAAACAATAAAAGTCCCTTCTGATGGGGGGTATTTCCAAAAAAAAATAATAGATGCAACAATAATGACAGAGCTCCATTTATAAAAGCCACAAGGCCATCTTTCAACTTGCATTTATTTCCATTGTCCTTTGATCCATCAATCCACAACATTTTTGTGTCCATTGCCATTTGAAATAAAGAGATGAAACATGGCTTACTCATTCATCATCATCAGGTTTTTTTTCTTAACTCTTTGAGGATTAGGTCTCAAGAGTCAAAAGTCATAGCTCAATATGCAAGTTTTCCTTTCTGCTTTTCAACTTTCGAGCTACTTGAGATTAGGGGAGAAACTTCAACCAGGTTACTTCTCAATAGTTTGGAGGTTTTTTTTCTAGCACATCCCATTTATTACTCTAGAGCTGTTTGAGATTAAGGTATATCATTATTAGATGATGCATTATCTACCATTTTGGGGGTCATCTTTTCAAGGTCAAGGCTCAATATTTTAAGTTTTTTATGACCTCTCTTTTCTGTTTTACAACATTAGATTTGATATAAAATAATGGATAAAACTTGTTATATTATTATCATTATAAGATCTTTTATTTATTACCACAGTGAGGATCATAACCAAAAAATCAAGGTCATGACTTTATATTTAAAGTTCTTTGTCACACTGTCTATTCTGGACAACAATTTCCTTGCTGTTTTGATTAAGGAATTAAATTTGAAATACATCATAAGAATGTGTGCTGCAATTGTGGTCCTGTCTTGGTCACAGGTCTGTAATTTAGGTATGTATCTTCAAGGTCAGTATTGAGTTTTCCATGACATGTTCCTTTCATCTATGATTATTTACAATCCATTTGAGCTTAAGAGCTGAATCATGGTACATCGATGCATCATTATTGGTAGGTGTGTTGCTTACTAAATTGGAGGTGCTATCTTCACAGCCAGGGTAATGTTTTAAGTTTTAATAAATTCCTTTCCATTTTTTACATTAATTTGATATTAAGAAATAATCCTTGCTAAATTTGTTTTGTACAAAAATGAGGATAAAATCTTAAAGGTTAAGGTCACATGCCAGTATTTTAAGTTTCAGTAGCATTTCTGCACTGTTAAAGATAAATGACTTGATTTGGTTCACCTGTATATCATTAATAAAACATATGATGCATTCTGCATTTGTGGTTCAGTGTTCAAGAGTTAACAGCTGTAATGGCCAAAAATGAGTAATTCTTATTAATGGCTTTATTATTGAGAGTTTAGGAATTAAGAATAGATGAAATACTTACAAATGTTATGAGGTATTTGTTAGATATACTTAAATACAATTTTATCTCATTTGTTGAATAAAGGTTTATGAAACAACTATTAATAAAGGTGTACAGCATGTAGACTAAAGTATTAAGTAAAATATAGAATAGATAGTTTGTGTTAAGTCTTGTTTAAAATCCTCCATAATCCTTTGATAAACGGACATGTGACATAATCATTTTTTTGTGGTGAATGAGATGTCATCAATAAAGTTGGATACCATATATAGTCTAAATTTAATGATCCATCTTCAAGGAAATAGATACACAGATGCAGGATTGATAGCACACATATAGATGAATACAGCAAACTTCATCAAGTTGGGCTGTATTAAATATTTTCAATTTCTATTACATTTTTATCTTGAAGAAGATGTAGTAATTGGTCATTTTTCATCAGATTATTTTAGATTCATGAAGCATCCACCAAAGCTGCTTCATTAAAACTGCAAACTGGATAATTTGATTACATGTTGAAATGCATTCTGCTTTGATCAATTGAAGGCAGACTTCATAACTTGTCAGTTTAAAATTCCTCTTGCAGGTAGATTTGGACTTTGTATTTTTAACATTACATTCTTGTTTATTTTGTCCTGGCTTCCCTGCAAGAAAAAAATATGAATTTCTTGCTTTATAAAACACATGCAGTGTAATTTATAACATAAATCCACTAAGACTTTACTTTGAATAGTACAAATTCATGTGATATGTGACATTTCTTACTGTGGCCTAAGTGGTTAGAGCATCCACATCAGATGTGGGAGGTCATGGGTTCGAACCCTGGCCGAATCATCCCAAAGACTTATAAAAGCAATTGCCTCACTTGGTGCTTAACATAAAGAGGTTAGTGTTAGGACTGGTTGGCCTAGTATCAGGATAATATGACTGGGCGGGGCATAATGCTATATGTCAGCAACTTGATGTCTCAATGCTAGCCATCACTATAAACTTCCACACTGCAGACATCGTAGTGATATGACCAAATTAATTTTAAAACTATGTTAAAATACAAATCATGCACATACACATTTTTTTAGTTCACATGGTCATTCTGAATTTTGCATTATCATTGTATTGTTGACATTTATGTACCCACTTAATATTAAATTCTTAGTGTTAAGCATTTGAAATGGAATTTGTAGTTATATATCAGATTAAATCCCCGTTTTCTATAAATCATGTAATCAAACAATATTAGGCCTTCGTTTTGTGTTGGTCAGTATGAGGTTTACTGGTTCATAAAACTAGATATTCACCTCATCAAATAATTGTATAATGTAGAAGAGATCTGTGTCATTATGTGAGTAGTCAAAATATTGGCATAACCATTTTAATATTTCAAAGGAAAAGTTATTTACATGCCCTGTCATGAACATGACAAGGGAAAAAGGCCCCAATTCTGCATGGCAGATCAAATGCACACCATTTGACGGTGTCAGTAAATTGTGCTGCTTCCAAGTGCATCCTTATATCATCAGGGTTGTGCTACATTACTGCAAGTAAAGCATTGTTAGCTCAACTGGTAATAGAACTGAGGAACTTAAGGGATGGACTGTTGTCTTTTGTTTTTTAACTACTGACATGCTTCTGTTTGTTATCACTGCCCTGAAGAAACAACTTGGAGAATTGCCATAAATCTTTACGTTTACATTAAACCAAAGATCTAGTTATTCCTATATGAAAATGGGGATGTTCAGACGTCTGATATGGCCACCACAGCAATCCATCTGATGCCTATTATGGCTGCCAAAGTAATCAATCCGATGCCCATTATGGCCGCCAAAGCAATCGATCTGATGCCCATTATGGCTGCCAAAGCAATCAATCCGATGCCCATTATGGCTGCCAAAGCAATCAATCCAATGCCCATTATGGCTACCACAGCATCTTTCTAAAGACTTTTGTTATTGCTACTCCTGCTGAATAAATGGCCATATCATCATGGGAGTTTCAGCTAAAGACTCTTAATGTCTGGTTGGTTGGTCAAAAAATAATGCCAATTTTACCTATGTTCTGGCATAACAGCCCTCTTGAGAATCTTATCACTGCTCCTCCAGATTTGGTCACATTAACATGGGTTTTCACCTGAAGACTTGTTTAATATGGACAGTACAGTGAATACATCAATAACCTTCTCACCAATTCTCCTGAATGGTCATATTGGAATGGATTTTTACCATAAGTCTTTTAAATGGTGTCTAATTTACCCAAAAATGAAAATGGTGCAGAAAAATCTTTTTGCTCCAAAATATCAGAGGTGGTTTCAAGTTTTAGAAGTTAAAAATTTTTAAAAAAATCATTTTGAAATTTTTGGAATTTCTTAGTGGAAAGTAGAGCACAAGTCTCTTAAAGGAATGATTGTTCCTTCACTGCAGCAAAAGCAATCTATGTTGTCAGAGTATGATGCAGTTATTAAACCATACAATTTACTGCCAAATTTAGTGTTTGGCAGTGTTTTTGTATCCATGGGAGGTTAACAGGATAAAAATTGGCAATCTTTTACTGACATCCTATCAGTGTCATCCCACTCACCTCTTTTATTCTCAAATGTTGTTCTTGTGTGGATCAAGTACCACAGTTACTGATGACTTGCTCAGAACTCTGCAGACATTATAGACACAAGGGTCAAAATCATTATCACGGCAATGAATTATTCTAGTTTTGCACTTTGCTGATGTTAATTGTATAGCATATTTATGAGAATTCTTTTGTGTGCAAATAGTCCGACAGCTTTTGTATGAACTTTTTTTGTCATTATTGGTTTCAGGTGAACGTGTGCATAAGAATGTATTGTATTGTGCCCAGGGGAGCTGTTTGATTTATGCCTCTTTGTATGTATGAAATGTAATTAACGATTATAAAAATATTTGTATTGTCAGCTACTACTGTTGCTTTTGATAAGTTGACCATTAACTTTGCAGTCATTTTTTACATCAGGTACTTTTAACCAATTTAATTCTCAATTTTTAAGAACTTAGTCTTGGGGCAACTAAATGTAAATGGTTAGTTCATAAAAAAATATATTTTGCTGCTGCCCAGTAATTTTAAGCTCTTATTACAACTTACTTGAACGTTAATTTTTTAGCTTTCTCTTTTTCAGATATGTATAAATTATTTGCTCTATAGAACAGGAGACAATATGGAATGGCTGTTGTCCATTGTGAAGTGTCCATCAATCCATTAACATAAAATTGTTACTGCTACTCCTCCTAAATTACTTTGAGGATTGTCTCTAACAAATTTATAAATTGTTAAGCTACATTAAAAAATCCAAATCACATACTCTCTAATTCATGGAAAGTAGAGTGTCTGTCCCTTTGCGGAACTCATTTTCAGCTTGCAAATTTTAGTGTTTTAGTTACTTGTAGGTTTGATTCTTTTGAATTGCTATAGATTCCACATCTTATTCTCTATGCACATTTTCAATATGTACTGTTTAGTCCAGTTTCTTAACAAATAAATGTTGTCACGAGTTTTTTTTCTTCTGGTAGTATGGTTTCACAATTCTGAAAATTTTATATGTACAAGTCTTGACCTTGCATAGTTAAATTTCTGCATGTAATTTGTATCAATTTCTACTGGTACATTTCATTTGTTTTTCTTTATGGTGGTAAATCTAGTTTTGGAATTAAAATAGAAAGTTTATAACATAAACTGTTACTCTAGTCAGAGAATCTCTTCAACAAGTTAATGTTTATTGTTGTTGCAATATGGAATAATCAACTTTAAATAAAAATAGCTTCTTATTTCTTGTACATGTTATGATTTTATATACATTTTTTTTAAAAAATATTTTAAAAAACCTTTTTCATGCATACATGCACACACATTCATTCTACCAGAATTTTCTTCTTTTAATCATTTAGGCTGGTGGGAAAATCAGCATCCATGGACACATCTAAAATTTAAACATTTTTTTTTTTTTTCATGTTTAAGAACAGAAAAAGATGTCCTAAGAGTCATGTCAGATGTCTTCTTATGGTTTACAACCACCCCCAAACATTAATGTTATGTAGTGATAATTCAAATCTGGATCTGCTTAAAAATGGACTTTACCAAAAGAAAAAAGCAGATGAAGCCAACCTTGTTCACGTTTTATTGCCAACTTCTTCTCCAGTGTATTCAATAACGTTATTGTTACAATATCAAATGTAGGAAGCGTCTGAACCATGTACATTTTTACTTATTCAAAGTTTAAAGCTTGCATGTGACATCTGACTTAAGACACTTCAGATAAGTTATTTAGTTATTTACAAAAATAAATAAAATGTCCTTCTGTTTGATGATCTTTATGAACAAACACAAGAAAATGACTTACATGTAAACAGTATCTATACATTTTCATGTTCAATATATACAACACAACTCTGCGAGTACAAACAATTCTCTTGTACCATTTACATTTCTAACAACACCATCTATATATTTTTTAGTCTAATTTACTTTGCTTTATTTTGATGTAAAATCTTGTTCACACTTCCTCCAAACACTCTCAAATAGATATACACAATAATTAAAAGAAGTATGAAATCATTAATGCACCAATTCTGATAATACTCTTCATGTCTATTTACAATGTACATACATCTATCATTCTTACAAAATAAATACTTGGTTTTGCTAGTTTTCTATTGTCAGGTAAGCTGACTGGTCACACATAGTTACATTAATTACAGAAGAATGCTCCTTCTGAAATAAACATTGTAACTACTTTGCTTACACACCACCCTCAATTCATGTGTGAAGCTTGATTTTGTTGGTTTTAATACATTGCTGGCTACATGAGGCTGAGGAAACGAGAGCAAGCCCCCCGCCCCCAACACACTGAGGCAGCTAACTGCTGGCTAGGACATGTACTGAACCGGCACAATTTGGATTATGAATCAAATGCTCTACCAACAGAGCTACTGTAGTTCCTTTGGTAGAAAAATGAAACATGACAGCAACTGTTCTAAAAAAAATAACCAGTCTGCATGTAGTCATTGATTTTGGAGTACTGAAGTGTCACACTTGCTGGTGCCATACTGTCTAAGAAATACATGAACTTAACTAAATTTTCCTTTCAGAGGCAGTTTCTTCTAAATCAATGTAACTTCTAAACAGGCATTTTGAGTGACCATGCAGCTATCCCAGCAATGGGTGTAGATGTGTGCAACCTCAGGTAGTGACAATACTAAACCAGCCTTTTATGGTACATGCAGCTAATATTTCAACAAATACTTTGACAGTAATTCATCAATAAATTTCAAGTGGGAATATGCATTACAATGCTGTACATGTACAATAAAAACAAAACAAACTTTGACCTTGTAGTGTTGCATAAATTAACAAGTGACTACCCTACTGCAGCAGATATTAGATATCAGGAAATGTTTGCAGCCATATGATAATGTTGTATGTAATACCAATATTAATAATTTGGGTTAAAGTAATCTGCCTTTCTTTTTAATGTGCCACAATTTATATATCTGTAAAACTATATTAAGTGCACCCCCACAATTTCTGTAATAAACTTAAGTGTTAAGATGCCGTGGGGATCTAGGAATGTGTCCAGACAAACAATTAGCCCCATGCCCATGTGGTGGAACTGAATAAAGTTAAGTTGAAATTACAAAGAAAAGTTCCATATTAAACAAGAACTATAACTCAGTGCTAAAATAATGCCATAGCCCAGGGCTGATCCAACTCTAACTTGGGGTTTATTATGTATTCTAACAGCTGTCCATTTAATTTTAACAAAATTAAAAAATTCTTTATTTTAAAATACACTCCAAAACCTGCTAGATATTGTAATTTGCCTGTCAAAATCATGGGCAACAATTATGTGGCTTTTTTTTTATGAACTTCATTAAAGACATAAATTACTAATAATAACTTCCCTGCTGGGGCTCCATTCATAGATCCATCAGCCCTGAAAAGATTGTCTCCATACTTATATAACAGCAGAATATATATTGCATATTAGCCTGTCAGCCTTTTGCAAAAATATAAACATACAAAATTAATTAATACCTAAATGAAGTAATGGCAGACACTAATATACAAAGCAAACCTGCATCTTTATATCAGTGCAATTGAAAATGCAACATTATGAATTAAAAAACTTGAGATGCATCAAAATACGAATGATTATTTAATCAATGTTTATTATTACAACATAACCAACAATCAACTTTAAAAAAATTGGAAAAAATACAACCATATAAAAAAAAAACGGAAAAGTACATTTTCAGCAAATGAAGCAGATAAAGCAACACATTTATGTAAAAATATAAAGTTGTCTTAGTAGCTAATTAAGTTTGGTTGAGAAAGTGCACTTTTTAAAAATGTCAAGTGCATTTAAAGATTCTATTGCACATTCGAACAACTCGATGTGAAGTTTAAAAGATATACAAATAAAATTAAATTTTGTTTAATCCATTAACTTTTACTTGAAAGCAGATCAATACATTTAGCCATATTGCATGCTTCCAATAACATTTAGGAATACACTTTGTGTCAATATTCCATGTAATAATGACATTCTAATGCCATCCCAACCCCCTCTCTAAAGAAACATGCTCCATGATGGCATGATGCAACCTTCTGGCTGTACCTGAAAATAAACTAGCACAGAAAGTAAAATTCGATAAAGGCTGTAAAAAAGGAAACTTTTCATTTGAACCATATCTGGAACAAAGCTTAAAGTATTTCTCTTTGTATTTCACTGATTACCTATAACAGTGCTCACTTGTCCATCGGGAAGTACCAATAAACTGCAAGTCTTTTTTATGTCCATCGCTGAAAACTTCAGTGTAATATGTCAGTAGTTAAACATATTCTATAATGAATATTGTTACCTGCTACAGCCACTTGCAATTAATCAGACTAAATACTGGCACCTTTCTGTAGCAAAACAAGCTTTTGACTTTTTCACAAGGTGTTTGTTCATCAGAGGAATGATTTTTGGAACAGTCAAATGATCAACTAAATGTTGACATCAAAAAATCCTTCTGCACACAGGCAGAAGTTCCAATTCAAGTTCTTAATCTAAACAGTAGGCTCATGTGGATTTAACAACACACACCTGACATACATTGGTCAAAAAGCCATATGTAATATTAAGGTTGGTGACTTCAGTTGAAAGACATCTGTGTCAACATAACTTTCAATGACATGAAATGCTATTTAACAGTGTTTCTCCTCTAAGTAACTTCTGCTGGACAAACAGGTTTTATATAAATGCAAATGATGTTTATGTTCTCTCAAACAGTAAAACCAAGTCTGATAGAAATTAACCCAAAAGATCAAGAGAATTCAAAAACAAGTTTTCCCTATGGTTGCTAAGGTATTTACTTCATTGCTATTGGAGCCATTCTGACCACAATTTTGATGTGGCATATCATAAGAAACATTTGTATCAATGTTGATTTAAAAATAAAAAGATGAAAAATAGGTTTTACACATGGTTGCTATGGAAGCCACACCATTTCTAGTGGAGCCATCCAAAACAATTTTTAGTAGACCATGTCTAGAGAAACACTCCTACTAAATTTATACGCAACTGACCTAGTAGTTTTTGAGAATTAAAAAAAGGGAGCAAATCTGGTCAGGAAATGAGCAATGCCACAAGTTCACTTTGACTTTGACCTAGGATGTGATGGATGAATGACATGCACACACACACACCAAAAGTGTCATTCAAGCTTCATCCAAGGTGGACAGGAGTGCAAAGTTATACACAACAGTAAAGCATAAATTATTTGGTTACTGAGCACTGGTTGACATTATGACCTTCGGAAAACACTGCTGTAAATTAAATGGTGTCCGACTTTTAGTAAAACAAAAGCCTTTTTTTTCGATGTTCACCGTCATCTATAAACTAATTGACAAAAACATGGTACAATTGATAAAGACAAATATGGTTCACTACTAAATATTTCTTTCTTAAATTATATTATCTTTTAATAAGTATTTCTTTATAAAAAGTATATGGTTAAAACACTCAAAATAATTATAGCCCTTTGTGGCAAGTGGAATTTGAGTCAGTCAAGTGATTTTTTTTTTTCTTTATATCCCTGGCTTCTGTCGGGGATCTAACAAATTTGTTAGAAGCTTCAACTCAATATTTTTTTAAAATAAAAAACCTGAAAACTAAACCTGACCCAAGTCTTTTTAATATAAAGCCTAATACCAATAACAAAGTCCTTCAAACATTATTACGCAAAAATGAAATTCCTGTTGGATGTGACGTGATTGGACACGATATACAGACCGCTCTGGTGGCCTAGTGGTTAAAGCGGCCGCCTCGGATACGGGAGGTTGTGGGTTCGATCCCCAGTAGAGTCATACCAGACTTAAAAAAAATGGTCTGGTGTCAGGATAATGTGACTGGGTGGGACATCATGCTAAATGTCTGCGGCATGATGCCCCAGTGCTAGACATCACTATCAACTGCCACAATGCAGACATCGTAGCGATATGACTAAAAAATTGTTAAAGCTACTTTAAAAATCATAATCACATCACGATATACAAGTACTGCATGTAAATATTTTTTTATATCCTTGCATCAAACATTTTAAATGATGTCAGAATTGCTGTAGAAATATTTCACTACATGGGCCCCCTTAATTTCATATTCAATCAATGGTCGTTGTTGTTGGGCGTAACGCCATTTTTCTGCACACGATAAGCTATTCATGGCGGCCAGTATTAATGGTGGAGGAAGAAACCGGGAAATCACCGGAAAGAACCACCGACCCACGAGAAGCTACTGGCAAGCTTTCTCACATATCTAATTAGCCGAATCCTAGACTCGAACACACGCAGACAGAGGTGAGATGGCAGTGATCCGCAACGGACAGCGATTTAGACCACTTGGGGGCTCCCAATCAATGGTCACCAGTGTGCATGCTACACGTGGCTTAAGAATGAAAATTGTATACTATGTAATACAAGTGAAAAAAAATGGAGATCACAGGGCACTCACATATGGTTTCATGTGAAATTTGTCATCAGTTTTTGCCAGGCATACTGGATCTTAAACATTTTGTCACAAGTTCATATACTTGAGAATCACACAGCACATATTGAAAAAAAGTCACAAAAGCAGTTACCATCAACATTTTAGAATTTTTTTTTTAAAATACTTGAAAATTATTATCACATTTATCCACTTTTTCTGGCACTATCCTTCAAAGGCTTTTAATGGTAACCAAAAAACATTGCTGCTTTCTTCTACTTCTAGTTTGTTTTTTCAATCACTGTATTAGAGGCATCTGATAAACCCTTACCGGTATAGTGAAAGCAAGTTAAGTCTGCACAGGGAAAACAAACCAAAAACTCACAAGGACTTGCCTGGATGACAATTCCAGTTTTTTCTTTAGTATACACAGGTAGCAGCTTCATCAAGTGAGAGATTGTATAGAATGGATTCGTTGTCAATAACGACAAAAGTGTTTTCAGTAGTAGAGTAAGTTTTGGGATACTGAGATTTTCCAATTTTTTTTTATTTGCATAGGAGTTGGCAGGGTACTGAACTTTGTTTCCCACTAGGGGATGCCAAAAAAACCCACGAGATCAGTGGCAAATATTGATAAATATTATGAATAGCAAAAACACAATGCCACAATACATAATTCTAAAACTAGCATTGCAGTATAGCAGAAGGATAACTGCAATTATCAACACTTGAAATGCAGAATCTCCTTTCAAAGATCAACTGGACTGCGGCAAAAATCTATATCTATCTGTCTAGTTTCCAAAGACATTACACACTTTTCCTACAAGATTACTATCAACAATTATCAATAAAATTTCTTCATCATTTTAGATTATAGGTATTCCTCCTACTTTCACATTATCTGAGCACTGCTCCACTATTTTGTATGAAACAGAATGATTAAGCTTCCTTCATATTCAAGATTCTAGTTTATCTTTGAATGACATCTCAACCTCAGGAGAAAGAAAGGAAGAGCACTTTTATTGACACATGATTGCAAAAGGCCTTTTATCTAAAAAGTGATAAATGTCAAAGATTTAAATCAACCTACCCCCCACTGACCAAATTAACAGCAAACCCCTACTGTTATGCGTAAAATCATCCAGTAAAATCATCTACCGGTATTACTGAATTTTTCAGTAAAAGTTTATATATATATATATATATATAGTAATTTAAAAAGGGACTTTTCTTCACCTGGTCATATAAAAGGACATTTTACAGCGCTGGGATGGAGTGGAGAGATGGGTAGAAAAGTGGTGGAGAAAAATGATTTTTTTGTTATCAATGGTTCATCTTTTCCCCAAATTCTAAGCTAGAACTTGTTCTCATTTTTCAGATGAAATTGCATCTTTTCTAACATTAAGTCAACTTGGAAGAACACAGTAACTTTACATCAGAGTATCACAAGCCAATGCTCAACATGGTTGTTCAGTTCGAAGAAATGGATTTTAGTGCATTACCCCTAAAAGAAAAGTACTACCACTATCAATGGTTCATGGATATCCAAAAAAAAAATAAAAAAAATTTTCAACTTGTAAATCTGGATACATAAAAATGGATCAAAAGGTTAGATTCTCAAGTTGAATTCATGTTCATTCTCCTTCCATCTGAAAATTTCAAATAAATTCAGAGTAGTGTTTGGGCAATAGGGATCTTCTTTCAGTGACTTCAAATTATAAGCAGAAATTTTCACACATCAATGATTTATCAATTATCAAATTGTTTTAAATACAATTTTGCACAATTTTCATCCCCAGGTAATATTTATCAAATGAAATCCAAGCAATTTCAATAAATCTGCAAAATGACTACTTCTAGAATAGTATGACAATATTTTGCATGGTGAACACAATTTAAGTAGCTATTTCAATTACTTGGTACAAAACCTTACAAAACAGCAGAATAAAGTAAACTGGTTCATTTTTTTAAAAATAGCACAGCAACACAAGTAGGTTATTTAATGCTGAGACAATTGGAATCGAGCACCTTGCACAACTCTACAACCAAACCAGACTGATCCTGTGGTGGGATAAAGAGTAAAGAACTTCAGTGCAGATTAAACATGTTCCACTCAGGAGGTTGGCTACATGAACCATTCAGTACAATTGGTCTGATGCACATGTCTCACAGGACTACTCAAAGAACAATCCTTATGGGAAGTGTTCATTAAGCATACATGCAAAACCCTGGCAAAGAAAAAGTGTAATCCAAATGGACAAAAAAAGTAATCTGAGCAGAAAACGAGTAATCCACATATAACAATAAAATTCAATGTGCATATGTATAAGATGATTTATTTACTCCTATGGTTAAGATCAATTACTGCTTAAAGTTTTCATATTTTGAGATTTAAAAAGCAGCAAACAACCTGATATGTACAACAATGGAAGCATTTTTCAAAATACAGAATGCAATTGAAAACCTCCAGACAGTTCTGCCAGCTTATGTTTATTCAAAACATTATAAAACAAGTAGAAAATGTTTCATCCAGTGGAATCTGCTGTTAATTCTGGTTATAAAAAAAGAGCAATCCGACCTTGCCCATTTTTGTTGTCAGTCTCTTACACCAACTGGGTACAACATACAACTTTTTGTTATCATAATCAATGCTTTTGTCTGTCGCAATAATGAAGGGCCCAATTTTCATGGCTTTTGCAATTTTAACTGCTGTACCTTCTGCTCAACATTTAACAATATTACATGATTTTGTTCTTGCACATACATGTTTTCTGCAATTTTGGCGTCGGGAAGCATTCATTTGAACAAAGGACTAAAGTTGTATTCTACCACTAAGAGTAGTCAGAGTTCTATGAAAAACTCTGTAAATAATGCCCCTGCATTTATAAAATTCGTTTCCACAATTTAGTTCTGCTGTAAAATAGAATTTACCTTAGTATTGGAGTTAGCAAAATGAGCTAATTCATGGATATTTGTGTTACACTATGACCATTATTAAAATCCTTTCCACAGTGTGCAATGGGCGTGAAACTACCCGGAATGGAATACTGTATTGTGTAATTCATGCATTTTTTGGTTCTGTTTTAGGTTTCTTTTATAATCCAACTGTGAAATCATTCAACACATGCATCGACTAGAATAAATCAGATGACTTTTACTGCCAATGGTAAATGGTTCTGTACCTCATGATTTATAACAAAGAATATGTGAGCAAAGATAACAAATTGGAAAACCAGTCTGTTCCCTCTTTAGCCAGACAGCAGCTATAAATAGAAACCAAGGTCAAAAGTACAAACCAGCATGTTTCTTAGAAGTAGGGCAGGTGCTATAAATAGAACACTATTATGAAATTCACAGTTAGTCTACGGACAAGTGTACTTTTATGTCATAGTTACACAGAAGCCATCTTTTCTAGAATATGCTCTGTGCGATTAGTAGGATGTTAATAAAAATGAGAAAACATTTGTTTGGAGAGTATATACCGAAAAAAGCATAATCCAAATACATTTACGCGCAAGGCGTGATTTAGTGTAAAAAAGGGTAATGATTATGCCAAAAGTGTAATGGATGGCATGTATGATATAGTCTACTACTTATGTGTCCAAATGCAATGCATAGAAAAGTTTATGAAATATAAAGTGTCAAGACATAAGGGTCCAAACTCTTCTCACAAAACCAGCGTAGAATCTATCTACCAGTAAATTATGCAATAACAAATCTAGATCAATGATGTTCACAGTTAGGTATGCATTACCCAATGGTAAAGATGGCATTAATTTAATATATTTATCATAATCCAACTCAGACTAAATGTAATTTTATAAATAAACTAGCCTTCATTTTTGGCCGCAGCATCATGAGTGATAAATGAAAAGTGCATTTCTCTCCAAAAAACACTGATAATTTCATTTGCTGACAAATGCTTTACTGATTCTGATTATTAGCCAGGTCATCAGGTAAGACCATAAGCTAAATGTCATGGAAAGAAAATGTAATGATGAAATAGTTTCCAGCAAAATCAAGGATGATTTTTCTCAAAAGCATCAAGAAATAATATCTGTACTTGAAAGAGATGGCAACTCCAGCATGATTAATTAATTTACTGTATAAAAGGTTAATGACAGGTAAAGCTGACAATGAAAGGTATGCATTTTCTTGAATAAACAAAAACAGGTAAGGAACTTAATTTCATTGTCAAATTGTTCTTATCACATATGATTAATACTCTAAATATATACCCAAGATGCCATTTGTGGAAAAGAGAATTGTCAGTATTTGCAATTTTGTACTAAATCAAAGGTGTGGTTTCATGCACGCTGTACTGGAAATATGCATTTCTGCTTCTGAAACTGCACAGCTGAAATGTACCTGGCAGATATTTCTTTATAGAACATAGGTGCTTTGTGTTCTGCACTGCTGATCTTGTATGTATGACAATGCATTGGCTTATTTACAGGCACGTTTTAAATTATGACCAATATTGTTCTGATTTTTCAATTCTCAAATGAAAATACTGCATGCGGACCAGTAAACACAGTTGACAAAGTCCCATGAAACAAACACTGAATTTCCATGTGAGAGGAGGAACTGACATAAAGACAAAATGTCTCAAAACTTGCATTTCTTTGCTGTAAATATCTAAGAAGAAAAAAACCCCAACAATCATATAAAATATTCAAGAGCAAAACTCATTTTAAAATAATTCCATATACAACCATTTTCACGTCTTTTGCAAGAATAGAAAATGCTAATAAAAATTAAATATTTTTCTAAAATGTAACAGTACAAAAGTTAATGGGTGAGGGAGCTTTAATTGCAGATACATGTATATACGTTTCAGAAAAGAAACAAACATGCTCATAAATTCCCCTGCCATAAAGTTGAAATTGAAAAAATTTGTACATCAAAAAGGGCCACAACTTCCTTAAATATTGAGGAATAAGAGTAATGTGAATTGCAGATTATATGTCCATCATGTGTTTAATAGTTGACTATGCAAGCAATAGTAAGGTATTGTAGGTTCAGGACATTAATGACCAAGTGGTCTCATGACTTTTATTAAGGCATGCAGTCTTAAACTGCAGAAAACATTTTCTTATTAGACTTGCCATGACAGTGAACTCTCTAATCTATAGTTTTCTTTATTACTTAAAGTCCAGTCCATCTAGCAAACATAATCCCCCCAATCACAATGAGTGCATCACAGGTGAAAGTTCTCTACAAACTTTGGTCAAGGGACATGGTCTAGAACTAAGTGATTATGCAAAAGCCATTTTCCTTCTTTCAGTCACACTGTGACCACTAACCCTTTGAACATAAAATCAATAGGCTTCTTTCCTACCCAACATGCAAGTCAGCCATTAAATGGTGATGATACATAATCAGCACCTCTAATTTTTGTGTAGTGACCTTGACTTTTGACCCCAAAATAGACAGGTATCTTCCTATTCTCAAGTATAAGACATTTATAAAATTTGGATCAGGTCTGAAATATAGAATTAATGTCAAAATGTTTTTTTTCTTCCTCAAATGTCAGTGACCTTAACCAACCCAAAAATTGCAAGGTTTCTTCCTCACCTCAAGTGCCAAGTCATCCACATTATATGATTCATGTGTGTGCGCTATGTAACAAATATTCATGCAAAAACCAGCTATTATTTCATTCATTTACTTTGACCTTTCAACTATTGACCATAAAATCAACAGGCTTCCTTAACCCACAACAACATTCTTTAACTAGATGATGACAATCAGTTAATTTTATGGAAACCATATTTTTTCTTCCAGTCACAGTAATCTTGACATTTTATCCCTAGACTGATAGGGTTCTTCCTTAACCTAAGTGCAACCTATTCACAAAGGTAGCATCTGTAGATGGTAAACAACTTGAGTTACTGGAAAGCAATGAAATTTTGAGAAAGATGGACAGATAAACAACATAAATATTCAGCACCATATGGAGTTGTGTATAAAAAATGACTGGTTTCTTTGATAGTAAGACCCATATCAAAAGTGCTTTAATTCTACACAGTTCCTCATTAGTTACTTAATGGAAAATGGAATTGATTATGAAAGGGTAAATGTTCATAATAAACTGGACCCATAATCCAGTAAATTTTCAATGGAAGAAGGTGAAAACTGAACTGGTCTTGCATCCTTTTAATATTCTGCCTCATTAAAATTTGACTTTCAATCCTATATGATTTTATTTTGCAAGCTACTGCAGGAATCCAACCCAACTTGCATGGCTAAAACATGAAGTCAAACAGCAGTAAAATTTTGATAAAAAGAGTGAAAAATCAAAATGACAGGTCTTTTTTATTTTGAAATTTCAAACCAATCTAATTTCAATCCATCAAATCCTTCACAGGTTATAGCAAAAACTTAATTGGTGATGGAGATAGACATGGGTAACAACACTATATTAACCCTCATATAATGTGGTAGGGGGTATAAAAAGAGTCATTATACAGATTTAAAAAATTTTATAATAGAGATATCTATACCTAAACAACAAAAGATCCTTCTTCAGACCAAAAGATAGGGTCTTGGATTCAAAAAGTGAGGAAAATATTTAGCTCACTGATAAGATTTGGTCTGCATGTCATAAATATATTTTATATACAATTTCAAAATTGAAAATAGTCTTTTTATAAATGGAAGAATAACTCTCATGAAATTTTATGACATAAAACTTAATGAGTTTAATGTTATATAACTGATGAGATCAACAATGGAACAGCCATCTCCCTGTGATTTTTTATATGCCAGACACCTACTCCAATGTATCTATACAAATGCACTCATAGCATGATACATCTGTATTAAGACTGCATAGTGGATAGGTAGGCATGACTGACGATCATTTTTGGCTGGATCAAAGGTTAGCCAGGATAATGCATTGTACTTCTCCAATACAAACCTGGAAGAGAAGAAAAAAATCTGAGTAAAAAGTGTATAGTGTGTGCAGCTAACATTTTCTTCCGCTGTAACACACAAACTGTCTTTACTTTGGCCAACATCCTCCTCTGACTTTAATTTTCACCAACGTATCACCTGAAAATTTTTTTTGTCCTGTGTTATTGGAATTTTTTTTTTAGTTTTAACAAATTACCTATATAGAAGGTAAATGTCCAAGTTCAACCAAAAAAATGGACAATATCATGACATTGTCAGCACTGTATAAAGTAATTTTTTTTGTTCATAGTGAAAATTTTGCAAAAATTGGGTGAAAGATAGTTAATAGTTTTAATTTTTATATATTACATAATAAAACTGTCAAGGGTTTCCGACCTTGTGTTAACCATGCCATTTTATAGTTAAACAAGCTTGGCATCCTATATGAGGTAATGCCATTTTATAGTTAGACAAGCTAGACATCCCATACCAGATAATTAATAGAGCTGGATTAAGAGTTGGGTAGTGCTCCATTGGATTATTGAATAAACAATGTCTGACTGGTAGTAGGTAGGTGATGGAACATGGGAACTTCTCAGTTTGTACCTGTGATTAAAACAGGTTATATTCTGTGCATAAACAAATTATTTACAAGGAAAGTACTTCAATATAATCTTTACAATCATCTATAATATTCATAAAAGCTATTTAAAGTTAAAATAGTGAATCCAAGTAGTATAGTATGCTAAATAAATTATAAACATTAAAAGGGGCATACTATAAATGCACAACAGTAGAAAAATCATGCACAATAGTAGTACTAACCGGAGTACATCACAGGTAAGACTGGAGTCTAGTGGGTGAGTATGCTTAGACTGAGTTGTATGCATGAAGTCATCTCCCTTGGAAGAACAGTGGATATGAAGAGCAGCCTGTAACAAAACAAATACTACTAAATAGTAGCTCATCACTTAGCATGCAGGAGATAGCAAGTCATGTAAAGCAAGTAAAATAATAAATTAGGTCAAGGCCGTAGTATAGCATACTCGCTGGTATATACATATACACCTCTACCTCAATAACTTGCACACATTGTGGTCCAAAAACATAGACCACACTATATGCAAGAGCGCGAGTTACGGAAGGACCTCCCAAAAATCCGCCAGACAAAAGACATGCAGAGAACCGCGTGGTTGGGGGAAGGGGAGGAGACTGGGCTGTTCACTTACTTGAATCCTCATTTTATAATCTTGTCGACAATAGTTGTCAATAAAGCACTTTTTCAGATGAAGTTGTTTGTTATTCTGTATAAAACACATTTATTTTTAAAATGTCTAACATCTGAAAGATTGATAACAGGTTTTCAACTGGTTTCAACAACCAACACTGTACACGATAACATTAATGTATTACATCACATCTTTTTGTGTTTGTTGATTAGTCTGCTTCCCGGACTGGTGTCTAACAGTTTCTCGAAACAAGGAGTCAACGAAGTAATGAACCAGACTAACTGCTGATACACTACTAAACAAAAATCATTTTAAAACAAAAAGGACATTTCATAAGTCAATCATCTATGTTGAAACTGAATTTTCAGATTGTTTAATTAGCAAAATATTGATGCTGCAATTTCATTGCTAGTAACAGTGAAACTTCTTATCATCCTTGAGAATATCTCTGTGCGATTTGTGAAGTCAGGAATTCTCACTTGTTTTACCCACAATGGTCGGTATCTGTGAAACAAATCTCTATTTTATGAAATACCCATTTCGCTTGGTTGAGTAGGTAATTTAAGGTTGTTTAATTAGATTATGTACACAATAACATTTATAACAAGTGTTCGCTTGATCAACTGAAATGAGTTACCCAACATACAATCTGAGCCACTGATTCTTAAGCATGTAGGATTTGTATGCCTTTCAACTTTTCTGTTTATTCTTTTTTGTTGATTCCATCACCTTTGATTCAAAAGACGAAATTAACATGACAATAGAAAAGAAGGCCAACGGTTTATTTAGCCTAGTGCAACAATACAACAAATATTTCTGCTAGTCCGATATAAAAACACGGTCAGCACTTAATTAGGTTCTCAGAAACGCTTGCAGACAGGTCTGTTATGGTCGATTGACACATTTTAGGTTTAATTCCAATGGGACACATTACATTTAAGATGATTAAACTTAAAAGGACACAAATTTCAACTGACACAAAAAATTATTTAATTGGCATTTATTTATCAAAGTACTGCCTCCACTAAGCATGACATTTTCATTTATCAAAATATCCTCGAGTATTGTTAATTATGGTGTACTAAGAGTGTCGTTTGGAAAGAAAATGTAACAAATGTTATGTCTTCTTTTTAAAGTTGAGATTTCATAACTTTGATCAAAATTTCCAGGTCATATCTACTGTTTTCGACAATGAAATGAGTGATATATCAGTTTCCATTACCAATTTTGATCATAATTTTCATCAAGTACAACAAACAGGAATAAATTTTTGTGCATTTTCTGGTTTAAAAAATAGGATCCATGCTTGACCCTGTGTTATAACGAGTTCACATGTTATCAGGGAACAAGTTATCGAGGGAGTGGTGCATTAGGGTTTAATAGCATGTCAATACAATAATGGCTAGATCATGCAGATTAAAAGTTATCAAAATGTAAACAAAAAGAATGGCATCAAAAACATTAGGAAGATAAGGAAATTTTGTCGTTGACAACCATAGATCTTAATATACGCATATTTACTTGTTCAATCCGCAGATGTATTTATCTTGATAAATTTTATTATGACCATATCATCAATAAATATTTATCATCACCAAAGAAAACCTAATATTAAGACAAACATTGTTATACATCCTTTAAAAACAATTAAAATTTGAAATGATGTAAACAGTTAAATGTTCTTTTTTTTTGTTGTTAAAAATAATGTGAAAATAATGTGATATGTTCCTTATACTGTAAGATATTAAAGCACCATTATCATATTGTTCAAAATATTGAAATTGTTCTGACAAGACTAGCATTACCTTGAAGCATTTAACTGCTGCTGTTTCATTTTCAGGGCATGCTGACCAGAACCAGCGTGGAAGGGGGCCAGTCTCAGCAGTAGAGATGTAGTAGCCCATGGCAAGGGGTTGCTGAAGCAGGTTAGGTGGATCATCCTGAGGATCATCCTTCACAGATTTCTTACTAGCCTGCAACAGGGTCATATCAAGTTTTAATATTTAGCTTCCAAACCCTATTATAACAATCTCATAAATTTAATAAATGTGTCTCGTACAAAGTCTGAACTATTTAACTTCTCTAAGCCTATTATAACAGTCTCAAAGGTTTAAAAAACATATACTATCTTCATTTATGTTTGACACATACATATACGAATGTGTAATATTTTTAATGAATGTATGACAACTATGACTCTGGATAATGTGGATGAATCAGTGCATTATGATACCTGAACATTTTTGTCCCTCTTTACTCTTTGAATCTGCATAATTATTACTTGGGTACTTTTAATTGAAATGCCATTTAATATTTGTGCCCAAATGATTATGCCTTTATCAAATAAGTACAACTGTAAAGTTAATTTCCAGTTTGAGCATTTCTTAAAAGTTTACTCTCACAACACTAACAATCATATGGTAAGTTGTGTTTCATAGTATCGTTTTGATTAGGTCCATCTCTGCCCCCTAATAATGAATGTTAATAACTTGAGATATATCAAGAAATATAACTTACTGCAGCAATTCCATTTACTTTGGATGGCGAGTTTCGGCCATTATCGATGTGAGGTGAGCCTGGGTTAGATGTGTTGCCATGCCGTGGTGACCCAGGGGGTGTCATGGATACACAAACATCCATCAGACTGCTAAAGTCCTCATTGTTCCCTTCCCCAAAATCATCTTTCATTATGGTCAGATCAAGAAGGTCAAAGCCATCTTCATCGCCAATATCAAAGTTATTTGTCCCTATGTCTATGCCTCCATTGGCATCCAGCTGCAGGGGATGGGTGTTAGCCTGTAATGCATTGTAATGGTCAATCACAAATTAATGTAACTGCTAAGTTTAAAATGTATTATAGTAAACCTCAAAGAGTGTATTTTACTGAAGATAAAAACAAGACAAAAGAACTCTACATACTTATACAGAGTTAATAATCTGCCAATCTCTCCTTGCCTTTATCACCTTTATGTTTCACAAACCCAGGTTAAGTGTTCCTCATTTGTTTGTATTAAATTTAGAATACATGTATATCTAAGAACTGCACACTCAATTTGAAGATGAAGATTATTATTTTTTAAAGAAAGTTTTATGTTACAAACATTATCTGCTTTATAAAGTTAACAGCGAAGTGAATAAATGATTAACTATATGCAACATGAATCTACTGATTCTAACATTTTTAAAGCAAAATTAGATGAATTTCTATGCAACAAAAATCTATTGAATGACATTTTTAAAGCAAAATTAGATGAAATTCAATTAAACCTACTGAAACAGAAGCTGAAGTAGGAAAGACAAGTATGTGTGTTGTTGATGCATCTCTTGGAGTCTGTAGTGGACAATTGCTGCTCATTTTCTCCTCAGCCTTGACACTTTCAGGCATGAGATTGAAACTTGGCTGCTGTTCCAGAGAGACTAAACAGGCACTAAGGACACTGGGGTACTCTGTGTTTGCTTGGAATGAACACTGCTTACAGATTTCCTTCATATGTTTACTGACCTTCTGAAGATTTTCCCTTCTCAGCAGCCCTGACCAACCTGAAGACACAGCAAATATTATGCAAAACTACTATTTTCATAAGTTTTTTTTCTGTTATATGAACTCAAGACCTAATGAGACTTTGCAGTTTAATCTTTTCCCTATTTGTTTTAAATGTGTCATAGCTTGTCTGCAAATGACATGAATCAAATACACATGCCTTGTAATGCTACATATTGTTGAAATATCAGATTACATTCTATGCAAAGGTTTTCTGAATCTCATCACTTGAACATTTTTTTACCACTAACTGGACACCATGAATTAGAAGGGAGTCATATTTCTGCACCTTTTATTAAAAATTTATTGATGCAGCTATATAAGACAAACCTTCTATGAAGACAAAGATTCAACATCAGAGATTAACTTGGACTACTTAACACTTTACATAAGAACTTTCTTAAGCTAATCATATGAAGAAAAAATATATCGCGGAAAATGAAGTTCACTAGATTTACCTTTCAATTCTCCATGACCTAGTCGGCCAAAACGACCAATCACAAGACGACACGGCAATGAAGTCATGGAAATGACCCCTATGACAAACTCAAACAACTTTCCCAGCCCAATCTTCCTGGCTGATGCCTTTTTTCTTCGATTTCTGCCAAAAAAAAAATGCAAATTGGAAGTGAGATATGTCTACAAATACTGAATGGAGCAAAATCAAGATTGCAGAAAGCCAAATATTGATATGCATCATGAAAGCAACTGTTTACCATTCAATGAAATAATCCTCTGGCTAACAAAAAACAAACTTTGTGACTCCTCTAGGATTTCACAAAAACACATTTCCGCTAATATTTTTTTTTTTAAAAAAAGATGCATGTGTTATTGTGTACTTGTCAATTTAGTTTTTTTTTTCAATAGACCCCTTAAGTACATTTTCTGAACCTTGCAAATGACATTAAATCATCTGAGGAAAGAGTTTAAAATAAGTTTATTTTGCACAATCCTCAGTATCTTGTTTGATTGTATGTACAGTAACATTTGTAAATAATGTTTAAACCAAATAAATTGTAGTAAATGAAGACATCATTTACACCCATTTATCTTTATTATCAGCATAGTTGCGAATGAATGTGACAAGGGCACCATGTCTTTTAAATCTGAATTGCTGATGTTTGTAAATAATATTTAAATCAAATAAATTATAGTGAATGAAGACATCATTTACACCCATTTATCTTTATTATCTGCACAGCTGTGAATGAGTGTGACAAGGGCACCATGTCCTTTAAATATGAATTGCTGACATTGCTAATACTTAAAACTACAAGTCTCCAATTGTTTAACCTTGAAAAGTGCAGTTATTTAAATGCTCTTAATAACTAGATCATCCATGAAAGTCTCTCACTGGTCAATCATAAAATATTACTTAGTAAGCACTTGATTATGGCAGTTGATATAGAGATCAAGCTCTTATACAATCAGACTGAGCTAGTTAATTGTATGAAGGTTTTCTTAATTTCACAGCAATTCAACTGTGATTTTCGTGCACTTGTTTATTTATCTGGGGGTGGCAGATTAAATGAATTTAGTAGTTCATGCAATAAAGCATCCTGACAATATATGCTGAACTTAGATTTTTTAAACTGCTTTAACAATTTTAGTCATATTGCTATGATGTTTGCGGTGTGGTATTCATGTCTCACCCAGTCACATCATCCTGACACCAGGCTGACCAATCCTAACATTAACCTCTTAATGCTGAGTACTAGCTGCTAGTTCTTAAAGTCTATGGTATGACTCATCCTGTGACCTTCCATGTGCTAATTACCATTAATCAGTCATTACCTGTTATTTGCATTTGGAACAGAAATAAATGACTGCCACCAAATGTCCTTATGCACAAGATTGGTCTCAAGGGTAGGAATTAAACATTGATTGAGTAATAATGCATTGCAGTGCAAAGATTAGTCAAAATAATCCAGTACTGGGCAGAAAAGTCGACAACCAAAGCATGATTTAAAATAATTGTTTATAAAGTATTCAAGTTTTCATCTTTGGAATTTTAATAATTCTGTATATTCTTGCACACAGAAAAGTATGCAAAGACGACATTTTCCATCAAAAATATAGAAAGTATATCCAACCAATTAAAATCTACCAATATATAGTTCTGATGTAATGATAATTTTTTTAATTTAATGGGATTCTAAACATTAATATTGGAATCTGGTCAGTGTGAGATAACACACATCTTTGGTTCAGTGCCCTGTAAAAAAAAACAACAAAAAAAAACAAGTGCAAGGCAAAGTCGCATCTCAAGGCTTTTTTCCCCAGTTTCCTCTATGACAAACACTATCCTACACATAAACTGTCACAGAACACTGAGCCGGCTTTCAAACACCCTTTCAGAAAGAAAGCTATGGATAAGTGAGGTTTAATTTTTTTTAAATAGTAGCACAAAACAACACCTATTGTACTTGTTCTACCTTGCACATTTGCTTCTCAAATCAAGAAAAATGTAGTTATTCAGGAAAAAACAGATTTCACACTTAAGCAGCCCACATTTATTTTAAACTGCAGTTCAGTTTGACATGTACCACTACCACTCATAAAACAACAGATGGACAGAGCCAAAGAACCTCTCCATCATGGTTAGTACATATTTGATTGATAAAAGAATGTCTCCAAAATTTTTAAAAAGTTGGAACAGTAGGATAATTTTAAAATAAGCATGGTTCCTGATGAAAATGCATTCTGGACCAAAACAGAATAAAATCTGTGATCTTAATTCTACAGTGTGAAGGTTTTACCTGTTGGGAATTTCTATGTTGATGGTACAGGTCTCAAACAGCTCGCCCCTGTCATCTGTGCACACAGCTAGCAGCCAGCGCTGGTCTTCAGATAGACAGTACACACAAAAGAGGATGTTACTCTGTTCCATCTTGCTTCCACATGCTTCAGCCAGTAATGACTGCTTGTCCTTCATGGGAGCTAGGGTAAAAGGAGGACTGTGCAGCTTCAGGTTATTCTTGTGAGCCTGCAAAACAAAATGTAACAATGTATACATTATATAGGCAATGCATTTAACACGTTCAGTCTAGCTTAAACACAGACCTGCCAAACCCGACGAGAATGTCTCAGTAAGGCAGATGATTTTTTCCACCACAAGTTTGACCAGTTTTCAGTAAGGTGTAACATAATATCATTAGTTGCTATTATAAAGCTGAAAAACATTTAAAAGTTTGGTATTCATACAGGCAGCAATGGTAAACAATACATTTAACTGAAAAGTACATGTAGTCGCTATTTTACCACTAGTACAAATGCACAAACTTAAGTTCCAAACTTATGCAGCTCAATGGCTTGTTGCTATCTCTCAACCTGACTTAATTCTTTGAATTTTTTAAAATTCCAATTCATATATCTTTTTCTGCCATAAGACATATTAAAATTTTCACATGATGTCCAATAAATGTAATTGTGTTCATTCCTGCTTTTATTCACAAGAATCTTAATATTCCTTTTATTCTTATGTGTTGATTATTAACACTTTTTAAGAGGCTTACATTCCCTTTCATCTTTGACATGCATTGCTCGCTGGTTGCCATCTTTTAAAATTTCAACAATCAACAGTTTGATCATGCAGATGCTTTGCATAACAAAATTATGCAGTTTAAAGCATCAGAGGTATTACTGTAAAGTTAGTCTTGTTCCCTATTTCCACCAATTCTAATATGAAACCCGGATGCAAATCACACACGGATTAACAAATTATCCTGATTTTTTGGCAACAATCATTTTCAGCTGTTTTAGTTTTTATTCTGTATATCTGAATCTTAAGGCCATTTTTATAAAATGGCAAAATTGTAAAAGTTGGCAGGTCTGTCAACTCTATGTGGCATGGGGTGATAGCCTTCTTTCAGGGGCTGTGATATCACTAAATTTGGTCTCAAGCTAATATTTAGTGCTCAACAGAAAAAGCAAAGACTAACCTTGAAAATGATATAAAACAAAGTAGTTTATGTATTTTACATTGGTCATATTAACAATCTTGGGGGAAAATGGGAGGGAGAATCATTTTAATTATGCAATATTTACCTGCTACTATGGCTCTGCTAAGTCTTCAGGTAATGCATATATTCTCTCCTCCAATTAGAAACTGGGATACCCATTACTGATTTATATTTTCTCAATTGCTGAGAACCTGGTGATTAAGGCAAGGCAGTGGAATGCCGTAACTGTCTAGTCATGACATATATAACTGGTTCAATTAACATTAAAACACCTCCAGAGTTCAAAAGACCAAAGGCACAAATAAAACAAAATTACAATTTACCATGCCACAATCTTGGCCATGATCAGACCTACCAACCCCTCAGTATAAGGCAGTAAATTTTCTTCCCTTAAGTTGGACCAGTTTTCAGTAAGACATCATATACTGCCATTTTCAAGCTGGACAACATGCATTTAAGAGCCCAGAAGTGTGATTCAAGACTAATGTAGCGATAGTAAACACTGTGTTCAACTCTAATGTTTGTTTACTTCAATCTTTATTACCTCCAGGACAATTGCACAAACTGCTATTCCAAACACAATGGAGCTCAATGGCTTATTGATATCTTTCAACTTGATGTAATCATTTTAAAAAATTCAACCTGGAAGGTGGTGACAGCAATCATGTTTCCCAAAATCTGACACTCAAATCAACATGTGACACCCAATAAATATAATTGTTGACCTTCCTGACTTTTCCCTCAAGAATCAAATATTCCCTTTGATTCTTCTGTAATATTATAATTTTAAGAGGTTTCTTGTCCCTTTCATCATATCTTGTTGTTTGTTGGATGCCATTTAAAAAAAAAAAGCAAGTTTGATCATGCAGATATTTTCCATGATAAAAAATGTGCGGATTAAAGCATCTGAAGTACTCTGGTAAATTTAGTCTGGTTCCCTGATAAAACTGAAACATGGATCTGATGCTAACACAGACAACCCGGTATCCAGATTTTAGCATAATTGTACTTCTAAATTTTGTGCTTTTATTTCATAAGACTTATGGCAAAATCATAGGGTTGGTAGGTCTACATGTGGCATGGGTGTAGCTATGGTATGCAATATTAAGCCAGGATAAAGTTTTATCAAATATTTTTTAGTGGTTCAAATGTCATAGACTGCTCCAGTGGCTTAAGTGTTTAAAGCATCTGCCTCAGATGCAGGAGGTCACATGCTTGAACCTTGATAGTCATACTGAAGACATAAAAATGGTACAAGCAGCCCCGCTAGCTGCTCCACATAAAGAGGTTGGTCTTAGGACTGGCCAGCCTAGTATCACGATGTGACTGGGAGGGACATGATGCTACATGTCTGTGGCATGATCCCCAGTACTAGACATTACAATAAACTGCTGCACTGCAGACATCGTAGCATTATAACTGAAAAATTATTACAGCTGTGTTCAAGTTCGAATGACACATACACTCAAATTTGAACAAGGATTCAAGCAATAAAATCACCTTTTCTCTTTGCATGATGTTAACCTGGAGGCAAAGTTTTATTAAATATCTTCATTGATTGAAAAGTTATACTTTGGACAAGGATACATATTCTCCATAGCTGCAACTTGGGATCTTGTGAAAGGGACACGGCTACAGTATGTGTAGGGTCAAGGTTAAAACTAAGACACTGTAAAGCCATAACATATACTTGGACAGAGTTTCATGAAAATTATTCTCTCTGTTATAAATTTATTGGTTGGAAAAGCAAAATTCTAACAAATGGACAAACTGCTAAATCAGTTGGGCTATACCATAACTTATGACTGGCATATAAAATAATATCTATGCATTTGCTTGTCCCACAAAAATACAGGGCTTTTATCGAGATTTGGGAAAAATTTGCTGGCTCAAAAACATGAAGGATCTTAAAAGAGATTTATAACAAAATATAATGAGGCATGTGCTTTTTCCTTCATCAACAGGAAAAGCATTCAAGTTAAAAAGGGAGAACATAATCTCAGTGGCTTGTATGACAGCTTACCTCCTTCCTCTTGAGGATTTTTTCAGCAGCAGCAGCTGGGCCAAAGCCTGTTAATGACCTACCAATGACAGAGTGAGTCAAATTCCAGCGGCAAGTGGTGAACACTGAGAAAGCAATGCTTTTCAGTAGCTGTACCTGTGTACTGCTCTCTCTGGCATCAAGGATTGTTGTCAATGGCACAACCTATGGTGAAAGATATATGAAAACAATTACAACATGTAATATCAAATGACATGACCAATATTACATATCAATGACAAAATGATGTCATGCCATCTTATCATGAATAAATGACCAAGTTTATTATTTTATTTAAAAACTGTGTTTATGATTTTATATAAAGTCTGAGCATAATTTTCAAAGCATCAATTCAAGCTGTAACACTTATCTTTCAGCAATTTATCCAAGACAATTTCTGCATGTTTTATCTTGACAAAAAGAACATTTGATTTTTGCTTACCAGATACATTTCTTTTGAAACATGCAAGTTATGTTAGGATCCTGCTTATCAAAGCTTGCTAAACAGAATTCATTCATATGAAATGAGCATCAATCTAAAATCCTTTGTGCACAAAATTTAAAAAAAAATAAGACACCTTTCCATGGTTCGTACAGCTCACATGAAGATATTTTTCCTTGTGGAAATTAAACTTTTTCCAGCTGTTACCTTATCATTGCAAAAATTTGTACAAAACAAAAGGATGTCATTCCATGAAATATTCGTATTGCATGTTCTTCGAGAGACCCAACTGTATCATATTTTGTTTTTGGAAGAACTTTATACCAAGAATACCTTGAACAGCATTACACTCCTGTTCTGTGTATCTTATTTTGATAACTTTCATTTTTGGGGTCCCAGAAACCATCATTCTTCTTTTAGTCACACTTATCTTGACCTCTGACCATTTGATCTCTTACTTGACTTGTTCCCAGCTCTAACTGCATATCATCCATCAATTTTGGTCCCTGTTTGTGATGTAGAACTAATGTTACTGTGCCGACACCATTTTTCTTCTTTTAGATAGCATCTGTCTGACTTTACCGTGACCTTTGATCCACCACCCCAATTAAAATTTGCTTCTTCCTTATCCCAAGTGCAAACAATCTAAAAAGTCTGGTTGAAGTACATTATGTAGCAATGATTTATACTGTACTGAAACTATTTTTTTATTTTATCAGTGACCTTGACTTTAGACCCTTTCATTTCAAAATTAATGGGGTTCATCCACACCTCAAGTGAAAGCCACAATGAACTTAATTTATTGATTGGAAACCATTTTTCTTATTTCATTCAGGAACAATGAACCTTAGCCTTTTGACTCTGAAATCAAAAAGGCTCTTCGTTAACCCAGGTGCAAGTCATACACAAAGTTAGGTAACTGTAGATCATGCAAATTATTGGGGGTAGGGGATTTAGTCATATTGGCCATAACATGAGAGCTTTTGACCTAGAAATTAAAACAGTTCTTCCTTAAACCCAAGTAAAATCCATTCACAAAGCTTTGCAACTGTTATCTGTGGACAACTTGAGACATTGTGCAAACTTGAAAATGGTAAGTTGTCAAGACCACATTACAACAGAATATGCTCAGCCTTAGGGTGGTCATATGTTGCCCAGTTCTGATGTTTTGTATTCCATCAGATAAATTCAAGGTGTATTTGGGGAGTTATAAGGACATTCCTCAAATTTAATTTTTTTCATGTTTGTGTGAAAATCACTTTCAGATGTTATGCCAACATTTATTAATACAAAGATGTTTTAATATATATGGAAGAAAACTCTAATTTACAAGACAACAGGTAACTGAACTAAGAATGCATATCTCAAAAGTCACTCTGAAGGTCAATACACCTTTTGTATCATTAAGAATCTCTGGCGAGAAAGGAAAAAAATCTAACACAGCTCTGACCATTATCTACTGTTTTGTAATCAAAATAGATCTGGCAATAATGGGAAATTTTCATGAAGGCATTATTAGCATGGTCTAATATTATAGCAAAATATATGCTGCACAATGTAGTAATATTGAGATAGCTTTCAAGTTATATTCTAAGATATCAATTGTACCTGAAGAAAAACATTGTTTTGTAGATTTTCGGGAAGTGTCTGCACCATCTGTTGATAGCACCGCATCATTCCAATCATAGCCAGCCGATTAAGGTCATCCCATTCCTGACCATATGTAAATGGTTCTATCATGTAGACAACAACTGCTGGGCACTCTGAGCTAATATCAGTGTCCACATCATGAATGGAGGAATCTCGCTGGCCCTCGCCACTCTGCTGGCCATCTGAAGCCATAAATAATGAAAATGGAGATCATTCCTTTTCTTTTTTTAAAATATTTTTTCAAGATTTTTCTTTCACAGCTTACATAATTTTTTCATTTACTACTGTTTCCCTATGGCTACCTCATCAGAAGCAACATGCTAACAAAGCTGTGATAATTAAATTTTAATTTTTTTGACAATTTTCCATTTGAATAAGACTGCCAAAGCAATAATGTCAACAGAATGGAAATTAACAACTATTCCATTATGAAAAGTATGGAGGGTTTGGAAAGACAAAGCTACTGCATATATGTGGATGTCTGTTGGATTGCATGCCTTTAGTACAAGTTAATGGTATTCTGTCTGCAACTCAAGGAAGCCGAGGTGTATTTAAAAATGTGCCATGAATTTCTCTGTACCTTTACTTATGGCATAGCCCCAACAAAATCTATGTACTGCCAATTTATTGGCAACAAATAATTCAGTTTAGAAAGATGTCAATTTTAAAAACTATTATTCTTGTCACAGTTACATGGTACATGTTATTGTGCCTCCAACCCACCTTTGTTTTCATCTCCTCCCCCAGTGGAGTTGTTAAGGCTACTGTCGACAGCTACCTCTGGAGGCTTCTGGCTCGATGCTGACCTTTGACTAGAATTGGACTCGTACCAGGACTTGTCCGGAGAATTATGGGCAAGAAAGGGTCCTGCAAACATGAAATAAAACAATATAAATCAGTCTATATATATATATATATATATATATATATATATATATATATATATATATATAAGACTGATTTATATTGTTTTAAGTTCTGAATTATTCCAAGCTGCCCTACTTATTTACTATTCTCATAAAGTAAAAATTTTATAAAATAGAGATTACATACATTTGTCTTTTTACAAACACACATCTGCTAACATTGTTTAGTGAGACAAATGTACTGAAATGCATTGCTTTGCATACTTGAATGAGAAGGAAGCAGGACTTTGTTTTCATTTAGTCCTTTACATTTTACATGAATGTAATAGAACCACCCAATTGCAGTGAACAAGTACACAAACACCAGAAAGACATGTATACACTTACCTAGCAGATTCTGACAAGCTTGTGCATATAATCTAAGTCGGACTGCTACTGGACTATCACCTAGAATGACAAAACACCTAATAAATACACAAGTAACCTCAAAATTTAAGTGTATGCAAAATACACAAACTATGCAGGGTATTATTGTAAAGTCTCTGTGTGTGTTTGTGTGTGTGTTTATAATTTCTAACATAGTTTTACCAATTTTTCAGTCACCCTGCTACAATATCTGCAGTGTGGCAGTTTATAGAGATGTCTCTACTGGGGCATCATGTAGCAGATATATAACATGATGTCCCACCCAGTCGCATTATCCTAACACTAACCTCCTAATGCAGAAGACCAGAGAGGCAGTTGTTAGTACCATTTTTATATAGTCTTTGGTATGACTCTGGGTTCAAACCTGCAATCTCCTACATCCAAGACAGATGCTCTAACCAGTAGGCTGAGGGTGCAGTCTTTTGTAAAAGAAATATCATCCAAAAAAATGTGAGGTGGCAGTAGGGTTCAGAATTTAATAGCACCAAAGAGACCTAACGCTTGCTTAGCTCATTATAAATATACCTATATACCTCTGAGATTATTACTTCCATGATCTGCACAATTTTCCAAGAATCAGAATATCATTATTGGTACCATATGTACAACTAGACATTAAATCCAAATGCCATTTATTATTTGTATAAAATTAAAATGAAGACAAGAAAATTGCCAATGGTGGTATGGCACAAATGCATTCCATGAATACTATAGATTCATTTTTTATTCATGGCATGTCAATATTTATAGAATTTTTGGTTTCTATTAACCAGGCTAAAACATCTAAATACCATCTCATTTAACCCGACTAGTAACACCATCTATCAAAATGACCAAACACAAACCCCAACTTGAAGTAACTGAACTCTTTGGAAAGGTACACACAAATCCAAGCCAAAATATAGGTCAGTCATTTAGGACTCGATGACTGCTATAGTCATCATCATTATGCAATTACATATCAAGTCATTGATCTCAACAAGCAATATCGCAAGAAAAAATATGCAAAATGCAAACATAAACGTGCATCAATGGCCTATGAAATATAGGTCACTGACCTAATTATCACTATTCTCCACACATTTAAAGAGTAATGTGACTCTAGAAGCCTTTAATCAAATATCTAAATGCAAACCCTAACCTAATGAAACAGTTCAACACAACTTAATGAACTATGAAATACAAGTCACACTGACCTAATTACACTAATGTCTGCAGTACTCATGACACAATTACATAAAGACCACTGGATATACTGAAATCATCAACAGATGAGCAAGAATTATTTTGCATTCCACACAAAATAAGAGTCCTTGAAAGGGAATAGCATTCCATTAGCTGTAAAGAGTTTCCAGAGATGTAACACAAGACCATTTCTAACTTTCCAGAAATAGCTATATACAAAGTTTATTGATGGTCTTCAAGAGAGCCATTTCAGAATTAGATTGGAATCATTGCAATATAGTAATAATTATGCTAGTACATTGCAAGAATAAAAAACATTTATTCTTGAACACAATAAATTGGTATGGGTGTCGATTTTGGAGAAGTAACCAATACAAGATTTTTACAAAGGGGGGGGGGCATTGGCACCATTTTGTTTCAGGATTAACTATATGTAGTCAGAAGTGTTCAAGTGATTTCCTCATCTAAATGGCCTACCCTTTAAAAGGAGTTATATAAAAAAATTGCCACCAATGATCAACACCATTTTTATTTGGGATCAACCAAACATTATCAACGTCTTTCAAAGAGAAACCCATGTCACTAGATACCACAAGAAGTAAACTGGTGAGAACCCCATTTCTGGCTGTCGTGGTATGACCATCCATAAATGCAAGATGACTGTCATTATCAGATGTCATAATCCAGTCAACATGTGTGAAAATACCCCATATCAGAATCATTTTCTATTCAAGAATAGTAGCATTAGCAAGTTTTCAAGATGGCAGCCATGATGCAGGTCATAATGGCACCATTTTGTTTGGGACTAACCAGACATCATAATAAGGCCTTAAGTGAAAACTTGACGTCCATGAAACAAACCATTCCAAAAGAGAAGTGACAAGATTTCATGATGGCCACTGTGCTGCCCATACTGGATATCTGAATGGTAGTCTTTAGGACTAACTAGAACTTGGGATGAAGGTGTGTGCAATCCTCGAAGTAATTTTTAGGACTAGCATTAACTTGTGCTAACAGATAGACATCAGGATATCCCATAAAAAAATTCTGATACTAAAAACAAAAGTTATAATTAGATACATTCAGCATATTTTCCATCAACAAAACTCTTTTACAATTGCAATTACCCACCAATACGCTTGAACCATTCATCAATCTCCTGCTCTGCAATTTTCTGTTTTATATTCTTTCCAACCCGCAGGATGCCATCTCGTAGTTTTTCTGATATTGGACAATGGTGGCCGAGACGACAAAATTCATACATAGTGCTTAATTCTTTAAAGAAAGTCTTGACTTGGTTCACAATGAAGTCATTTTCTGGAGTAACAATAACATAGGCAATGTCTCGTTGCTTGCCGTATGGCTCAAGAAAGTTTTTATCCTGAAAAAAAAATTTAGAAAATGGTTAAAAAGATATTCAGAAAATACTTAGAAATGGATAAGTATTCTCACTAAAGACATATGTAAACAGATACTTGTGTAAAATAGGAAAGCAGTATTTTCCTTAAAATTATACCAGGTTTGAAATCAGGACTCAAGTTGATGAGATGCTGCAGTTCCGAAAGTAATATATACACATTTTCTTGCTTGCATGTGGGCAAAGACTGAGAAAAAGAATAAATTTATTTGGTAACTAAGCTACAACAATAATTTATCCCGTTATTAGGTCACCATCTAATATTTTCTTTGATAAACTTGAGTGAATATGGGTTCCTTTTTTAGTTAAAAACACATACTGAATCTGGTCTCGGCTACATAATACCAAAAAAAACCAAACATACACTAATCTTAATATGTTACGTACCCAGTATCTCAAGGCATAAGGTGATACAGATACTGTATCTTTATCAAACCCAACTAGGAAATATGGTATTGGCTGAGGTTCACTGTTTTCATCTGCTCCTCGTCCAGCGAGCTGGTGGAAATCAATCCATGTTAATGGCCCTGACAATTTGTATCTGTGCTCCCAAAGGCGAGTTATGCGTGAATTTTGTATGGCATCCTGTAGAATCGGCTGTAGTGTTCTGAGCAGTCTGAGTCCATCCATGGAATTCTGAGGGACCTGACCCACACCTGGAAACAAAAGGTACAATTTATTTTTTTTACTAAGAAACTTAACTGACACAATTATGTATTGACCCAAATAGTCTTCTTGTTTTTTTGTTGTAGGTGACAACTGGTAGCTTAGTGGGTAGAACATTGGACTTTTAACCCAAAGAACACAAATTCAATACCTGCCTAAGCCAGCCTGGACTGGCTTCCTTCAATTGTCCTTGACAAAGGCACACAGTTCCCTTACCCATGGCATGACATAGCCAACACTGCAGAAATGTGCCATGAAATACCCAACCAACCATACATCTTGTAGCCAGCTCAGTTCACAAGTACAAAACTGGTCTATGTAACAACTATGTTATAGTCAGTAAAAGTAGGCAGCTACAATTTTACAGATTGCAAGGTATTTCAATTTTGTAAAATCAAAGCTTACTACTTAGATTAAATTGACCCGATCATTACCATATGATATCATCAGGACATCACATTTAAAATAGTTTATCACAGCTCATACAGGCTGTGACAAAATTTCAAGGACAAAACCCACATTCTCGAGGAGTAACATGGAATCGTAAGTAAAAAAAATAATACAAATTACTGAGAGCAAGTTTTATTTGCCATTATTTCTGTGGAATTACAAGTCATTAAAAATTTCAGATAGTGCAATCCAAACAGACACTGTAAGTAACACTAGTATTACAGAAAATAAAATAAAAAAACCACCATAAAGTTCTGAGATATTAAAGAAAAAAAAACTGTGTGTGAGAAAAAACTTCTTATATGAAAAGCACATTGTTTTTTACTGCCTTTATCACTATTCAAAGAAAATCTATATGTTCACACCTTTCAAACCATGTTTCAAAAAAGCAACAGTGGCAGTCATGACTGATCAGTTGCTTCTTACTTGCAGATTCTTTTAAAAACAGCCATGTCTGCCAGTTATATGAATATGTTGTACACCCTTATGAAGTAAAAATAATGTATTCCTGGAATGGATGTGTTCAAGGTTGTTGTATATGGGATACCACTAGCATGTAATTAGCACTTGCTGTCCATCAAAAACTTAAAATGCCATTTTTCTTCAAATTATCAACAATAAAGCAAAAATGCAAAAACATTGGTAACCCTAACAAGACCTGTGACTGTGAAGATTATTCCCCAACTTAGGCTTATTTACAAAATATCATGTACTGCTACTGCAGAGGTCTTGCTAGGATTTTAAAATTAGGAGTCCAGGTGCAGTCCCACCAGCAAAAGTTGCAGTCCCCACTAAGCCAGACATCACATACTTTCTTTAGCACAGTTCTGAATCTCATTAAAAACATCATCATTTTTCTGTTTAACCCAAAATACTTGCATAAATTTGTAAACGGCATTATGTCTAAGCCTCTTGATTTCGAGTTTGAGTGCAATATTTATATGGAAACAACTGGAAATGAAATCAATAACAGTGATTGCGCTGGGCTTTGCCAATGTTTCAAATTACGATTTTGCTTTACATATTGGTGACAAAATATACTCTGGCGATATTTTTGGCTAATAAAAATGGTACATACAGTCTTGGGTTTGGAGTGGGGAAATTCAAAGGCACCATGACAGGAAGCTGTAAACGTGGATATAAAAATGCACTGGAATTAATTCTTATATAAACTATCTTTATCTTATTTCATTTTGACAAACCACCCTAACAGCGCATTGTTATATCATAATCAGCTTATGCTAACATCTGGTCTTGATACTGTATGCTGTAATATAATCAAAATGGCCATACAACTGACTATAGTCCGATGCTACATCAACGTTTGTTTGTATCCCCCTACCAATTTCAGTAATTAAAAAGTTGAATGTGATAAAAAGTGCACAGAACTAAGTCAATTAAATCATTGATTTATCATTTCTAACCTGACAGACCAGAATGGCACTAATACTAGTTTCCCCTTGCACCTTTTATGCTTAACAGACTTTCCATACTAACACAGCGCCATATTCCGTACACTATGGGGTAGTTTATTTCCATCCGACAATGTAATGACGTAATTTATTCTATTCGGTAACTGCTGGATAATTCAGTAAATTACCATAATGTTGAATTTAGAATTATCTTCCTTTGCACACATAAATATATTAATGAAACCACTTGTTAAATTCACATGAAAGGCAAATTATTTTTTCATTTTCTTTGCTTGATTCGACACTGTAAATATTGGAAGCAGACAACATATGTACATCTTTAGTCCCTCATCAAAATTTTGTGTAATTAAGCGTTTTTGAGATCCCTGTACTGTCAACCTAGAAACATACAATACTGTTTCAAAGATTTATCAAAGTAAGTCCAACTCCCCATCACTTCCATGGGAAAAGTTTGGCCTCTTTAGAAATATGGATTACACAGAACAAATTTCAAGCAAAAGGTTATTGTGTGGCTCATCACAACTCAGGAATGTTTTGGCTTGTATACTGACAAAAGAGTTTCAAAATATTTACCAATTGCACATGTGTTTCTTTTGAAACAAGTTTTCAAACCAATGGTTGAAGCTTTAATTGGCTTTCCCATAGCATCAGAATATTATTTTGTCCACTGTGCTCACCACCCAACTCAGAACCCAATAGTGGACAATGACTGACTCATATCAGGCTAGAACACAATGGTGAACAAAAACTGACTTGTATCAGGGCTACTGCAGGGCAATATATTCCAGCCAAGTAGAAAACTGGCTCAACTGGCCCTTGCCACCAGCTTCAGTGGTTATATCCTTTGTATGCAACATGTTCACTTATAACCAAGGTCACTTTTAATCTGTAAGCAGACCTGCCAACCCTGTTGAGTCCTTCTCAGTAAGGTAGTTGATTTTTTCCCATAAGTCTGACCCGTTTACAATAAGGTATAAAAACAAAATAATAAACTGCTAGTGTAAAGCTAGAAAACGTAATTAAAAGTTTGGTATTCTATACATGCAGTAAAGATAAACATTATGTTCAACTGTAGAGATTGTAAAGTACGTGTATACATTATTTACCACTAGTACAGTTCCACAAACTCAAGTTCCAACCTCTACGCAGCACAATGGCTTGTTGATGTCTCTCAATGAGACGTAATTCTTATATTTTACCATTGCACATGATGAAATCTTATCTCCCACCACGAGTCATACTTAAATTGGCATGTGATGTCCAAAAAACAGAATTTTGTCTGTTCCATCTTTTATTCACAATAATTCAAATATTCTTCTTTATTCTTCAATGATGATTATTAGTACTTTTTAAGAGGCTTATTTTCCCTTTTGTCTTAAACAGGCATTTCTTGCTGGACACTATTTTTAAACAAATTTTATAATCAATAATTGGATCATGCAGGTGCTTCGCATGAGCAAATAGTTGCAGTTTGAAGTGTCTAAGGTGCAGCTATAAATTAGTCTGGTTTCCTGATGAATTCCACTAATTCTAATATAACACCCAGATTCAAATCAAACACGGATGAACAAATTTTCCCCCGATTTTTCGGCAATGATCACTTTTCTGTAATTTTTGCTTTTATGCCGTAAATCCGTATTTTAAGGGTAATTTTTGTGAGACTTAAGGCAAAATCTAAGAATTGGCAGGTCTGTGTAAGCAAAACAGTTGAACTGTACGTTTAACAATATTTTTTTTAAAATTCTGAGCTGGAGTTTCTAAATCATAAAATTATCAGAATACAGTGCATGGTCTGTACCATCTAATCCGACAGAGTTCTCAATAGATTTCCAAGCTGAAGAGTCAGTTGACCCTTGACCCCAATATCTAAGGAGCTGAAATGAACTTGCAAGAGTCAAAACTAAAATCTCTCTAGTCAATTTGTTTGGACAGTCATGAACCCAAAGTTGTGATTCTTTGTTACTGGTGCTGAATAATATTTCTAAGAAATATACAATCACATTTTTGTAAAGGTGTTGCTCTAACTTATTGTGTTTATATTTTATATATGAAACAGTCAGGATTATTTTAAAGGCCCCATCAAGTCCCTAACTCAAAAAGTCGTTGGTGCACCACAGCTTATTCTACAACTAATTCTCTCATTCCCTGTTCTCTACTGCCCTTTGGGAATCCATGCCTGTCCACTCCTTAATGTTGTCCTACTTTAAAGGCAGACTTTATTATATTTTTTAACTTTTCAACATATTCTATTATCAACTGCTCAAATCATTTTATATGCAAAAATATACCCATACAACTATGAAGGTTATGTATTATTCAAATATCAATGATTGTCGGTTCACTTTTTCACTCATCCTTAAATTTTCTAACAAATTTCGGAGACTGACTCTTCTTCTATGCAGAGCAGACAAATTTAAGATATATTCTGGTACTCGTAAAGTCATCAGTGGATTCAATAATCATAAAAGTGTCATTCCTTTCATAAGTTACACAACTTCTTTGTATATTGAAATAATGTAATTGTGGTTTTTATGTGTATATAATGATGCAAACTCCTTGGAGTCTCAGGGTCAGAAAATTCATCACCATCAGATCATTTTGGAGACAGAGACAGAAAAGAAATATACTTCTTTGTGCCATTGTGATTTTAATGTTCAGATGTATGCACAGTGTTATGTCCATTTAATTTTATTCTGAATGATCCATTATTTAAAATGTTGTGCCAATTTAAGAAAATTAATCACCAATAAAACAATCCCACACCGAAAACTGCCTTAGTGTGAAGCCATCTATTCCCAATTTTGTCTGATTATAATTTAAAGTGCAATCAAACAAATGCCAACTTTAATCAGAAATGAATCCAGTGAAGTCATAAATGGTTCCTAACTTTTAAACATCCCACTAAATGGAGCAATTTGCCAATAAAACAATTTCAGTTGGTCCACTTCAACTGACAACGGGCTTCATGAGCAGACATAATGATATGCTCTAGTTCTGATCAGTTGATTATAATTTATGTCCAAACATACTAATGCTGATATCTGATCAAATGGCAGTCCATGCATGTCATAATTGTTTCCTCTTCCTCTATCATAAACTTCAAACATAATCTCAAACCAATCCAACATAAGTTTGCAGCATCTAAGCCTGACTTCAGTGAATTGTTAGCTCTGCCCAGTCCACATATATCTTCCATTGGTGTAATATTATTGGCCGTCAAGGTCTAACTATTGTCAAGCAGACAGTGCCTCCTACAGTAAATTTGTTATGGAGAGAGTACTCTTGGTAAGAAACAAAGCTGGAAGTGAATCAAGGGTAATTGATGTTCCAGCCCAAACCTACATGCATTAAAATGACGCACAACTCAAAATTTCTGAGTGTAAAAAATGGGTCCCTATTATATTCTTGCATCAAAACCCTAAGGGTACACATCTATCAAAAACCCTGATCAGTCTGTGCTATTCATTATCAACCATAAACAGAACAAATCTGCATGGAATATTCTGTCAGTATAGAAAAGTGTATGCTGGTTACAAACATTTATTACACAAAAGCTTTTGTGGTGATATTAGTGATATACACTAACCTTGTAGAAAGACCCATTTGTGCAGACATGTAGTTTTCATCACACTGTCTTCCAGCTTGGTGGGGTGGCAATGTTCCATGGCTTGTCTTCCCTGATCTAGTGCTGAATAGACAACTTCATTCCAATCTGAAGGTACACAAAAATTTTAATTTTTAGTTGTATAACCTTTGCAGCCATATTTGATATTAAAGAATAAGACTGATAAATTCTTGCAAATCGAAATGAAGACAATCAAAAGATACCAATCCATATTAATTATCTAAGAACCCCTTTCCTCCATTCCCAAATACATAAGATATATATCCAAGGTGCATCTGTTTTCTATCTATTATCATATATATATATATATCTATTAACATGACTGACTGCTAGGGCTGTCGAAAATCATAAAAAAACCAACCCGGGTACCCATAGCAAATTTTAACGGGTTCCTGTTAGCACATGAATGACATGTATAAGTGGACCAACAAATTGTTATCTCCATTTCTTTAATATTGTTTTTATGGCGATAGAGGCTAACCATGTACTACTCGGTCTGATTCATCCACCGACGTAGCAGCAAATTGTCTGACCACATTTATTTAGAATGACCTTTGTACACAGATGGTAGGTATAATCCAACTTTTAATGATCACTGATCAGCCGCGTTCATTTTAGAACACTCGCATTTTTAAAGTATAAGTCCTTGTTAGAACAGACCACGTATATTCATCTGCTTTTGACCGCAGATTTTAATTACCCATGCATGCATGCCCCAGTTATACCACATGACCAAGCAGTCACATATGTATTATTATTTTGGAATTATAATTCTTAAGATAGTTACGGTAAAAACGTAGTAGTATCGAAAAGAAAACAGAAAAATCGTTATATGTATGATGGCTCTCTTTCAAAATTAGCAGAGCTAGTCGACTAGAAAAACAACGAGCAAATATTACTTCATTACGAAGATTTCAAGGTGTCTAGGTGATAATTGTTCATAATATAAATTGTGGGATTTCTTTGACATGTTTGTTTGGAAATCAAAGGTATCCATCTGGATTTCATTAAAAGAGCATGCAATGTACCAATCATTTAGCACCCACATTCAATAGTTTTCGTCTACAAAGAGGCTTATTATCTGTAGAACATTGCTATGTTTTAACCTTGGTATATAATGCCTTGGAGATAATGGTTTGTCCCATTGCACAATGCCAATGAATTATTTTAATCCAAACACTCTCTGATGTATTGTTTATTTATTTTAAGCAGAGATCTGGTTTCTAATTATAGCCATAGCTGTCACACCTGTTTGAAGTGGTTGGCGAGTGTGGTGATTGTTTTTTAAACAGGTACCCGCGTTTACCGTTTACGTTTTAATAACAGAGTTTTTCTATACGGTCGGTACCCGATGACAGCCCTACTGACTGCAAAAACCATGTGTCAAGTTTTTAAATGTTTCTTCCACATACCTTGTCTTTATTTTTGCTTCTTGTCCATTTACAAGTACAATACAGTGATAACTGAAATTACATTTTGTCTGCACATAATCTATATGCATTGTTAACAACAAAAATCAATGGTCAGATCAAGATAAACTCTTACACACTGACCAGAACAACTTGTCTGTTAGGCATAATCTGACAGTGAATATGATACTTAAGTTATCAACAACACTGCTTTCACTACATCAAACTTGTTAAAATCACCAACATAGTCATCTATGTGTTTTCCTCTGTATATCGTAGTGCAACTATTTGTTATCATTGTAGAGCTACATCAGTCTACCTTTCTATAATAACATGACCTTGATGCTACAGAGCTTGGAAGTAGGCTACTACCTCCTAACATGTAAACGAGGCGCCTGGTGTTTAAGAGTTAACAAAAAAGAAATACTGGTTTCAGTTTGTGCATTAATAAAATGCCATTAAAAAGAAGTGTGCATAAAGGTCTAGTTGTGTTAGACAAGCATTTCCAACAGTTGACTTTTTTCTTATGAGTGACATGCCCAGGGTTCCTGCCAAAGAAAAATATTTTAGACTTTTTTTAGACCGAAAAATGAAAACTGGTCTTGGTCACCTTTTGCAAAACCTTGATCTTGTTATTTCAAGCTGACATTTGCATATTTTTTAAATGAGTACACCACTCCTTCGATAACTTGTGCACAACGGGGTCCAAAAACATCGACCACGTTATTAGCAAGGGCGCGAGTTATCGAGGCACCTATAACAACAAACGGATCGACGTACACTGGCAAAAGGGGTGGGTGGGTTGGCATGTTAGTGTTTAATACTCAATAATCCTGCTATGACTAACTATGATTAAATATTTCTTCATAGCGGTGTACTTCGTTTACTTTTGTCATCACAGAGTAACATTAATTTCAGGATAACTTACAGGATATTGCGGAAATCATCAAAACAAGAAGTACTCACGGATTTCAATGTGACGGACGATTGACTATTTTCATGTTTTCATAGAAGAGAATATGTTGCAATTCTAGTGTTTACACTGAAGCGAAATTAAAGGATTAGAACGTGACTTTCACATAGCAAGACATTTAAGTGGTGTTTATTTTATTATCTGTTGCCACCTCTTAGCATAATATTTTGTTGATCCTGTTTTGCCAGACTGATTATTTACAGAGTATTAACTTTTTCTCTCAAAAACCCCCAAATATAATATGAGACATCTAATTAGAACTTGAAAATTTCATGATATGGATTCTATCTTTACGGCAATAAACACCATTTCCGATGATATAATGAGCTACCGTATTGCATGTATTTTTTCGTACTTTTTAATTTTGTGTACACAATCCAGTTATCAAAATAATAATTACTTAAATGTATCGTAAGTATTCTTATAATCTCTTTGTATTTAAAAAATTGGTTAAGTTATCAGACATAAAATTTCCACTAAGAAGATTTACGTTTGCAAAAAGATCAAAAATACAGTATTTCCATTTTGTTTTTACAAAAATTATTTATAATTATTTTTTGTGTACGAAAATTTACATAATATACATAATGCAACAAGGTTCTATATACTAATTCTTATCGCAATTTTTTTTCTCCACGTTTAACACAATTTACAATGTATATCCTTTGGAAAAAAATCGGTAGCCATGCCGGACACCACGTTATAAGCGGATTCGCGAGTTATCCGGGAGCGAGTTAATAAGCGGATTCGCGAGTTATCCGGGCGCGAGTTATTGAGGGAGTGGTGTATTTAGAAATGTTGGGTGAATATTCAGCTATATGAATAAATAGACTTTTCCTGTGTTACAGGTACTTCTGAAGCCTTCTTGTCCATTTTTATCAAGTGCCCCCCTCCATGTTTGTATGAATACTATATTCTTGAATCATACACATGTTGGAATTATATGTTGCTCTTCAAATTTAATATTTTATGCATTATTTGTGTGTACAGAATTCAAAATTAAACTTGTGATGTTTCAAATAAATTCACACCATGCATCTAAACACATAAATTGTGAAATCAGAGTGAAAGAGATGGCACTGGCAAGGAGTTCTCACAAAATATTTCTGATTATTTTTTTTAATAAAAAGTGAAATGTATAGATTATTTGCTCTTTAAAATGTCAATATCCAGAATATATTGATATTCATAATAAATGCCATGAATTGGTTTTCTTTTCTTCAAAAAAAATAAAATTTAACTTCATTTTGCCCACAATAAACAATTTTTTAAAATTAAATAGGCCTACCAATGCCTCTAGATATCACCTGTCATTAGTAAATAGAAGTCCAACGTCATATATACATTACTCACTAAAAAAAACTGTAACAAACATCTTTAATAATTTTGTATAATAAATGAAAATACAATCTGATTCCTTTATATAATGTTCACTTTGTCATAAAGTGAGTTTTTGTGTTTCTTCCACGAATTTATCAGCTATGCCTAGATGTTGTGTTTGACAGAAATGCCTGAAAAGCTTTGAAAAGAGCAGTAAAGTTTCTGGCTTCTGGAAGAACAAAAATTTAAGACCTTTCCAGACTTTTTAGTCACTTTGAAATTTTTCCCAACCTTTTCAAGACATGGAAAATCAATGTTCAAATTTAAGACTTTTTTTTTCAGAATTCCAGATCTGTGTGGGAATCTGCATTCTCCTTTTCCTGCATGTTTCACCAGTCAAAACAATGACAACAGTAACAAGAAGCAATATACCTCAGTCCCATAAAAAGATGGCCTATACAAAGGAGAGAAGTATAGTTTGATTCTTAAATGTGAAGTAAAATTATTTTGTTCCTCTCTGCCTGCTAGTTCATGACTGGAGTTTGTTTAGACAAGGCAACACAGTGGTATGAGTGTGAGAGTGTGATTTGGATTTTTAACATAGCTTTAACAATTTTTCAGTCATATCGCTACAATGTCTGTAATGTAGCAGTTTATAGTGATATCTAGCAGACATATAGCCTAATGTCCCACAAAGTCACAGTATCTTGACACCAGGCTGACCAGTCCTAGCATTAACTTCTTAATGTTGAGTACCAAGCAAGGATGATGTTGGTACCATATTTTTTTTACAAGTCTTTATTGTGACTTGGCTGAGATTCAAACCTGTGACTTCCTGCATCCAAGGCAGATGCTCTGACCACTTAGGCCACAGGAATGGTTGGCAACATAGTGGTTAGAATATAGTTAATATTCAGAGAAATAAAAATGACCACATCTCTAACAAGACTGTTTCCTTAAACTTTTTCTGTTCAGTTATACCAATTTCAATAAGGTATAACACAATACCATGTAATAATATTATCAAATTTAAAAACACTCATTTAAACTATTCTGAAGTGTGATCTGAGGCTGATGAAGTAAAGGCAAACATTATGTTCAGCTAGAAAGTTTGTGAAGTACATTTATACCTTAATTACTTCCAGTACAGTTTCAGAAACTGCAGTTTTCAACTCCATAGAACTTAAACGCTGCTTGCTTACTCTCCCGACAGAACATAATCTTGGAGATTACTTTGAACTGCATGTGGCAAATGCTATCATCTATTCTTTAAACTTTTGAAGAAGTTTATTATTTCTTCACCTGCACCAGGTTTTGTTAATTGGAGGTAATTTTCTGAAAACGTTATATAAGCAACAGATTGATAAAGCAGGCATTTTGCATGAAAAATGTGCATAAGTTATAGCATCCATGGTACTAATGTAACTTTGGACAAATGAATCTAATGTGAAAACCTGATCCAGATCAAACATGGACAAGCTGTATTTGGATTTAATTGCAACGATCTTATTGTTGCAATCTTTGCTATTATGAAATGCCAATTTTTTTGAAAATATTTTTATATCTTTGATAGAATTTTGTGTTCATTTAATGATTATTTATGACTGATATCATTTCAGCTATCAAGATGCTGGCTGAACATTCACACATGAAACTTTAAAATGTTTTCAAAATTCTTTGTGCCTGCAACACAAAAGCATGCAAATTATTACTCTATGAAGGTCTATTGGTAGTAAAGACAAGTTTATTTCACATTTCGTTCTATACACATTGCAAGACAGGGCTTGTATCCCATAACGAGACACGTTTTTCAATAGGAATCTATTTTCAAAGGGTAAAATCCTTTGTAAAAACAAAATTGTACACTTCAGTTGGATTAAACTTAAATGAAATGTTAATATGTGCATAGCTGAAATTTCAAGTACTACATTAGCACTTGACTGTGCTCTCTGATAAGTACTCATTGTTTATTTGTAGCCCTAAATGGAATGCTTGTACATGTACTCTAATACAACAGAGCACAAATATTCATATTTAAGTACCTTAAAAGTATTCCGCCTCATGTCTATCAGTAAGACAGGCCAAATTTAATGAAAATATCCTAATCTTATGAAAACAATTCTTTTTATTCATTCTTCAGTTTCTATGATTTGATAAAGATCTTCTAATTTTTAATCTGACCTTAATTATCTCTACTGCTTATTGATTTTATCATTAAGGAAAATTTACCTTGTAACTGCATAATCCCAAGAGGGTTTGTAGGAAACATGGTTGCCCTGTCCACCATTTTGGTGTGAAGCTTGGCAGAAGAGCATCCGGGTAACGGCACAGTGAATTGTCCTATTAGTAATTCTAATACCACATGAGTCACATCCTCAATATTAGAGGTCTTTCCTTCACCCTCTTGCTTTTGAATGTCCAGGATTGCTAAACTAGCTTTTCGTCCATCAAATCGTTCATCTCGTATACCCATAATATCCACTTCATCCTCATAGAATAAGCCTGCATTGTGTCCATATTTTCGGTTCATAACCGCACTAAAACCACATGTACAAGGGTACTGGGACTCAGTCCCTCCACTTGGGTCTGGCACATAAACTCCTAGATCAGCACCTTTTATGTTCATGTTACAAACACAAATATTGCAACTATCAAAATTGTGGTCCTTGAATAAATTAAGTATAGAATCTGAAAGCACTATATTAACTGTGAGACTATGGACCTCAGGCATCTGATTATTTGTTCCATGGTTGTCAACAGAGTTCAGAGTTTTGTTCAGGTAAGATGAGGCATTGGAGGCTGGGGATTGGAGTTCATAACTCATAGGAGTCCTCTGCTGACCAACACTGTTCTGGAAAGTGGCAGGGGAGGCTTCAATTGCACTTGATGGCATGCGAGATGACAAGCTGGGAATATTTTCTATGGACGGCAAGTTAATATAGGTGCTGAAAAAAAAAAGAAATTATTAGAAAATTATGTTAAATTTTAATAGTTAATATGAAGCAACTGTTGATACAGCTCTCCCTTATAGTTGGTCTTCATAACTACCCAAAGTGTTAAATACTGAACAGTAGTGTATAGCAAAATTGTATAGTAATAATGTTAGTTTATGTAAATTAGTTGTTTTTTTTTTACTCCATGGTATTTATAAATACAATTGTGTCTGATAATATTTTAAAGTAAACAAAAACACAGTACCAAGCTTCAGCTCGTTTTCTTTCAACCCATATTCTCATTCATATGATAGCTAAAATCATGAGAAAAATTAAAACAATGGTGGTTCACTTGATTCTGTTAGAACCTATTTTCTCACAGTTCAAAATATCAGTTACATACAACTGAGCAACTTCAATGTCATCTTCAGTGAATCATTTGAAATACAATCTTATTCACATAATAAACTTCCATCTTTAAAATCTGATTTAACAAAAGGAGATACTTTATGATCTGAACAGACTTAAATACTTATTGCCGATGAGTAACTAACTCTTCTGGGCTGCACTACAACAGATTACAAAAAGAGGTGGCAAGTTCAAAAGATGTGGCCAATTCTTTCTGTAATCTCTTGTTGTACAGGAGTCAATAAATAATAATCTGGTCTTTTGTATAATTTGTGAGTTGTGTTTACAGAGGTTAAGGCATTGAACTGCTGATGTTGAAAAAAAATTTTTTTTTTTAAAGGCAGCTGTTATTGTGGCCATAATGGAATTCTGAGCAGCACTATTTTCAGTTGGGACCAATGAAACTTGGGGATGAATGTGCGTGTGTACAGTTTTATTAGTTTAGTAGTGATAACAAAATTGACAATAATGGATGGACATTGGACAACAGGCCACAAGTTCTGGTCCATGAAGACTTAAAGCTGTTTCCATTCTTGCTGTCACAGTGATCTAGCTGGATAAACGATGCTTAAATAACAAAATTATTTCAAACATCTACAAAAGAAGGACACCTGCTTTATAGTACTAAGTTGAGAGAGACACAAAGAATCTGTATTCTTTGTATGTATTCATCATTCTGGCACTAAAATGTCAATTTTCTTATTCCCAAAATCAAGAGTTTTAGAATTTGTCAATATAATTCTGATAACAGAATGCTCACAATATTGTATAATTCCATTTAGGTACAAGGTTTACTGGCACGATATTGGGAAAGTGGCATAGCAAGAAAATTTGGGCCACCTTGCAAGAATTCATTTGGTGTCCCCTCACAAAAAATAAAGTTAGTCTAAGAATTTTTGGGGTCCCTTGTAGCAGGTCAATCCTCTGGGCTGAGCTACCAACAGGTTGTGTAAGTCACTGAACACATGGTAGCAACAGGACAAACTGGAAATTTGAAATCCTGACTTGGTGGAGCAACTGCTGAATTATTTTTTGAAGGGTGGGAAGGTGTACACATACTGCCAAGCCCATTTTAGTTTGAAGATAATGGAGAGATTTAAATTTGGAGTTAGTTGTTCAGGTTTGCAAGTCCACCAAGAGTTTCCTCCATGAGGATCACATGATGCCCTCTGGACAGACTGTATATGATATAAAATTCCCCTTGCCTATAATATGATGGACTCCGGCAGTAATCTCCAATGAGGCTGCCCATCAGGCTGTTTTGTTTTGTGGGTTTCACACCATTTACAGCTAACAATAGGCGTTAAGTGGTGGCCAGTATATTTGGTGGAGGAAGATTCCAGATCTACTCATATTGGCCTAGCTAAGACTCAAACCCATCCAGAAGATTCCATATTTCCAATGAAAGAGAAGGAGCATGTGTACCTCATTGACCCCAAGGTATGCTACTATTAAAGCGTCTTCTCATACAACTATAATGCAAAGCCTTATGAGATCGACATACCCGTGTAAGATTAGGAAATCTGTCTGCATTTCCAAATTGCATATCTGATAAGATGCTACTTCCTGGGACCAAAATCCTAAAGAACTATACCTTCTGATTCTAGGACTCTTAATTGATGTACAGAAATTAGTGGGGTTCAGAGAGTGTGAATTTGAATTTCATTCATAAACCAGTCCTGATTTAGCCACCAAGACATTGAACATCCTAACTTCCGTTTCCTAAGCCACTTTGGCCAGACAGATTGGAAGGAGCCAAGGATCCCAATGGAGAGGGAGGAATCATAGCCACTTGTTCATCTTAAAACTTATTCAAGTCCACCATGATGGAGAAGACAACACTGTCCTTAGCCTTCTCCAAAGTTGAGACAAGACTGTCCCTATCAGTATCTGTCCCCATAGAGAAAGATGTCACAGTGAAGATACTGTTATACTGTTATCCTGCAGTTGCTCATAGAAGGGTGAGGTGGGGTGGCAGACAAGCCATACAAGAGAACTTCCTAGGAGAATAAGAACACTGTTCCCTTCTAAATCATCTTGGGGTTGAGTGGCAATCCCCCTCCCCATTTTTCCTTGCACAAACCAGAAACCAAGGGAGGAGAGCCATAGTGCATGCTGGGGGGGGGAGAGAACACTTCATGGAAAGGTGAATTCAACTCCTAATTGGGATTAAAAATGAAATGGGAATGGGGGTGGGTGAGCTAGTTCAATACCCCCCTCTATTCGTCCTGAGTGCCAAACTGGGCAGTTGTCCCTGTGTGCACAACTCTAATCAGGTTAGAGTTTATGTCCTAGTGAACCCATACCATGTAACATCAGCACTGTAAGATCAATATTCATGTTAGAGAAAAAATGCAGAACTAAAAAGGGTAGACAATGAGTGGGGGATACAAAATAACCTTTTGTGATACAAGGTGCACTTCAATAAAGCAACAACCAAGAAGACAAAAACTCCATACAAAAAAGTGAAATGCAAACAAACTCCAAAAACCTTTTAAAGACGAAAATGAACGAATGTTTTGACAAGCAATATAGTATGTGTAATGCTTATGTTGTCCAGGAAAAGAAAACATAACAGTATTCCATAACTGAGTGAAACTAGGATCATGGTCTTTTTTTAATTCTGGCCCTACAATACTAACTGGAGGAAATAATTTGCTGAGCTAATCATCATGGAAAAGAAAAGCAATCCAATATTAGCAGGTAATGTATTACTACTCTTGAAAAGGAAAAAAAATTCATGGATTATTTGACAAAGCTTCACTCCTTAGGGTAAAAGAAAATAATCATTTATTTTTAAAGATATTATAAGAAATAAGATAGAAAAGTCTAAAAGCAAATTTGTTATTCTGGTCTAGAAAACTGCTAAAAAAAACCCCAAACAATTGCATGACATCTGGTGCCTCTAATTTCAGATCAGGACCTTTGTGTATTCCAGTGAGGTGATTGGTAAAAAAGATAAAGTTTAACAACCCAATAAGGTAAATCTAATAGATGTAAGATGCGTGTAGGCAAAACAAATATCACATATCACTGCGTTGAATGAGATTGTATTGAAGATTATGGACAAGTAGTCTGTGAACAAGCGGCAACATTTCTTTAATTCCAGATTTTACCCCATATATAAAATGGAAAGCATGATTATTTCAGTTGTTGGAATACTGTTCAAGTGCGAGTAATTTTTTAAGGCAATTTAGGAAGCAAAGCAAGCAAAAATAAATTTCAGAACTCATGGTTGATGGAGTTTTACTTTATGAAGCATGCCTGCAAAACAAAAGAGGAAGGGATTTAATTTTCGGCTTGTCAAAATAGGAGATCACCTGACAAGCTGAACTGAACATTATGATTGGCTAATTTACCTATGCTTTTCAGCACAATTAGAGTCATAAAATAGATTGGTAGACAATAATAAGCACATGCTTGGGTTTTTTTCACAATTGATTTGTTTTGATAAGATAAAGATACCACCCATAATAGACAGAGACATTTAATTGTAGTCCCAGCTTGTGGAATTTTAGTCAGGGTTTTTATAAACAGCCCTGGGATTGCATCTAAAAAAATGTTTCTGAACACTGGGAAACTAAGGAGTGCAACAGGTGAAGAGGAATGGACTAATTCTTCTGTTTTGGCTGTACTATATACAAAATAAAGCAAACTGATTAGCTTTAATTTTAGATTTCTTCACAAAATATTGATACAATCATGTTTCTCATTTTTATATAAAAAAAACAAACCAAAATACAAATTATCCCCCTGCTCATTTAATATAACTGTGAGTAGATAACTTCTTTTTTGTCCTGAATGCAAGCTATTGATATATTTAGGGCCAAATCTGAAATGTAAAACCAATGTTATTGCACAGAAACCATTTTCTTCTTTGCCAGTGACTCTGACTTTTGATTTTGACTCCCAAATCAAAAGCAGTCTTCATTACTCCAAGTTCAAGTCATCCACAAATGTTGGATGAGATATATGTCACCTAGGGCTAATGTTATTGTGCTGAAACCATTACTCCCAAGTGCAAGTAGTGTGCAGGAACAAAATCTAATCAGGTCATCTTGTCAAGACCATATTTAAGTGTCTCAAACTTAAGTCTCACAAAGCAATATTTTTAATCTGCTATTGCAGTGGGGGGCATAACAAACATTTTAAATATGGGCAGATTGCATAATTGCTGTAGATGCTTTTATTCACCATACCTGAAAAACACCAATATATAAAAGTAACATGGAGGGTAACTTATAACTTAATAAAATTTGTCCTGTAATTGCTTACCTTGTATGAGGGTTATGTTTTTCCATGATGGGGATGGGGAAATGCCAGGAAGGTTTGTATTCTGGAAGCTCTGGGGGAGGGGTCAACTGGCCACTGGGCAGTTCTACTGATGCATACTTGACTGAGCTAACAAACATGGCTTGCTTAGGAGGCTTGTACACATTGGCCCAGTCCTATTACAACAGACAGAAGCAAACATAAACATGCAAACAAATACAATTAGAAACATCTTCCTACAATATAAATATCCAATAATCTTGTAGTCAACAGTATATTAAAAACAGACATGTGATGAAAAGATAAACAATGGAAGCATCACAAGTGTCCATTCCACATTTATGTCATGAATTCAAGATAAGACAATTTCTTCTTTTGCTGGGTGCTGAAATCATCTCTGATAAGATTTTCAAATTAGTTGCATTGCTGGATATGTTGACACCATTTTCATTTAGGACAAAAAAAGACATCAGAAGTCTTCTGACATAAATAAGAACCAACTGATCTATGGGATGAATGTCTTGGTAAAGTTTTCATGGCAATTGGCCTAGTAGTTTTGGAGGAGAAGCAACAAATTTGAACTAACAGGATAGATGGACATTGGCTCCTGGAGGGATATCAGACTTTCCCATATGCTCTTCAGCTTTCTGACCAGTAGAACAGTAAAACTTGAATGGTGTGCATTTTTCTCAAGTAAATATACCCACTTGCCAAGGGACGCAAAAGTTTACAGAAAAAATAAAAGGTATACAATGATGTGTCAACATGTCTATTTTCTGATGATAACAACATTGTCTATATGCACTTCTTTAGATAATGACCATAATACATGTTTCACAACAATTCATGAAAGACTGCAAGATAAGTTGTTACAATATTGTCTTACAATGCATTCAATTAAAAATTTTTTTGAAAGAACAGTGATTTACTGATATGTGGAAATTCAGAAAATGGCCACAATATGTAGTTTCATGGCAAGCCACTAAAAAAATGTGACACAGGTTACAGTCACAAGATTAAAGCTTGAAGTAAAAAGGACAAGTAACAATTGCAAAAGAATTTTGATTAATATGCAGATCTCAAATAAAAAGACAGAAGTGATTTGATGATGTGCATTTTCAGGTGATGGCTTTAACTTTTACACTGTTTCCTGGATGTCCACTGAATACTGAGGTAGTTACCCCACAATATTTTCTGTTATACTTCATTCTGTTTCAAGTTAAAAAGATCGAAAATGTGAACAATAAAACTGGAGGACATTTAGTTGTTGCAATTCATCTCCAGGTAATATTTGTAATGTTTCTAGGCAATCCATCATTAGCTGTGGCACTAACTGCTAAAAAGTTAGAGTGATGGATGAGGTTTGGAGGAATGCACATATGGAAGGACACAAGGACTCTTATTAAAACCTACCTCCAAGAGCTGGCAGCGTAATTTATAGTATCATGCACAATGATCAGGAATTTTCAATATTGTCTTAAGGTCTGCACAAGCATCCAAATGTAATTCATGCCATACCAATAAAAAGAATCACCAAAGATCTGCCTGCATATTTTGTTTTGTTAATCTTGCATTTGAGCTCATTCAAGCATTCATAATTTCATATAAATAAACTGTCATTTGCTGATTCAGCTCTTTATTTTTCCTGCATAAACATTTCAAGTAAATAGCAAAAAAGCTTAGAAGATTATAATTTTATTTCAATAACCACACAAAAACACACTGCAAGTTTCATACAAGGCATGTGCAATGTAATAAAATCTTACTAGCAATTATTATAACAGGAATCATCCTGGGCTTTGCCATTGTCACAAATTGTGATTTATTACCCCTTACTGGCAACAAAATATAACATCTGGCAATTGTTTTGGTGACAGCCTTTTTGGCTGTTTAATTTGTACATACAACTATGGATTTGGAGTGGAGAAATTCTAAGGGACCATGAAAGGAAGTCACAAACTTAGATACACAATGCACTGGAATCTATCTGTTACATAAACAAATCCTTTGTTTGTATTAACAAACCCATCTTTGCAGCACATTGTTACATCATAATCTGTTTATGCTGACATCTGGCCTGAGAAATGTATGATGTGATACACTCAGTCATGCTCTTGGACTATACCTACAATTGACGGACCTCTGAAGACAGGAAAAGAAACAACTACAATTATTTCTATGATGGCTAGACCTTCTGTTTATTTTAAATATACCAATAAAATAGTTTTGCTGAAACTTCACAGAAAACTGATTACCTTTGAAGTATGAATGCTGTGCATAAATACAAAACAAATGGAAGTAAATCTCAATCAGAATTATATATTGTCAAACGTGCAACTTTCTCATGGATAATGATATGCTAATCTTATCATTTACATACTTCTTTTTGCAGCCAATGTAAGGTTAGGGCCTGCATGTCAAACACACAAAGCAATGTTACAAAATATTCAACATTGGCATCAAGGTCAAACATTGGAATATGCATTTTATTGGTTGAATTTTTTTGAGAATGATCTATTCAGAATATTAAACCAATCCTGCCTATCACTGGGTTAAGAAATAGAATCAAATGAATAAACTTTAATCAAACCTAAATACAAATTTTCCTTGACACCCAGGTGGAAGGAAGTCAGCAAACATGTTGAAAAATGTTACATTTATAATAAATCATCCAAAGTATTAAGAAAATCCAAAATTGGGTGCAAGACATACAACCATAAGCTTGACCCCTGGGTATGTTGAGTAAGTGAACATGAATACATCATCTTGACTACACAATGGCTCATGCCATGTAGGTCAAAGAGCCCTCAGAATTTAGGATATATATGCAATAAAAAGCATTAACAATAACCCTAACAAAACGCTGACAGTGTTTCCCTGCACTGGAAAAGTAAATGCTATGTCTCACCTCCCATTAATGTAGGCTTGACAAAGATATCTTTCTTTAATACTCCAATTTATCTTACCCTGGTAGTTTCCTCCAGAAAGTGATGACTTATATGGATCTCTGTCTTAATGCATATCCCTTCAGTTATGTGTGTGACAGATTCTACAGGAGCCTCTGCACTGGTGGCCGGAGAAAGGGCAAAGTTATGGTTGTTCTCCAGTGAAGGAGGGGTTGGGTACATTCGTGCCAACTCTGCTGCAGCTGTAATGGCATTTACCACCTTGATCATTTTAAGGCTATATACAAAATGGATGACATTGCTATTTTTAAATGCACATTAACTATTAGTAACTGATTTATCATCCATTTGATTCATGTAGAAATCTGTTTTAGTGTTCTCAAAATCCACTTGTTTAAGCAACTCCCTGGAAAATACAAATTATTACTGTTGGCATACTGAACTGGCAAATAAATTTTGGGCTTTTTTATAATGATTATAAAATGTTCTTTAAACAGCCAAGTGTACCATCTTTTTATGTAGGTTAGGAATAATGCTCTAACAGCTATATCTTGTAATGAGCTATATTTCTATGTGCCATGGTCAGTTAGACAAGCACACACTGTATGTCCTTTGCTATAGTATATAAGGGATCATTCAGAAGCAGATAGGAACAGTTGATAAAATAATGAAAACAGGTCAAACATCTTAATTCCATGTTGTGGAATAAATATTTTTTAGTCTGCATGTATAAATGTACAGAAATGCAATGAAAATGGATTATGAATAAGAATCATTTTCCAAATTAAAACTTTCTGCCCAAAGTCTATGTTCCTTTTCCACAGCTGGATACTATTTGAACTGCATGAAAATTGATATGTTCACAAGTTGAGCAGCTTGTGACCAATGCCAGTCAGTTGCAGAACAGTAAACAATGCTTCGTAACTATGTATATGCACCTGTACAAGGTCAAACTTGCCAGTGTTAGGTGGTGGGTTCATCCCACATAAAAGAAAGAACTTATTGATGCTTGGATAAATCAGACAAAAGACAGTTTTTTTAGTTAATGAAAAAATTCCAATTTCCTGCAGAGTTGTGTACACCTATTAGACCAGAATACAAGTGCCATCAACAGAACATTATAACCTCAGCCTGTGCTAAACATTATTATACTTCCTTTATGTAAAACCCTTCTACAATTTACCATTTGTGAATGCAATCAATTGGTATCTTCCTTAGAAAAAAATTCAAATTATATCCACAAAATTTTCATATGGGTTTTAAAAACATTCCACTGAAATAGAGATATTTTGCCAAATATTTTTGGTTCCTTGTTTCCCTATGACTTGGACCATTTTCTTTGGAGTCCAAAATCAATACGTTTCTTACTTGCCTTAAAAGCAGTTTACTTAGAAAGTTAGATGACAGATGGTGAAAAATGAAAATTATCTGCTGAAAACAAAACATGACATAAATCATAACATGATATATGTGGCTTTAGTGTGAGCAGAATGACTACATATGCATCCAACATAATAAAAAAGGGCGGTTCAAAAGAAATTTCTAAGTTACCATTAAAATAGATTCTTATAAAATTTCTGCCAAGTGTACAAAATTTTGTGCACAAAGAAAACATTCTCATACAAAAATGGCAAAGATATCATAATTATTGTTTCACATTCTTCCACATCAAAACTGAATGCATTCTAAATTCAGTTTTAATTTGATTAATTAATTAATTTGATTCCAAAACTTTCTTTTTTAGTCCTGACTTGCCCAAGAATCCAACTTTTTACTTTTTACAAAACTGAAACTTCATATACAGTTACTCACAAAGCTTATCCATCATATCTCCAGTTCCAGAGGCTGTAGTGGTTTTGCTGCTCTTGCCATCTTCCACACTTTTACTCATGATAGGGCTGTTATGTGAAAACTGAAGAAAACATGCAATAATGAAATATAAACATCAACTTGCTTGTGGCAGCAGAATATTCATTCATTTATTCCTATACACCTATATAAAGTGCAACAGTCATCATGGGTCAAAGGATATTACCACAGATAAAACATGATTAAAAATGAATAAATATAACAGACAAATTTATTTAGTTGATCTGATGGTTGTGGGCTATAGTATAATTAAAGAAACAAATATTCGGCAATGAATAACATTTCTCTCCCAAAGTACACTGGATGGTCACACTAGGTATTATTTTATGGTTGGAAAACACTAGTCAGTATCTATTCCCTGTAAATATTGTCTACTTCTTGTCAAATTCTTTGTTTTTCAGCTAGAATGGGACAATTCTACCCCCCTCCATGTGAATCTCTTTGTTAACCCTTTACCTAATATAAGCGACTTTTAGCAATTTACCCAATGTCACACTAAGCGCATTTTGTCAATTTACCCGATGTCACGCTAAGCGCCTTTTGGCAACTCTGTAAACAACAGCTATTTTGAGTGGGTTTTCGTAGTGCCACCTTCAGGGAAAACCCTGTTAGATACTACATTCATTGGTGAAAATGACCATGATGTCAGATCACGTGGTCACTGTTGATGCTCTGGTTGAAATCTGCTATTTAAATTAAGTTGGTTGTATTCTCAATTCAACAAAATGGCGGTCTCTGATATCGTTTAGTACTTGAACCAGTAAAATCACAACTATGAAAGCTTCAATAACTTGGGGGGAAAGGCTTTGAGACTGAGTTAGAAAGCCCTCTGTTTTTATAAATTATAAATTTAAATTTTTTTGTGATGTAGACGCAAAGAACTTGTAAATTTTGAGTATGGAAATTTGCCGCTGCTGTCAATCACACGGTTTCACTGATTTGATACTGAATGAGTTTTCTCAAGATTTTAAAGTACATACAAAATTCTTCTGTTAAAAATAATTATACAGCTATAGCGACCTTATTTTACTCTTAAATCTTTCCAGACATAATATTTGTGTACCAAAAACGTAAAATGGTTAAAATTGCTATTAAACATAACATACACTTCACTGCTTTACAGGCCTATGCGTATCGAAGGGCTAAAAAGCCATACACTCTATGAGGGAAAGGGTTAATATACTTACAGGATCATCGTTGGAATCTGAATCCGACTCAAACAGATTGTCCAAGTCTGAAACCTGAGGAATAAGATCTTTTTCTCGTGTTAAACTACTGGCCATCCCAACTTGGCTGGGACCCGTCTGTGTACCTGGGGTTGTCGGAGGTGATGTGAGGGATCCTAAATCTAAAAAACAAATAAACCAATGCTCCTTTCAATTTCTGAATTTCTAGTTACATGTAAGCAACTTTAATGATTAAACTGGTATATGAATGGATGAAACTTGTTCAGTAGTTCAACAATGTTTACTAAGCAGCACATTCTGTTGTGTTTTTTGTTAAATCATACAAGCACCTTTCAAGGTTTGTACAGCCTCAGAGAATTTACTCCAAGTACTTTTCAGGGATCTCCAAGATTTTTCAGAACTTATTCTTATATAAACTGAACATTTTAAACAAATCGATTGGGTGAAACATTTTCAGGAAGATAAGACCACTTCTTTCTTTTAACTGCAAAGTGAAGCTAGTTTTTAGTGGTAATAGGATTTTAAAATTAGCTGATGTGGTGGACATACTGGATGCCAGATTGGCATCATTTATTCAGTTAGAACAAATTAGACGTTACTTTGAAGTCTTTTGCAAAACATGTCATAATCATCCATTTAGTGACAAGATGTTCAAGTCTGGTGTCATTGCATCCATAATGGATGGATCACTCACACGATTTTCATTTTGGATAAACTATACTTCAAAAGTATATTGCTCATGTAACCGGAAATTTTTAAATATTCAGAGATAATACTTTCAAGACCGCTATGATACCAAATATTAAAATCAGTTTCCATTTAAAAGCAGGGAAAATGAGATACAAGATGGGCACCACTTTTATTTAGGACCAACTAGACATCATAAGAGGTCTTATAGTGAAAGCCTTTTGTTGATACAACAATCCATTCAAGAGTAGCAATAACAAGATTTTTAAGATGGCTGCTGTTAATGCCCTACTGGGATACCGCTCTGGTGGCCGAATGGTTAGAGCGTCTGCCTCAGTTGCAGGAGGTCGTGGGTTGGATCCCCAGTCGAGTTATACCAAAGACTTGTAAAAAATGGTACTAATAGCTGCCTCACTTTGGGCTCCGCATTAAGAGGTTAATGTTAGGACTGGTCAGCCAGGTGTCATAATAATGCGCTTAGGTGGGACATCATGCTACATATCTGCGGCATGATGCACCAGTGCTTGACATCACAATAAACTGCCACACTGCAGACATTGTAGTGATGTGACTAAAAAAATTTTAAAAGCTACGTTAACAAATCTAAATCACACACAAGGCTCTACTGGATGACAAATCAGCAGCATTGTTACTTTAGACCAATTAGACATCATAAGTCTTTCTGTGAAAACCACATGCTGATATGACCATAAATTCAGGAGTAGCAATTATGATTGTCAAGATGGTTGCCATACTGGACGTCAGATGAGCAACATTTTTATCAAGAACAAATAAGAATTCTTTTTAGTGAAAAACCCATGCTGCTATAACCATTCATTCTGGAGGAGTAGGGCCAACTAGATCAAGGGAGGAATGGGTGCAAAGTTTCAATGACACAAAATAAAATCACATAAGCTCCTCTGGTCTATGACCAGTAGAAGTAAAAAAAGTTAATAAGGAATGTATTTTTTTACTAGTTTTGACTACAATGTTAACAAGTTTGTACATGTTATCTATTATTTCTATACATGTAGAATTTTTCAAAACATTCTTGCTGTTATTGTTGATGTGGGGCTTAATGCCATTTTTCAGCACACGATAGGCTATACATGGTGGCCAGTATTAATGGTGGAGAAAGAAACCGGGAAATCACCAGAAAGAACCACCAATCCACAAGAAGCTACTGGCAAGCTTTCTCACATATCCACATTCACCGAATCTTAGACTCGAACCCACGCAGACAGCGGTGAGATGGTAGTGATCGGTAAAGGACATTGCTTTAGACCACTTGGTCACTTGGGGCCCCTTCAAAACATTCTTGTAAAGCCCTATTATTTTCATAACATGGACATTAGCAGTTTACCTAATGCTGGTTAATGGTGAATATTTTGGAACACAAACTCTGACCAACAGACATCAGTGACCTTGTTTTTGTTCTTCACATGATGATGCTTCTTAATTATATTCCCAATAATTTTGCTCTTTCTTGAAGCAAAGTGAGCCCATATATACCACGTTTAGAGTATTTCCATATTTCAACCTCAGTCATGTTGCTAAATTGATATTCATACAGTGATCAATATCAATTAAGTGACTGTTCAAAGAAATCATCACCTTAGTTTTCACAAGGATGAACATTAACTATGCTAGAATTTTCTAGTACCAACATTAATTATTTGGTTTTTACTTCTAAGAGTCAAATCTTGATACAAATTCAATGAAGCTGATTACTAATGTAACATGTACAAGAGATTAAATTCCTTGGCTTTGAAAAGTAGGAAATATTTTAGAAATAACTGCATTTTTTCAATATTTTTATCAGTACTACTAGTTTAATGCTGGATTTACCTATAGGCCTTTCATCACGGGCAAATGTAAAACTTTCACTGTTACTCCTGCATATTTCTACCTTTTCATCCTCCTGCAAATAAACAAAGAGAATTAGAAGTATAGTCTTAAGTCAGAAATCAAGTTTAGTCAATAAAATATTTTCTTCTTTCAAAATGGAAAAAAAGGTAAATCACAGGGAAACTTGCATTGCATACTTCTGATAAAAGACTTATTCCCAAGGTTACTATACAGAGTTTACAAATAATCCTTTATTTTACCAACATTTTAATAAAACACATAAGGTAATATAAAATTAGCTGGAAATGAGGATCTCCTCTTGTAGGCTCCACAAAGGCATACATGCAACACCCAATCCCCCCAACCACCAAGACATACAGGATTTTTTTTATCACTGTTATAAATAAGAAAAGAAAGCATAATTCGGGTATAAAAAGTGTTATCTTTATGTCACAAGCCAGAATTGAAGCATGTATGAAAACTTCATTTAGCTACTAACCTGGTTCTGACCTGTTCGCTAACTAGCTAGCTTATCAATATAATAAAATCTATTAGGCAAAGTTCAAATTTGAAGAAACCCTTTTTTCTTGGAAATGGGTTACATACAGAAGCTATAAATAGTAACTAAGCAACCCTTCTACTAATCTTACGCAGCAGTTATCTTTTTAAGAATATTCTTGCAATTTATACAAGTGCAAAGAAGTGATAATAAAAATGCTAAAAACTTTTCATTGCTTTATTCTTTTGTACCAAAAAACTGTAGTCCATATACAGGCCAGCTCAAACATTATTTGGTGAAAAAAATTGTAATGATTATGCCAAAAGCATAAAGGTTGCCAGGTATGCAAAAAGAATACATTGAGGCAACTTCAAGGTGGTATATATCTTACCCACAACACCTGAACACATGCCATCCCTTTTTCACTTCCATATATTGAGACTTCCTTTGAAACTGAAATCTTCAAGATTTTAAATTTGTTAATTGTGGTAGTCATATTATGAGGTCAAATCGGCATAATTTTTATTCTGGACCAACTGGATATTAAAATTAATCTTCTGCTGACAACCCCATGGAAACTTCAGCGAACTTTGTAATTTGCTCGGAATTTTGATCACGTGGCGGATGGTCAGCTGACTGCAATATCCAATCGATAGCTGGTGGTCAAAACATGACGGACATATTAGCATTAACTGTTCCAACTACTTCAGCTTCGTTTATCGAGTTGACAAATGCATATTCAACAGTGATGATGCCACAGATATTGACGAAATTTAATATTGGAACCAACCTGTCTTATTTTCTGGAAACCAAGGCAAATTTTAAAACCACATAAGAGAGTTGCTATGAGCTGTTTACATCTGGACATGTACATGTGAGTATGGAAATGGTGTCAATGTTAAAAATTTAATCTTTTTTTTTTACCATAACACCGCATTACATAAATCGAGTTTTGTTAACCAATATAAGGAATTTTTCGTATTAATACGCAGTATAACAAACCTAAAATATTTTTTGATGGTAAAGCTGCAAAGTCCCTTCACCATCAGCACTAAAATGCAGCAAACACATTCTTGCATTCTTGAATTAAGACATTCGTTTTCCGGTCAATTCAAGTTCTGATTTTCCTGCTCGTATGAGCCACTGTTTGCACAACAAATCATCTCTCCATGGCAGACGATGGAATCTAATGCCACAACCTTGATTGGAACGATTTTTCCAACCTCTGACGTTACAAGTAGCGGGCATTTCTTAATTTGTTTTAAACTAATACTTCTAAACAACAATGTACGCCATTTTGTTATGTACATGTACCCACCAGCGTTTGATTGGCTGGAGTATAAAGTGATTTGGGAGGTTTTTCGGATAATTATGGAGCAACTCGGTTAAATCTGGTATGAAATGGGCTATTTCATTATGAATTTCCATTAGGAGAAGAAATAACAAAATTTTTACAATGGCAGTCATGGTGACCATACTAGATGTCAACTTGTAAACATGCTAGATATCAAACTAGCACAATTTTTACATAGTATCAACTAGACACAAGTCTTCTAGCTAATTGTTAAAATGACTTTCTGCAAGTAGCAGAAATAAAAAGACTTTTAAGAGAGCTGCTGTCATGGCCTTGGATCCCCTTTTCATTAGGACCAACTAGACAAGGCTTTCTGTGAAAACCCCATGTTGATACAACTATCCATTCTGCAGGTAAAGCAAAACACACACACACAAAAAGATTTCAAGATGGCTAATGTCTTTTAGTAAAAACCCAATGTCAATATGACTTTACACTCAGTAGGAGAAGCAATAAGACTGCTGTGTGCTGTGGTGGCCTTACTGGATGTCAGGACAGCACCATATTCATTTATGATCAACTAGATTTCATAAATCTTTTAATTAAACTACCATGTTGATATCATAATCAATTCAGTATGAGGAGCAATACAAATTTTTAAAGTTCTCTGTTGTGGTACCCAAGAACCACTTTCTTTCTGGAGGAACAAGACATCACATGAAGTCTTCTGGAACTGAAGCTGATACAATTGTCTGTTCATGAGTTGTGATAAGATTTTCAAGATGTCTGCCTAAGCAGCCATGCTGAACATCAGATCAGCAAATTTTTCAATGAGGACCAAACAGACATCATATGAAAACTTTTAAGGAAAACTTCATGATGTTATGACCATTGATTCAGAAACAGTAATATCAAAAGTTTTAATATGGCTGCTGTGGTAGACAACATCAGATGTTGGAGTAGCACCAGTTTCATTTTGGACCACCCTGATCTAGCGATTAATGTATATAAAAAGTTTCATGTCAATCCTCCAAATAGATTAGGAGGTACAGCAACAAGAAACTGGTGCTAGTGGACAGACATATTTCAGAAGATGGTCACAAACAGGCCATCCCATAAGCACTTTGGTCTATGACAAGGAGCTAATTTTGAATAATTGATGCACTTGCATGTCCTAGCAGCATCAATGTAAAATCTGTATTTCTAGGAAATCAGCATAAGCAACTCAAAAATGTAAAAATTTTCAATGCATTTTCTCTTTACAAATTTCTAAAAGTCATCCCTCCATATTTCAATACTTACAAACACAAGAGACACTCCAGAAAGAAAATTAAACAATACATTTAGGAATTATAAGCACATGTTCAGTTTAACAAGGTAAATTCTGATCACAAGTGCAATCTGACATTATGTCCCCATATCTAGAAACATCTGTATGATGTGGAAAATTTATTACATGTGTTTGTATGAGTAGTTATATGGTTTATAATATGTATACATTTATCAATCCTGATGGAATAAATATATGAAAATTACAGAATTCTGCACCATTAATACAACTTACCATTTTACTAAAGGAGGGCCGGTGAAACATTTCATCTCTACTATTTCGCAGTGCAGCTCGAGAAATGGCTGCAGGGTTAATTGATGCTTCTTCTGAGAACTCATATGGGTCAGGTGCAGGGGGCTGAGGGGTTGGAGGTTTGGAGGGTTTCACACTTTGTCCCGAGAGGGAAGATGACGAGGTGGAGGAAGGGAAACTGCCACTAAGATCCTGGATACCAGAACCATAGTCTTTCTGATCGCAACACATCTTCTTAATAGGATAATCAGACCTAAAAAAAATATATATCTGAAAATGTTGCGACTTTTCTACTTTTTGTAGGTAAATTTTTTTGATAATTTCCTCATAGCAACAAATGATGCACAACCATTACTTGTGATAACCATAAGACCCTTTCCTCAATGCATGATGTTTATTACCATTAAATATTGCACATTTCAAAATCATGAAAATTTAAATCTACAAAAATAAAAGATGGATGGCTTTTCACTGCACTTTAATGCATTATTGTGTATACAATAAAACCTTGCTTGAAAGACAACTGCCAGGAGACCACCTGTTTTAAGAGACCATTATTTTTTGGAAGAAGAGGTGGTCTTTCAAGTCAGGTTCTACTATTAGGGACAAGATATGGGCGCTACATGCCCTTTCTAAAGACACACCAAGGCATCTGACCCAGTCTAGCCTGGTGGTTGTTGAACCTGCAACCAGTGATTACATGTCCTACAAACTAGCCACCATGGGAACCAAAAAAAAAAAATGAACTCAAATCAAATTAATGCTATATAATTTGAAATAAACTGGTTTTTTAAAAGGACGATAACTATCATAACAATAGATGTTGCTATAAAATACATTCTATGTTTGATTTAGGTAAGTCAGATCTAGCACTGGAATATGTCTTGACATAACCTATCTACTACAGACATAACCTATCTACTACTGACCTGGTTTAAATTGTACAAAAATTTCTGTGCATATCAGACCAATGTTTAATACATGCAAAGTGCACTTAATGTGAATTTCACAGATATTTTTGACTGAATGGGAAACATTTTGTTTAAGATAAGTTTTGAAGACTATATGAAGCAATTTTTATCATGAAAACCATGTTCCTTAAAAACTTTGGAAAATTAATAGAGATCTAGGAAACGTTTGATTACGCATATTTGGACGCAGAAAATCACCCACACAGGAGTCATCCATATGCACATTTTTGTTTCAAGGATGAAACTTTTGGGGCGGGCAAAATAAATATGTTCTAATCACTATGAAAACTGAAGCAATGCTTTTATTTTTAGTTTGTTGCTGACTGCTTTGATCAAAGTTCGCTGGCTTGCTTTGATGAAGGTGCATGTGTTATTGAAGGCGCCGCTAAAGACTTCCTTTTGAAATAAATACCCATTTGTTATTGCTGCAGCAACATCAAATGAAAATTGACACAATTTTTTTAAAAAATTTCCTAAGTATATATCCGTGCTTCAGAGATAATCAGTTTTCAATGAAGTTGCAGCAAAACTGTTTTTAAAAAATTTTTTCTTTAATTTGCTGTTGTATGGTCCACTGTAGTCATTTCATGTTTCTGCCCTTAGAGGTGGTTGATTGTTGCTAGTCTACTTCAATTGTTGCTAGTCTATTGCGTGGCTAGTTTGATTATATTACAGTATATTACCAAGACCAGATATCAGCATAAGCTGGACTATGACATAACAATTAACTGTTAGAGTGGTTAGTGAAATGACAATGATTTGTTTATGTAATAATTGACTCCAGTGCGTTTTTGTTGCAAAGAGGAAAGTTTTGCAGCAAAATAAATATGTTCTAATCACTAAGAAAACTGAAGCAATGCTTTTATTTGGTTTGTTGCTGACTTCTTTGATCAAAGGTCGCCAGCTAGCTTAGATGAATTTGCTTCATTGAAGGTGCAGCTAAAGGCTTCCTTTGAAGGACCAAACAAATACCTGTTTGTTATAGCCACGGCAAAATCAATTAAAAAAATTTATGTATTATATATTAGTGCTTAAGAGGTAATCAGTTTTCACTGAAGTTGCAGCAAAACGTTTTTGTGTTTTTCTTTTAAATTGCTGTCATGTGATTGACTGTAGTTATTTCACTTTCCCCCACTCAGAGATGGTCAATTGTAGCTAGTCAGTAGCATGGCTATTTTGATTATATTACAGCATACAGTTTCAAGACCAGATATCAGCATAAGTGGATTATGATATAACAATCCACTGTTAGGGTGGTTTGTCAATATGAAATAAAGATTTGTTTTTGTAACAATTGATTCCAGGCATTTTCATATCTAAGTTTGCAGCTTCCTGTCATGGTGCCTTTCAATTTCTCCACTCCAAACTAAGACTGTATATACTGTTTTGATCAGCCAAACAAAAATGTTGTTGGTATATTTGTTATCAATATGTAATCAAAACTGCAATTTTCGACAATGGCGAAGCCCAGCATGATCACGGTTTTTTATTTTATTTCTGGTTGTTGCCGTACATATATTGCCTGCAAACTCGAAATCAAGAGACTTGGACAAAATGCTGTTTGCAAATTTAGACAAGTATTTTGGGGTCAAACGGAAAAATGATGAATATTCCAATGAGATTCAGAATTGTGCTAAAGTTGCTAGAAATGATAGTTTGGATGTGACAGTAGCCAAGTGTAAGAAAGTATGTGATGCCTGACTTAGTTGAGACTGCAACTTTTGCTGGTGGAACTACTATTTTACCAAATTAGGAGTCCCGGACTCCTAGTTTTAAAATCCTAGCGAGACCTCTATGCTGAAACCCAAGCAGCATCAAGAAACCCAAGATACGGACATGACTTTCAAGTCCAATAACTGTTCAAAATTGTGAAGATAAAAGAAATTCACAACAGAGCAAGGCCCAAGACAATGCTTACACTAAATTCAATCAGAATATGGCAAGATTTTTTATAGTTATTCTCAAAGGCCATAATTATGGAGTTGACAAAACCCAGAACAAGAGAATCAAGGACTAGGAGACATTAATTTTTTTTCTTCACTTTTAATGACACTTTAACACATTATTAGTGTCTCATCAAGTCAATGGAAGCCAAGTGCCTTTCCCCAAGGACACAAGGAGGCAGCTAACCTGGTATAGTCAGGGTGGGTATTGCACCAGAGACCTTTGGAATACAAGTCTGATGCTCCAGCCAGTAACCTATCACTGACATAGAATTGGATCATTTATAGTCCTACATTCATGCTACAAATATCAAAGAAAGGAAGAAACTACAAGTCTACCAAACGCTACTAAACTATTAAAAAATGTATTCCAGCAATCAATAGATTTATTAATTAGTAGCAGTACAACAAATACTAACATCCAAGTTAATACAATTAATCAATGTTTGTTAGAAATCAAGTACCACATGAGTTAGCCAATACAAATTCTATCCTTTCAATTTCAATATAACATACTGATACACACACATCTGATAGGAGGCAGCCAGCTCTATTACTCTAATGCGAGTATAATAAATATTCCCCCTTTTACCACCATTTGTGCATCAGAGACCCCAAAGTTTAAGGAGACTCCCAGTTTTGGCACTCCATTGAAGACACCAAGGGTATTTCTGACTCTCAATCTTGCACCCCAGAGGTTACATTGTTGCATATTCTAGATGAAGATGCTTCCTCTGAGGTAACAAACCTAAGCCAAATATAGAAATTGTCTTTACAATGATAGGTTGCTCCTATTCAAAGACAAGCAGCACCCTATAGATTCTGATCGCTGTATATGTAAACACTGTTCTCACCATGCATTATATTTTGCACATTACATGCATCTAATGTGCACGATTTTTTGTCATAGATGTATATATTTTCCCAAATTTAGGCAAATCTTTGAGGCAAATTAATGTTCTTGATTGGAATATCAAATCTTGCATGAAATGGCTAGCTTTACATTGAAAGTTTACAGACCGCAGTCAATATTGTTACTCTCAAATTGGATACCTAATGAAGGGATGTTGTTTGCAAACAATGAGGCTATCTAATGTTTATACTTTGCAACTTTCTGATTTTCCAACTTGCAAAGTTGTATTATAGTTTACATCCCTCAAACAAATGTTGTAAAATGTCTGGGTTTAAAGTTGCATTAAGAAAAGTTTTGATCACAATGCTTTGACATTTATTACTTAATGTGGCAGACAGATCAAGTGAAGTGATCTACAAGATAGTTATCTTCAATAAAACTGATGCTTCTAGACCAGACCACTTGCTGTTAAGACTTTTAATCTTAAAGTTATTTTCAGCTGAAAACACAAACCCACCACTTGGGTGAATGAGATTTAAAATTTTTAATGTAGCTTTAAAATTTTTAAGTCATATCACTATGATGTCTGCAGCGTGACAGTTTATAGTGATGTCTAGCACTTGGGCATCATGCTGTAGACATGTGGCATGATGTTGCACTAACCTCTTAATGCTAAGCGCGAAGCGACGCAGCTGTTTAGTACCATTTTTAAAAAGTCTTTGGTATGACTCGACCTCCCACATCCAAGGCAGACGCTCTAATAACAACTTGGCCATTGGGTTAACCTGACACAATGTAGATGGCAATCAATAAAGTGATTAAAGTCTGTAAAAGAATTAAACAAACATAGGTCTAATTTAAAAGACATCTTAATAAAAACACTAATCTGATGTTCATGAAGGCCATGGTCCACAATGATGGGAGAGATGGGATGTCCCATTCTTTTATTTAAGCTGAAATACTGTTATAAGATACAGATCCTGCAAAAAAATCATTGTTGTAGATGGCAATCAATAAAGTGATTAAAGTCTGTAAAAGAATTAAACAAACATAGGTCTAATTTAAAAGACATCTTAATAATAACACTAATCTGATGTTCATGAAGGCCATGGTCCACAATGATGGGAGAGATGGGATGTCCCATTCTTTTATTTAAGCTGAAATACTGTTATAAGATACAGATCCTGCAAAAAAAAAAATCATCGTTGCTAACTACAAGAAGTTAAGAGTGTTAAACAAATCTAATGAATTATGGACAATGATACAATAAGCACATTAAAACAAAGACACTCATGAACAACATCATTTAAGCACAGATATCAACATCAACAGACTTACCAGCTTTGAACACTATTAAAATTGTACAAGGTATCGGTGACTAGTTCACTTTCATCCGTTTCATATACAGGTAAACTTGGTCTCTTAAGACCCCTGTGTTCCACTTGTTTTTGTTGGGTCCGAAGCCAACTATTTATGTTGGCATTTTTACTGTCAAGTTGTGGACTAGTCCAACTATTTGCAGAAGAATTATATGGCGAGGTAACACACTCAGTCTTTGGCATTGTTTGTGGCTTTGAAAAAACTCTGTCACCACCATTCATTATATTGTTTGATTGAGATTCACTGGACACCTGTTTAGGGGTGTCCTTTGCTTCTCCATCTTTAGGCGGGGGATGGGGACTAAGAGTTGGCATTGTGGGATCCAAGTTTTGATTGACAACTGGCTGGTTGTGAGGTTCCTCAAGAGGAGAAGGAGCATTGGATGCTGGCGACTCTATATTGTTCACAGCTTCTGAAGTATTCATTTGGGATATAGAATTGTTTGCTACCCCAAAATTTGGTCCAGACTGATTCACTCTTGGTATGAACATTTCCATATCTATTGGAATAAAATCATCTGACCCAGGTAGTCTTCGATGAAATGGATTAGTCCTAGTGAAACGAGACTGCTGTCGTTCTAATCCCTTCTCCCCTTTCTGATGTTTGCTTCCTGTGCCTTTCCCTTGAGATGACAAAATCCCTTTTGTCTTTTGTGACCGTAGCCTAGAAATGAAACAAGAAAAACATAAAGTTAAAGAAACTAGTGGAAATTAAAGGTCAAATGTTTTCTGTTAGCAGCCTCCTGTAGAGTACTGTTCCCCATCAATTTAATCTATGCATTAATATGTATAATATGTATTTTTCCCGAAGAGTGATGGATGTTATGACATTACATTTTCCGAAGTGATTGCTTTAGTTTTTGTTTTAAACCTTTTCAAACACTCTTCTCTGGTCAAGAAATTTCATCAGAGGTACTTGGCAAAATTGTCACAAAACAGCATGTGGGACTTTGTCTTTATTTGTATTTCATTTACTATTGTATTTCATTTACTATTGTGGATATGTAAGAAATGTTTCAAGCAGGTTTATGTCATAAAATGTTATGCATGTCCCACTGTCATTCATAGAGCTAAAACTTTGCCATTGTTTGACATTGTTTTGTAGAAAGGATTGGTGAAGATTCTGACTGTAGAAATTTTTATATCTACTAATTCTGCTGCCTGCAACCAATGTTTATTGAATTATAGCTTTACGCCAGATTTGTTATTGTTCATAATATTCTTAAATTTTTGCATTATTAAAAAGTTTCTGAAGCAATGTAAATTGTGTGTGTACAAGAAGAGAAAATTTATGTTCCAGTTATTGGGTCTTTAGCTGGGAAATAAGGTGCCATTGCAAATCAACTCTAACCAAAGGAAGTACATTGTCAGGTAGAATGCCAACTTGATATTTCAGAAGTTCTCTTTCTAATTTATTGGCAGCTTGATATGTACACTGATCAAAACATTTTCAAAATATAGTGTACATGCCAACCCCTGTCGAGGAAAAAGTCCAAGTGGACAAAAGGAGTAATCTGAGCAGAAAAAGCATAATCCATGTATAACATAATAAAATGCAATGTGTTATGTACAAAACACATGCATATTTTCCGCAAGTCTGGCATCAGGAAGTATGTGTTTGAACAAAGGACCATAAATGTATTATACCACTAGTTGCAGTCAGTATTCTATTTTGGAGTTCGGTAAATAACGCCTCTGCATTTATAAAATTCGTTTCCACAATTTAGTTCTGCTGTAAAAAAGAAGTTACCTTAGTATTGGAGTTAGCAAAACGAGCTATTTCAAGGCGTGAAGCTGCCCTAGAATGGCACTGTACTGTGTTATTCATGTTTGCTGTAACATACGCATCAACTAGAATAGGATAGATTTTATTGCCCAAGTCATACAGAATGGTTCTGTACCACATTATTTTAATGAAGATTATGTGCGCAAGATTAAAAAATTATAAACCAGACTCTTGTATTTTAAGATAGACCACTGCTATAAATAGAAACAGGTTTCCTTGGAAATCAGGCATCTACTATAATTAGAATATAACAACAAATTCCTACAAAATGGTTCTGTACCTCACATTAATTTTATTCACAAGAATGTGAATATTCCTCTTTATTCTTTGATGTTGATTATAAACACTTTTTAAGAGGTTTATTTTCCCTTTCATTTAAAAACAAGCATAGCTTGCTGGACACAAATTTTAAACAAATTTTATAATCAACAGTTGGATCATGCAGGCGCTTCGCATGAACAAATAGTGGCAGTATTTTCATTAAAGACCAACTTGGGAGCACAAGAGGTCTCTCAGTGAAACACTGATGCTGATATCTTGAGGAGTAGCGTTAATAAGATTTTCAACATAGGACAAACTAGAACACGGAATGAATGCACATATAAAGTTTTATGACAATCCTCCAAGTAATCCAGGAATAATAATAATATTATCAAACTGGTGCCAACAAATGGACTGACTTCTGACAAAAAATTGGCCACCCCAAAAGCTATTCTGATGTACATTTGGCATGCCACAAAAAAATGTGTGAATTCATAGAATACCTTGGACACGAGCAATTGACCCTGGCGCTGGGCTCAGCAAAGTCCCATGAACTACCTATGGTCTCCTCTGTCACTTCATTGGGTCTGAAAAGGAATATGACCAATAAATTTGTTACTTGAAAACAATTACTGTCAAAATTTGCATTAATACCAATAACCAACAGAGTATGATTAATAAAGATGCTGCTAGATTACAACTGTCAAGCTGAAGAAATCGATTAAATAAGATATTCTAAATCTAATGATCAAAATTCTCAACATCTTTGACCATCAACATGGCTAACAACATTCAGTACTTTTATAAATGATCTTGCAAAAACATTTAGACTCAATAAAATGAACCAATAATCTCTCTCATAAAAGTTTATGGCTGCAGCATTAACATCGTAACATTTTTCTTCATCACACTGGTTCAAGAATTTATTTTACATTTCAAAAAGTGCCCATCTTTAAAGTGTAGCCTTAAAACTAAAAACTTGCCATCACCAATCCATTCACTTTTACTGCATTTTACGCCAGACACCAAAAATGACAAAAGAATTGCAATGCAAAATCCAAAACAAATGAAATTGTCTTCCTGTTATGGCTGCATATAGTAAGCTTGTTAGAAATGTATTTGAAAATGTCATATTACATTATTACTATAGAGCACTTCCCACTGATCACAGGGGTTCAATCACAGAATTATACTCCATTAACAATGATGACTGCCAAGGAAAATATAACATTACAGTTTAGGTGATTTAAAAATGGAAAACATCAAATTTTACGTCTGAGACGTATGGTGCTGGGATAAATGTGATAGGCAGCATCCTTTTGCATTCTTCGATACAAGAATACATGCAATGTTGCTGGGACTGTCAATGTTAAATTTAAAAAAATGCAATTGCAATTTCATTCTAAACATGATAGACTTTTCTTTTTAACAGACTGCTACATGTCTAAACTTTATTCGTCATTCCTTACTTTTTTGCGAGTCCTGCTGTAATACAAGCATCATGACTGACACATTCCATCATTCTAGCTGAAAAAACATCTCCAGACCGATCCTGCAGTCGTGATGTGGCTTCCAGTGGCCGTCCTCCTGGAGTCCCTGTACTGCCCACTTTTATACTTACATCTCCCATTACACCCAGCTCTTCTACTGATGCCAGATGGCCTTGTGGGCCTGACAACTGGCGGTCAAGCCCCATGGAAATGGAGTTTCCTCTTAAATGGTTGTCGGTATCACAGAGAAGGACATAACAGGAGGGGTACCTCATTCGCACACCAGCTGCAAAACCAATGACTATCTGTTCTGAATCCAAGTAAACTCTCAGATTTCTGCCTGAATAGAACCTTAATCTGTACCAAACACACCAGTTTGGTCACACAAAATGCAATATAATCACAAATGTGCTTATTGGAATCTGCTACAAAATGATTGGTGATATTTTAAAGGGAGAGGAAGTTAAGACATTTCCATTTTAAGATAATGTTAAACACGAATTTGAAAATGGAATTGTAATGGGAAAATGTTTACACTGATGTTCTTATTGTCCTTGGTAAATACACTAATGGTATCTCAACCAAATTGGTTTAACATTTCAACAAATAATGCTCAAATAAAATTACACAGGAATAGACATGAACTACACTGTTGTACCAACAAATTTACTTGCCAACAATCACTTCTACAAGGTTGGGTAGTTTGTTATGATCATTATCTTTAGACTCTTCAGTTCTGATTGGGTAGAACTGCTTCCAATCCTCCAAAATCTTGCGGGTTGATGGGTCACTGTCACGGTAACCGACACCTGTAAGGGTTCCATTCAATCCATAAGGGGCAAGAATCACTGGAAAATTAAAAAGTACAAAAGTTGTAGGTCTAAAACTCTAGTTACACTTTCTGATCCAGAAAGATGAACTCTGTAAGGCTATTCTTTGCAGTGAGCAGCATAAACAGCTTATCTTTTTCACTTAACTTTCATAAGACAAATAGCACTGTCGTACAGTTTAAAAATTGCTAATACTTAAATCACAAAATGTAATTTATACACATTTTTGGATACTACAAAATAATCACTTGTTGCAGCTATGATTATATGAGCAGATGAAAATTATTTTTCCCATTAATACCTTGCCTGGAAAATTAAATCTGTTACATTCTACATGGAAAAGGCAGCATACTTTGATTCTTATGTTATTAAAAAATATATATTTTGGCTCTTTCTGCATGCTATTTCACAAAAGGAAATTGTTTAGATAGGCAGCTGAGTGGCAAGAATATGGTGATCTCTTGGTCATCACGTCTGTCTCTGACCATCTCAAATAAAACAAAAGACTTAGGGCCAGAAACTAGGGCTATTATCACACTATTCAAAGAGGTTTCAAAGTTTGATGGTCATGTATTTAATCACTTTTTTCTGAGCACATACAAGACAAACATTCCTTTATTTAAGTTTCAACTTGATTTAGTTTACTCCACTGGCTTAAAAAACATGTGCTTGATATTCAGAAAATATGATCTGGATATTGTGATTAATGACAAAGTTGCAATTCTCTAAATACAGGCATTGTGCTGGGCTTCGGCAATGTCGCAAATTGCGATTTTTTCCCCTTATTGGCGACAAAAAATACCAGTTGGGGATTTTTTTGGAGACAGCCTTTTTGGCAGTTTAAATTGTACGTACAATCACAGATTTGGAGTGGAGAAATTTAATGGGACCATGAAAGGAAGTCACAGACTTATACACTGACCTATAATCCCACATAAACAAATCTTGTGTTCATATTGACTGCAATGTTGGATCATAATCCGATAATGTTGACATCTGGCTGTATGCTCTGATAACAAAATCATTCTAACAGGCTATACCTAAAATCAACCAACCTATGAAGACAAGTAATTGAATGACAGCTAATCCTTCACAGTTTTCTTTTTAAAATATACCAATGAATAGTTTTGCCGACACTTAAGAGAAAATTGATTACCTTTGAAGCACCGATTGCTGTGTATAAATACCAAGCAAATGGAAAAAAAAAATCTCTATCAGAATTATATACTGTCAGCAGTACAACATTATCATGGGTAAATGCAAGTTAGATGTTGCATATCCATCATCTCAGCCTAAGAGTAAATTAACAATTTAACAGCATTTGGATTTAATGCAAATTCATTGGCCAACACAGTCGCTGATCCTGATTTTATTCCTGGCAGTCCTGCTCATTGATCTTTTACTTTTGCCTCCAATCATGTTACGTCTGCAGAGACTTGAACTATGCAACAAGAAATATCAACACAAATAAGTTTTGCATAATTGAATAATTTCTCAAAGAGATTGAATCTGAAAATATGCAGATTATAACCTGCCATCTGGAAGTTTTTATATTTAAACATCATTTTCACTAATATTCTGAGATTTTACAGGTCCAATACACATGAAATTTTAAAAACGACATACCATTTCTCCCTGTAGAGTGTTATTTGCCTCCCTCTCCCAACGTGCCCCCATTTCATATTTTATACAACAGCTAAAGGTTAGACTTGATTGAACCTATGCAACATACTTCAAAGAAACCTCTTGTTACACATTGAGTGAAGCACTAGCAATTGATTGACAAATAAACCTCGCCCCTTTCTGTGATAACTAATAATCCCTAAAAGGGGTGTGCATTTGTTCAAATTTTGTCCCAAGCTACCATACATATAACTATTTTCCACATTTTATATCCCACCGTAATTCCTTATCGTTAACTAGTGGCTCCGTAACAAAAGCGCACAGACAAAAGCATGTTGGCATATGCGCACAATGCTAAACAACCTTGACAAAAGTGCACATGACAAATCCGCGCAGGTATAAATTAAGTTAAAGTAAAGAATGTGTGTGGTATTCACATATCCCAAGTGAAGACCATTATTTTCATTACAACTCTAATTAACTGTAACCTATGATCAAAAATTTACTTTAATGTTTTCGGATGAAATAATTATAATTAACTTGAACTGACTGGATTATTTGCCAAGGACAAAGGGGTCGCATACAACATTAGCATTTAGAGTAATAAACTCAGTAAATGTTAGTTGAACCATTTGAACATGTTAAAATTACAATTATTATTTCTTGTTATTTGTAATATTTGGACTTACATAGAAGAACTATAGGCTAAGTACTCAGAAAACTATTTTAAAAGGGATGTTTTTTGCTAATTACATCTTTCACAGAGTGCAATGCGCTTTTGTCGGCACACTTTTGTCCTGTTTTGCATATAACACTGTGGACTCAGTCAATAATTTTTTTTCCTCTAACTGATATGATGATCACTAATGCCTATAGATACAGTACATTTATGCCAGGTGTCAACTCCTTTAAGTCTCATTGGTGGGAATGAAGATCCAAGTTTTCGTGTCAAGAAAAACTCTACAGCATTCAGTTAGATGTACTTTGTGAAGTAGCCGTAATATTGGGGGAAAAGGGGTTAATTTAAAAAATGAGCTAGACACTAGATGTCAGCAAAATTTATATTTTTACATTTGATAATATATTTTTTTCAGATGTAAAATAGTCATCATCATGTAATGATATATTTTATAATATTATAGCTGAACTGCTTGCTTGTTGTCAATAAAGTAATAACTATCTCATTTTTACAATTTTCATAGCCTATTACATTAACAGACTTTGAAAAATATTCACTATTCATTCTGGCAACACTTTGAAAATTGACAACAAAATATGGTGGTTGGTGATTTTTTTTGCAACAACTTTTTAAAAGCCAAGACCATCCCTGTAAATATGCTGCATTTTAAAATATTTTACACAAACTGATTAAAAATGTAGAATAAATCCTAAATTCTGTTCAAATTTAGCGCAATAATCTAATTTTATACATTTAATTCCGTTTTCAGCATATTATGCTTGCTTTAAGCCAATCCAAGTTTTGCATCTGTTCAATATAAATTATTATAGAAATATCTGCTGGCATGACAATGTATCAATCTTGTAGTAAATACCAGTGACATTCGACAACTTAACATTGCCTGACTGATGAATATTGACATTTTTTTTATATTGTTTCACATGTCTGGCTTACACAGATGCTTACTGAAAAAGAACTTTTCTTCAGATTAAAATAATGCCCAAAATACTTAAAAGTGTCATAGTAAATGCACACAGCCTTACAGGGTTAGAAGTGAACATATGTTCACAGTATTTACCCATTTATCAAGCTTACATCAGGTACCTGTGTAAAAATAAAAAAAACAACCCACATTATTGTGTATTATGTAATATGTTTTAGCTTGACATCAAGCAGACAGATCAGGCTCAAGTTATTTAAAACCGAGACATGCCAATTTTTAACAGAGACATGCCAAATGGTAAGCCATGTTGAACAGTGGCTGCTGTTATGGGTTGAAAATTACTCAGATTTATTCAAGGTGCGATTCTGCATCTGTATCAGTACAAAGTAAAAGTCAACTCTGCCCAACCAACTTTTACCCCATAAGGACTAGTGGTTTTTCTGACCAATGAAGAAGTAAACCTGGAAGTAAAATGTCATATTTGCTGCTGAGATTTTGGCTTAAATGGTCTAAATGTTTATCTTTGTGCACAATCAAAGAACCTCAACTGCTTTGACCTACAAATTCCTCATGACCACTTTAATATATTGCCAACTGTATCATATTTTCTATATTTGTTTTCACCAAAAAAAAAATCACTCCTTTCACTACTGGTATTAGCAAAATTAAGTCCTCCCTCATAGGAAAGATTGAGAGCAGTTTGAATGTTTTAGAAATTGTGGATTCGTGTTTTGTGTGATGGTTGATCATACCCTGGATGTGTGTTTGGGTTTCCTGGACCTGACTGAGATGCTGGTTGCTGAGGAACATGACCATTGGATGCTGTTTGACCTCTATACTGGCACATACTGTGCTCTCACCATGTAGGAAAAAATTCAAGCTGAATGACAGGTAGATACTGCAACAAAAGAAATGTAAATAACTGACCAAAAGTACTGAAAATATGAATTTAATGAAGCACATTAAAATTACTATACATATTTCATACCAAAGAAAATAGCATAATCTACATGTTAGTCTTTATTTTCAACGGAGTCCAATACAAGTCCTTTGATCTTCTATCCTTTTATTCTTTTTTAAATGCTGAATATAGAAACAGTCTGATCTTCTTGAGCAACTCCAAAATACCAAGTTTGGAACAAAACTATTTTCGTGCATGTCCACAGCATACTTGTAATCACAGTACATTTAACATATATCACACAAAACTGGATTTGATAAAAAAAATCTATTCATGCTTGTTTGTATTAGGGCAGTTCAATTTAAACATACATGGCACCCAGGGAAGGCAGTTTTTAAAACAAATACATATGCCTGGGTTCTTTAATTTCATAGAATTCATATTAAAATGCTAAGAAAAATCTAAAATCATAAGCCAGTACAGCTAAACACACTGCTGGATTCAAAACTTTAAAAATAATAGTACAAATATGGTGGTCCTGTGATTTGCACCATTTTGTTTTTCTGAGGTAATCAATAAGTGTTTCCATGACAAGCTCCATGTCAATACCACCAATCATGCAAGTAGAATAGTGATTACATGATTTTCAACACTGCAACTATGCTGCCATATTTAAGGCCAGGTCACCACCATTTTTGTTTAGGACCAAAAAGAGAAGTCTTTTGCTGAAACCAAATTTAAACTTATCCATCAAGAGAAGAAGCATCAACATTTTCATGTTTGCCACTGTTGTGACAATACTGGACATCAAACATTTTATATGAAAACTCCATGTCAAATATGATAATTCATTCAGGTGATGTAGCAATAATGATTTTCAATCCAGGCACTGTGGCCCTATTTGATGTACGAGTGGCAACATTTTCACTTAGAAAAAAAAAAGAACTTGGAATTGATGTGCCTGTAAAGCTTAAACAAAACCCTCTATAAAAGTGACAACTGTCAGAAAGGCCACTACAAAAGCATTCCTGATTCAGGTTCAGGACAACTAGTCAGTCATGGACTTTCTGTTATTTAGGAGGAAAAGAAAAGAAAAAATTTTGTGTAAACAAAACCACATAGAAACTTAAAGCACTAAGACAGTGATCCAGAACTGAATAATGTAGATATAACATTTTATACAAGATATAAGACAATACTGATGAATGAAAGTTTACCTTGGATCAGAGCTGATATTCTGGGGATCAAATGGCTTTATAAACCATCTTCCCAAGCGTATAAAATTCTTTGACAGGAGGCATCTGAAAAGAGACAGACAAAACCATTTTTAATCAAAATATATTTAGTCATTTCAGATCTACATGAATAATTAAATGACACCACGTCTGAAAGTCTGTTTGAACACTGAACAAAATGAGCTTACCCCAAATATAATTTCCCAACATGAGTAAAAAATTAAGACAAAAAGAAATATTAGTAAGGTGTATTTTAAAGAAATCACATTTTTTAAAAAACATTTGAATTGTTTTGTCTTTTTTGATACCTTAAAAATATGCTGATAAGGTTGTCAAAAAATATATAAATGTAAGGACAAAAGAAAATTTAGTTCTGGTCAGTCAACCATTTATATTTTTCGCTGCTGACCTTGCACACACACACACACACATATACCCCCCATAACCCCCCCCCAAACCCAAACTAAATAAAACAAACATCTTTTTAAATTGCTGAAAATTGATTTGTGCATCTAATGGAGCCAGATCTGCCCAGTACTCAAAACATTTAGCACTCTGAGCTGTCAGCCCTGCAGACTCACAATTAGTGAAAAATGATACCATGATACATCAACTTTGATGGTCAGTATCATGTTAAATGAAAATCTCAAAATAAAAATAAAATATTATTTATGCAGATTTCATGTACATTAGTTGCAGCCAAAATACTGATAAACACAAACTTCATGCCCCATATGGCTAGCTTCAAAAAGTACATCTCTATCAACTAGAGTTCAGAAATTTTTTCCTGCGATTTACATGCTTTGCTTTTTAGTGAATTGCTTCCTAAATCCCAAGAATGTTCACTGAATGCTGTAGACTTTTTCTGATAAGCAAACTAGGATCCCATTCCCATAAATTAACACCTGGTATCAATGTGTATATATCGGTACTAATAACCATTATTAAATTAAAAGAAGGAATGAAGAAACATATCATGGAGCATACGTGTACCCACAAAACACAAAACTAATTCAGAATAAATATGTTATTTAGTAAGCAGCGTTATATGCATATACAAGTTAACAATAAGGTGGGATATAAAATATGGGAAATTGTTATCACATGTATGATAGCTTAAGACCACATTTGAACTGTTAACATAAATTCACACCCATTTTTAGGCTTTGTTAGTTATAACAAAGCTAGGCATTGTTTAATTGTCAATCAATTGCTAGTGCTCTTATTCACTGTAGAACAAATGGTTTCTTTGAAGTATATGAATTGAGTCTGTTATTTATTGTGCAGTTTCAGCACAGCTTACCAGACTACCAAATGGGAGGATAACTCACTCTATAGGGAGAAATGGTGTGTCCTTTGAGACTTTAACATGTAATGGACCCGAAAATCAGTACTTCAAAGTTAATCAGTTTTCTTTGAAGATTCAGCAAAACTATTTTATTGGTATATTTAAAAAAAAAACAACATAAGAATTAGCTGTCATTCAATTAAATGGAGCTGTTTCTGTTGGTGTCTTCACAGGTGGTTGATTGTAGGTATAGTCCAGTAACATGGTTAAGTGTATCTCAGTATACAGTACTCAGGTCAGAGGTCAACATAAGCTGCTTATGATGTAAAACACCACACTGTAAAGATGGGTTTATCAATAGGAACTGAAGGATCTGTTTATGTAACAGATTCCAGTGCATTGTGTATGCAAGTGTGTGGCTTCCTTTCGCTGTCCCTTCAAATTTCTCCACTCCAAATCCATTTTGTAAATACAAATTTAACAGCCAAAAAGGCTATTGCCAAAAAAAAATATCTCCAACTGATTTTGTCACCAATAAGGGGGGGAAAAAAAATCACAATTTACGACATTGGTGAAGCAGAGGACATCCCTAATCTATATTCTTTTTGCTAGCAGTGTGCTTTTTACTACATCATTCTGCCACATGTCCACATATATATTATTATATAGTACATGTATGACAGGTAAATTGTAAGCAACAATAGGAGCCATGTACATACCGAATTCTAAAATTTGCAGCATGCTACTGTGCAAAAAACAATGTACATCGATGCTTAATGGCTGAATGCAAGGCCGATTTTTGGTGTACTCCAATCTATACTTCACTTTCTGAAGAATACATATCTTTTCCCTTGGAGGTGAAAACATTTTAACTGTGGTGTAGTTCAATTTTGAAAAAGTATTAATTCAGATCATAGAATGTCAAACAATGATTAGTGGTGTTGGTGCATGTGTGGCAATATATGATCTCAAGCATAATATGATATATGCCAATCTTTCAATATCTAAAAAATTCCAACACTCAAAAAAGCTGTCTTCATTTAGTGTTTAAACTTGTAGTTGCTATGAGTATGTACATGTATGTACATGTGCCATTTTAAAAAAAAACAACAGTTGGGTCCCTCTTTTCTTCATGAGCATTTGTAAAACTTCTGTTCTAAATAGAGATTATGTACTTCACAATACTTTCTACTGGGCAAACAGTAACAATATGGGTACACTAACATCACGACTAGCAATAAGGGGCTGTTATTGGCATCAGCTATATTGACTAGCACTTAATGGGATCAAGTTATTTTATTTCCAAGTTAATTCAGGAAATCCAGACTTTTTTGCATGTGATGTGAATCTTCGAATTGCTATTGCATGTCATGAATTTCATGACAAAATTGCGAGGGTTGACAGGTCTGCTAGTATGGCAAATTCAATGGCTTGCAGTCCTGTTTCAACCACCTGATGAGTGGAACAATGTGTTGATCAATCGATCATTTTAGTGGTGCTGGCTGATATTTGCAATGAGAGAATTCAGTAGCTGAAAGCCCCCAATGTCATAAGAATACATCAAAAGAACATGATGACCTAAGTGGTGGGAAAATGTAGCTATTTACAACCATTGATTTCTGAGGCAGAAAGATCCAGTGATGCACATGCGGTCATTATAAGACTACATCAAGTGAACAACTTCAGTATTAATTACCTAGTTCATTTCCTTGTGCATATGACCTCAAAATCAAGCCATGTTAAGACTTGGAGAAATGACATTTGCACATTTGAATAACTATTTTGGGGCTTAAAGGGCAAATTAACAATGACTAATGAAGATTCATATGAGTACTAAAGTTGCTATAACTGATAGTTTAGATGGATCAGTAGCCAAGTGTAAGAAAGTGTATAATGCCTGGCTTAGTGTTCTGAATAAGGCCTTTCCATGAATTGACAAAACTCAGACTGATTCTAATGGGCATACAAGTGCTATTCCGTCAGTGGTGTTAAAGAATGTAGAAAGTAAACTCAATGACAACCACTGGTTCTTCTCATCTGGACATTGAGCCACTTCAGGTATGCCCAATATGCTTATGGGAGAGGACTGCAAATTTTGCTAATGGGACTTTTATTTTTACCAAAATATGAGTCCTAGACTTCTAATTGTAAAATCCTAGTGAGATCTCTGACATCTGATGTCAGATTGACATTATTTTCATTTAGGACTATCTAGAAACCCTAATTAGTCTTCCGGTAAGAACACCATGTCAGTAAGTTACACCCCAAAAATGTCAATGTTGTTGGTTGATATGACCTCCAAATCTGGAGGAGTGTCGAAAGGAATATTTTCAAAATAGCTATCATGGATACTTGAGTGGCACTATTCTTTCAATTTGGATTCAATGAACATAAAACCCCATGTTAATGTCTCTATATTATGGAGGCACAGCATGACAAGATTTTCAAGATGGCCATAGGGTGTCCTAACAGCATCAATTTTATTGGACAACATGCCATCCTATAAGCTCCTCCAGTCTAAGATCAGTAGAGTGAATGTGCAAATAATTTTTTTATGTCATTGCAGTCTGCTACACTTAAATGCAATTCAAAAATATGGTCCCGTTTGTAATTGTAAATATACATGAATTCCATTTAAATGCATACTCTGTTTATATACATAGCTTGGGCTGTGCATATTAGCGGAGTTGACTATTTGGAACATTTAATGCAAAATTTGGAAAACAGGAGCCCTTTTGGTATAACACCGGAAATAAAGACATCCCACCCATGACAAGTCAAGAGCAAACTACTAATATTGTACATTAAGCTAAACATTCTACTCCATTACAGAGCGCACAGCAATATTACAATACTAGTCAGAAGCAACTTATCTTTACTATCAACAGTGCTATCAACAGACATTGAACTACCACATCACAAAATGTGTAGTGTCAATTAACAAACCTTTCAATCAAGTTGTGAATTGCTTTGAACAGGAGTGTCCTGCACTCATAGGACAAAATGTCACGCTCCCAGGATCCATATTCCACTTCTGAAAATATATTTTAAAAAAAAAGAATTCTTGAATTAAAGTGCTGAAAGGAAACATATCACTGTTGTTGCCTTGCCCATCAATGGTGAGCTGGAAGTCTCACTTTCTGATGGAAACAGCAGTCTTCAACAATATTTAAGGCGCTGCAATGAAATAATGTGGTAAACTTAATGACACACTTGCATATCCATTTCAAGGATTTCTAAACCATGACTACTGTGACCTTTCTAGATCAACATGGTTAAAAAAAATTTGCAGACATCTAACAATCAAGAGTCAACATCTTGTGCCATTTACAGTACAGATTGGACATCTTGTGTTTTCAAACTTGTTTTCTGTAAAGTTGTCATATACAGCTACTATATGTAGAACATAATGATACTGTTAGGCATGTACATTAAGGTCAACAATGGAAGAATTGATTAGTCTTTTTTTAATACCTACCAAATAAGGGATCCTAATAGAAATGACTTTATTATGTTAAGTGAAAAACTGTAATGATTATGCTAAGAGCATAATGGTTGGCTGGTATACTGTAAACAGATTAACCTTTCAAATAAGGCAAAAACTAAATCAACTATATTTCTGCACTATACTACTTTTTAGTTTGAGCCTGCAATAGAGGCATGGATCCATTAAGTTCATATCAGATATAAAGCTAGAGTATTAAAAAAATTCCAACAATGCAAACTGCCAAAATTAAAGGCCAATGTCTAGCAGATTTTATTTACATTAGTTACCTAACATCCCTACTTTCCAAAACAGGCTAATCTTTTAAAAAAAGTCTTGCAGGCTTCCAAAGGGCACCTAATTGTAAATTTTTCTGCATATTCCTGCCTTGTGATTTAGGCCCCCTGTTAATTTCTGCCTTGTGATTTAGGCCCCTGTTAATTTCTAAGGCTATGTTGTTAATAGGAACACACACCAGATGGAAAGAACATCCACCAGTTGTAAAAAATTTGCCACTTGTGTGTGTTTTTATGATTATTGTCTTTATCCAACATTCAAACAGGGTGGAGAGTAAATAGGATTTTAAAAACACTTTCTCATATCTTCACTCTTGACAAAGTTGCTGCAGTGCCTCATGGAAAAAAGCTTTGAACACCATGCTTGAGTGTGATCTATATCATTACATCTTTTAGGACCAATTTTCTTAATTTTTGATACAAAAAATATTCACTTACTTAACCCTTTCATCACGAAGTAACTTTGTAGGCATAGAGTCCTCAACACTAAGTAACTTTGGATTTGTAAAGCAAAATGACTTGTGGACTTTGAAACAACATAACTTTGTCAATGTTAAAGATATCTGGCTGGATTAGGTGGCAAAATCAAGGTTAAAAATCAGACTTTATGACTAATTCTTTAAAATGTGCATATCTATTACAACTGTTAAAATGCAGGTGCAAACAGGTAACACAACAGGTAAAATACAAGTAATTATTTTATTACCTCTTAGAAAACTTAGAATGTTCTCAAAATGTGTTCAATTGACCCTAGATGTATTAGTGAATAATCACAGTAGCAACACAAGTCTTTCTTTCATGGTGTCCATAATATATAAGATTCTATAAAATGAACCAAAATGATCTCCAAGGTGACATCTGTCCACACACCTATTTTGCCTCTGCCACGTTTGATCGTCACATTGAAGTTCGTTAAATGGACAATTTTTCGAAAAACTTCATCTGAATAGAATATTTGAAAATATTCCAAAGCTTTTCTGGAGCCATCAAACACTCGGGTGTGCCCAATTTTGTCAGAAAACTGAAACAAATCTCTTTGGTTTTCGGGCTTCGTCCAAACAAAACCATGTGGTGCTTACAATTCCTCTGGTTCAAAACCTTCAAAGTTTTCTTCATCGTAATCACTGTCACCCACAAGTGCATTCCATTGTCTCTCCAGACATCTTCTCTCATTTTCATCCAAATTTATCAGGTCAAAATTATTCAAATCCTCCGATAACCTCTTCTGAAATTTGTTCAAACTCCGCCATTTTGGATACAAATTTCAGCATTTGGAAAACATGTTAAAAGTTCGTACTTTGTTGATATTTCTAATTGTATACAAGCTAAACGCACGAGATAATCCAAGTATAACATCTACATTACAAGAAGGAAGTTATTAGAGGTATCCAGAAAGTTATTTAGTTGGGTACTATAAAATTAAGAAAGAACTCTACCCTAGACCGTGTACTCGGTCCATAGTGTTTACTGACTTACTTCCCCTGGACCGATTTTTCGGTCTGTAGTGATGAAAGGGTTAATAATAAGCACATTTGCTAGTTTTTAATGAAGTAATGCATGATAACATAATGTCAAATATATATATATATATATATATATATATATATATATATATATATATATATATATATATATATATATTAGTCAAAAATTACATTCTGGTTGGTTTGTACCCCCCCTACAGAATTCAATAACGAAACATTTAATTTGATAAAATGTGCAAGGAACATTGTCAATGCATTCATTGATTTGTATTTTCTATCCTGAATGTGAGAAGAATTGTCATAACACTGTCATCATCATCCCAGAACCATTTACAGTTTCTGGACCAGTCCATTTTCAGCAAAGGGGTGCATGCACAACTAAATATGTCTGCTTTCGATATTTACAGTGTGTTGAATCAAGCAAAAGAATGACAAAAAAAATTGCCTTTTACGTGGATGATTTAACAAGCTTTAACAAGTGGTTTCATTAATATGTCCACGTCCACGTATGCAAAGGAATATAATTTTAAAGTCAATGTTATTGTAATTACGAAATTATCTGGCGGCATGTTGTCAGATGGAAATAAACTTTTTGAAGATAAAGGCAGGTGCATACTAAGGACCTTGCCAACGGTAAAAGATATTAAAAGTCACCTGGGTACCTGATCAAATAGAAATTATCCCTTTCCCTTATATAGGGTATGGAGCATAAACAGTGACCACATAATCTAATGTAAGGGTGATTCTCACACTGATGTTGTAGGATGTAATAGGGTTTTGCTAGGATGTAATAGGGTTTTGCTAGGATGTAATAGGGTTTTGCTACGAAAACCTGCTCAAATGACTTGTTTACAGAGGTGCCGAAAGGCACTTGTATGTGTATCCAGTAGATGTTCCAAAAGTGAATTATAAGCACACTTGTTTAAGCTTTCGAAAATGTTACCACCTGTACTGGACAGGTGTTTAATTGTAACCTGGGTGTCACATCCATGTTTATCCAACTGACACTAATCCAGTGTTAGTTCTGTGGTGGACAAACACAAGCAAGAAGGAGCAAGAGAGCAAGAAGCCAAGCAAGACGCCAAGCACAAGATGCAAGATACCCACTCCACTGAGACTGGAGATACCCACTTGTGGGTATCATAATGCTGAATCACAGGAAAAAGATTGCCAACAGAGAAAGCTTCAAGAAGAAAGCTTTCCGGGTGGGTGGGACAACTTCAGTTAGAAGGAGAGTCCCTTGAGTCTGAGAGAGAATACTGAAGTAAGACTGTCGGTACAGTCAGGGTCGGTACAGTCAGGGTCGAACCATTGACCCTGTGGTTTGAGGAGAAGAAGAAATTCTTCGAAGGAGTAGTGCAGGAGAAATTTAAGAGATGAGTAGAACCAAGGACAGGGCAAAATTCTCCCACTGATTCAGATGATGAAATAGGCACAAAAGTGATTGGGAACTTGCATGATGAAGTTTTATTATTAATTAACCCTTTCATCACTAAGTAACTTTGGAGTTGTAAAGCAAAATGACTTGTGGACTTTGAAACAACATAACTTTGCCAATGTTAAAGATATCTGGCTAGATTAGGTGGCAAAATCAAGGTTAAAAATCAGATTTTATGACTAATTCAATAAAAATATGCATATCTATTACAACTGTTAAAATGCAGATACAAACAGGTAACACAACAGGTAAAATACAATTATTTTATTACCTCTTAGAAAACTTAGAAAAGTTCTCAAAACGTGTTCAATTGACCCTAGATGTATTAGTGAATAATCACAGTAACAATACAAGTCTTTCTTTCATGGTGTCCATAATATATAAGATTCTATAAAATGAACCAAAATGATCTCCAAGGTGAGATCTGTCCATACACCTATATTGCCTCTGCCACGTTTGATGTCACATTAAAGTTCGTTAAATGGACAATTTTTTGAAAAACTTCATCTGAATAGAATATTTGAAAATATTCCAAAGCTTTTCTGGAGCCATCAAACACTCGGGTGTGCCCAATTTTGTCAGAAAACTGAAACAAATCTCTTTGGTTTTCGGGCTTCGTCCAAACAAAACCATGTGGTGCTTACAATTCCTCTGGTTCAAAACCTTTAAAGTTTTCTTCATCGTAAGCACTGTCACCCACAAGTGCATTCCATTTTCTTTCCATACGTCTTCTCTCATTTTCATCCAAAGTTAACAGGTCGAAATTATTTAAATCCTCCGAAAACTCTTCTTTAAAATTTCTTCAAACTCCGCCATTTTGGATACAAATTTCAGCATTCGGAAAACACGTTAAAAGTTCCTACTTTGTTGATATTTCTAATTGTATACAAGCTAAACTCACGAGATCATCCAAATATAACATCTACATTACCAGATGAAGTTATTAGAGGTACCCCGAAAGATATTTAGTCGGGTACTATAACGTTAAAGAAGAACACTGCCCTAGACCGAAAACTCGGTCCATAGTGTTGACGGATTTAGGTCCCCTGGAACGGTTATGCGGTCTGCCGTGATGAAAGGGTTAAATTGTTTTATTTAACTGACCCTTTTGTACTTTTGTATTTAACTGTTTTATTTCACCCTTTAGTACTTTTGTATTTAACTGTCTGCATTGCTAACTGGGGGCTCAGAACCATATTCACCTACTTAACTTTTGAACCATAATCGAGCCTGGGTGGGTGCCATACCTAAATAAATATTGGAAACACCCCAACCCATTTTTCCTATAACCGAAACCATACATGGGTATAAAAATAATTAATTAAACCCCGTAATACTCAAGGGTATAACTAACCCCACCCCCGTAACACTGGGCATGTTGAATTTGAGTCAGATTTTTTAAAAAGATATTTATCATCCTGTTGCTTCATACAACCACCTTTGTCCGCCTCTACTCCATTCATGGAAGTATCTTTGTAACCTCTACCCAATATGCATGCAAGTGCCTTTTGAGTCCTCTACACCATTTTCACAGAAGTGCCTTTTGACACCTGCTTAAAATACCAGCCATTTTGAGCAGGTTTTTGTTCTGTGAAAACCTATATTAGATACTATATTCATTGGTGTAAATGATCATTATGTTAGATCACATGGTCACTGTTTATGCTCTGGTCTAAATCTGCTATTCAAAGTAACTGGGTTGTATTCTCCACTCCCCAAAATGGAGGGCGTGGATTTCGTTTTAAAAAATTTCATAAATTATCAAATTCAATGATTTATTGATGTAGAGGCAAAGAACAGGTAAATTTAAAAAAAATGAGAAATGGCAGCTACGGTTGGTCATGTGGCCTCACTGACTTGACTGAAAAAGTTATTCAGATTTTAAAGCATATAAAATTATTATGTAGTTATAATGATCAGATTTTACTCTTAAATCTTTCCAGACATAATATATGTGTACCAAAAATGAAGTAAAATGGTTAAAACTGCTGTTAAAGTTAACTACATTTCACTACTTAACAGGCCTATGTATATGGAGTAGACTAAGTAACATTTCTATTTATAGTGCACTGCACTGGGTAACTTTGCTACATGCATACTAAAGGGCTAAAAAACAATATACTCTACGAGGTAAAGGGTTAAACAACTTTCCCTTTGAGCAGCACCTACGAAATTTACTGTTCCACTTTATCTTCAAGTTTTTAACAACTTTTTGTGTCTTTAGAGCATGGCCATAAAAATCATCACTGACAGGTCATTTCTAAGGCTGAAAATGAAAAGAAAAGGCCAGTTTGCACCATTGTGATTTAAAACATTTAGTTGTATCCAGTGTAATGCCTGATAAATTAATTGTACATGATATGTTAATTAAAATATCAGAATTATTAGAATTTTGCCTAATGAACCAAATTAATTGCATATATAGTGGATCTCAAATGGGTAATCATTTAGTATTGAATTTATGAAACAAAATGAATTAAACCTAGCTGGAAATTATTCAACTAGTTTCATAAATTTAATATTAAATCATTACCCATTTGAGATTCTTTTTTATCACAGTTTTAATTTCAGTGCAAATTTAGATGGATAGAAGAACAAATAATTTTGTTCATTCTGACTGACAGTGCACCTTTCATTTGTTGTACATAAAATATAGTCCCAAGCAAAGCTGAACTGGTAAAAGCAGATTATACTGTTTAACAAACTTTATATCAAAAGCAAAAGCTTCCATCGGAAAAAAGAACATTTTATAACCACAAAATCATTTTTCAAAACAGAATGATCAATGGGATGTGATGCTGCCACATTGTTTGATAGGACACACAGTACAGGAGGGCCCACTATAAAGCACACATGTACCTAAAATGTGTCTTTCATAAGTAAACTTACATTATTGTGATTTTCATGTGAAATAGGATTACCCAAAGCAAAAATTCCCACATTTATTGCAATGCATTTCTCACTGGATATTTGCAGTATTTGATTTGGAACAATAGACTGTACAGAAAGCGTCAACAAATTTATTTTCCTGTCGGATTTACATCCCATATATGTAAAGATGCTGTGGTTGTATAAAGTTCTGTTTGTTAAAAGACCCATTTATGTCCAGATTATTCTGTAAACCAAGGTGAGTTTATTATTTACTTCTTTAATTTACATTTAAAACACTCTGGTATTCTCTATATAGCAACCCCAGTCAGTGCCTATTCTGTACAGGTAAACTGGGTGAAAATCAGCTTTTTCTTAGACTGTGTGTGCTAAATTTGCATTAAAATCAATACTGATAACATTTTTATGAAATAAACTTTATTCAAAAGGTCTTTGAATTATCTACAAATGCATATAAAATTCATTATTATATACATTTTGTTTTTTAACCATATGGCCATGTAATCATCCATCAGTTAACAAAATTGTTGGCTTTCAGTTAATTGCCATTTCCTGTGTGCCAGAGTTGATACCAGTGTGTTTGTTTTGCAAATGCTGGTCATTAGATCTTCATGAATATTAATGAGAATTTGAACTATGAATTAGGAATGAATAACATTTCCAATAGTGTTTTGAAAATTTGCATATGATGACCCTGTGCTGAGATAATAGTCCCTAAAGTCTCCTTAATTTTTTTTTCAACTCACGAACATTATATTTACATTTTCAATATACCATTAGAAAGTATACATTCTAAGCTTTCTTTTGATACCAAATTTGTTTTTCGGAATGTATATTTAAGTACCCGCATTTAATTTGGAAAGTATGCAATTTACAAGTGGACCTCTATAAGACACATGCCCTTAGTCGCCTTATTGGATCCTGGAGGATAAACATAACTTCAATGTGAATAATCAGCGATCACAAGACAAATGCTGTGATATATGTACAATGTTCAAGTGTTCTGTAAGTACTTATTTTGTATTTATTAAATATTTTTGTGAAATATAGAGCAAATAGTATCATATAGATGAGCGTCCTGATGTTGACGTGTATGTAGATTTAACAGGTTTACTCTCAAATCATTTTACGTTTTTATCTTCTTCAAAACTTTTATCTAAATACAAATTAATGTCAAATTATATGCAAATGATGTTTTAACATTTAAAAACAAAACTGCATATCTGTAAATGAAATTTAAACAAATTACAAGCAAATATAGGTAGAACGAATAGAGAATGAAAACGTTTTACAGATCTACATTTCGTACCATGATAAAGTACTGCTCAGCAATTTTATATGATGAACCACAGGAGTCTGCAGTTTTATCAATAAAGCACGATGAAATTTCTAACATAAAATCACCTTTATGTTATTTAGTAAATATTTAATAATACTGTAAAGGTAATTTCATGCTGACAGAAATTTTGTCCTGCTTTATTGATAAAACTGCAGGCTCCTGTGGATGCCCTATATATCTTTTTAAATATATAGTTTTTTAACTGTTCCTAAAACATTTTTTTTTGTTCATTTTCAGTGCAGAAATAGGAGATTATCCTGGACCTTACTGTCAAAATGCAGGAATCAGTGTTGATACAATATCATCAAAATCTTGTATAATTATTCAGTCAAAATGGAATTGTGATAGAAATTTTCAACTTGTAAAAGAAAAATAAGAAAAAATAATCGTACATTTGCTGAATTTTGCTGATTCTGGACGTCAGTGGACATTCTCAGAGCATAGAAAATTTGATGAACTGTTTACAATGTATGCCAATAATTTCTTCTAAATTAAATGAAGAAGAATTTTTTTTAACACCTTTATATTCTTCCCTATACTGAAATCAAGTGGACATTGTTTAATTTACTGCAGATATTTGAATTCTGCAGGCAAAATTCTATAAGACTGCCAAGTTTCATAGAGATATTTTGCTTAGATCCAAAGTTATGATAAAAATACTTATTTTATTAAATGTGTCAGGTCAGTGACTCTGAAGAATTAAACATACATTTATATAAGGCAAAAACTCACCGAAAAGCCACTTTTTGTCAGTATTCAAATAGTCATAACTTTTTAACTAATCATCATATTAAAAACTTTAACCTGTTCTAAAAAGATCTGAATGAGCTCTATAAGAATTAAAATGCAAATATGTTGACTTCGTAATTTTGACTGGGGTTGCTACTCTATATTACAATTATAGGCACACACACCCCTGCCACCCACTATCCCTTAGTTTTACTCCTTATGGTCATTCTTGTTCTTTTATAACATTTTTCTTATGATGATATTGTTAAAACAATAACCCTTTCATCACAGCAAACCGCATATGCGGTCCAGGGAAAGTAAGCCGTCAACACTATGGACCGATTTTCGGTCTGGGGCAGTGTTCTCTTGTTAACGTTATAGTACCCGACTATATCTTTCGGGGTACCTCTAATAACTTCCATCTGGTAATGTAGATGTTATATTTGGATGATCTCGTGAGTTTAGCTTGTATACAACTAGAAATAACAAACAAAGTAGGAACTTTTAACGTGTTTTCCGAATACTGAAATTTGTATCCAAAATGGCGGAGTTTGAACAAATTTCAGAAGAGGTTATCGGAGGATTTGAATAATTTTGACCTGATAAATTTGTTTGACAATGAGAGAAGACGTATGGAGAGACAATGGAATGCACTTGTGGGTGACAGTGATGAGATGAAGATGACTTTGAAGGTTTTGAACCAGAGGAATTGTACGCCACGTGGTTTTTTTTTTTGGATGAAGCCAGAAAACCAAAGAGATTTGTTTCAGTTTTCTGACAGAATTGGGCACACCCGAGAGTTTGATGGCTCCAGGAAGCTTCGGATTATTTTCAAATATTCTATTCAGATGAAGTTTTTGGAAAAATTGTCCATTTAAACTTCAATGCGACGAGATCAAACAGATCAAACGTGGCAGACGCGATATAGGTCACTTAGGTGTGTGGACAGATCTCACCTTGGAGATCATTTTGGTTCATTTTATAGAATTTTATATATTATGGACACCATGAAAGAAAGACTTGTGTTGCTACTGTGATTATTCACTAGTACATCTAGGGTCAATTGAACAAGTTTTGAGAACATTCTAAGTTTTCTAAGAGGTAATAAAATAATTACTTGTATTTTACCTGTTGTGTTACCTGTTTGCACCTGCATTTTAACAGTTGTAATAGATATGCACATTTTATTAAATTAGTCATAAAATTTGATTTTTAACCTTGATTTTGCCACCTAATCCAGCCAGATATCTTTAACATTGGCAAAGTTATGTTGTTTCAAAGTCCACAAGTCATTTTGCTTTACAACTCCAAAGTTACTTAGTGTTGAGGACTCTATGCCTACAAAGTCACTTAGTGATGAAAGGGTTAACACCCTGTCACTTTACCTCCCATATCTCCTGAGCACCTGGATAGGGTGGCAGAGTTTACCTAGCTTGTATCTTGGGGGAAGAGTTTGAGTGGCAGTATTTGTCAAGGCTTATTTCCCACAAGAGTTAAGTCATTGCAAACCATTGGTTGATTTCAAGCCATTGTCTAATTATGCAGGCAGTAGAACCAATAAAATTTTAGCTTACATTGAGTGAACATTGCTGAACACAGGGAACAAAATTTGATTTCCATAGCAGCAGAAATTTTAAAGATATTAAGATCCAAAAATGATACAAATTGAAGGGAATAAGCCAGTTAGAGCAGACTTTTCTTGACAAACTCTGATGAAGAATTTTCAGGATTTTTATCCGATGAAATTGATAGTGACATTGAAAAAGCCATTGATAATAACTTGGAATGAGATGAGAATGAGTTCAAAGTTTTATTAGGGTTCAAATTTTGAATGAGAGTTCTAAGGAAGAAAGGTAATTCAAGAGCAAGGAAAATATGTGCATTTTTGAATGTTATTCGCAGAATGTTTACAAGAGATGACAAGTAGAATTTCTGTGTACATAAAAAATAATTATTTCATAGGTTAATTATTGTGTATTCCTAATGGATTTTATGGATTATTCATGGCAAGAGAAAGAAATTGATAATTACATCATTTATTTTCACCTTTATGCTGAGTTTTATTTCTGCATGTAGCATGAAATTTATACCATTATATACATAACTTTTTTGATAACTGTTGTGCCAAATTTCAGCCTAATTAAACAAATACAAATAAAATAATTACAAATTTACTGCAAGTAAACCTTATAGAAAAATATGCAAGCCAAATGCTGTCAGCAAGTCTTAGGGATACAGGCACTGGTAAGACTAACACTGGTATAGGTGATCCTGTAAGTATGCTGTAGGGGACAGCCTAGCTATTTGGCTCAGGGGTTAATGAGTTAAATATGACACAAGAAATCCCTGTGGGGGGTAACATCCATATTGATATAATATTTCCTCAATTTCCATTCAAGAGTAGAGTTAAATAATGGCCACCAAGAAATGTTCATTCAAATCAAAACAGTCCAGAAGGTGGGTTTAAAAACATTTACCCATGATTCCAACCAATCAGTAAAAATACAGCACAATAATGTCATGAATTATTTGGACCAGTCAGAATCACATCAAAAATATGAAACTGCACATACTATAGGAAAACCATGCCTACTACGTGATAAAAAATAATTAAATTTTGTCCATATACCTCTGAAACATGGCTAAGCAAGCTTTTATATTTTCCAGTTTTGTCTAATTGTGTATTATTTGATTCACAATCATTCACAGATAACTGAGAATTCAATCAAGTCATAACTGATTCTGAACTTCTGACCATTTTGCCAAATGAAGCACATTAATCTAATTAAACCCTAATAAAAGGTTGGCATACTTAACATCACTAACTGCCTTTGTGATCCAGGTTAAGTTCCAGTTTTGTCTCATTGATTATAATTTGATGGGCAATCAAACATACCAATACTGGATCAAAAGTTAATCCATTCAAGGTAAAAGTGTATCCCTATTCCTCTTACTACCAGAATCATCCAAGATAGGTGCAATATTATTGGAAGATAAGGTGTCAACAGCAGTCAAAAGTCAACCACTGAACATGGACAGCATGTGGTAAGAAGGAAATTAAGCCAGTGGCACAAGCAGGGAAATTAAAAGTGATGCTCCAGCCCAAATCTTTGTGCATAAAATGCACAGGTTGGAATTGCCATGTATCATAACTGGGTGACAGTCAAATTTAAGCATGAAAACCAGAGGTATGTTGAGAAATGAAAACAGGATGCACTCTGAACTGTACCCAAGACCAATGAACTAATTCAATATTGATGATTACAAATGATTTATTGTGTTAGATAGTGCCAAAAATTGCTGAAAGAGACCAGGAATCAGTTGTACAATTAATGTTTGTCAGACAAGCTGCATTGTTTTGAGCCTAGTTCAGGCGGGAAAAATATTTCATCCAGATTGGTACACTGTGATGGAGGCTGTGGTTTTACACGCAAACTCTGTTTAAATGTATTAATAGCAAATTTGAAATCAGGCTACATTTTTTTTGAGAAACATATCTAAAAAACACTATCAACTGAATCCCACAAATTATTCTCTCTTGCTGGTTTAACAGACAATGGATTTATCCACCCACCCCCACCCCTGCAACACATTAACTCTGAAGACAATATACACTAAAAATTCCTCAACTTTGGGATTAAAACTGCAATTAGTGACATCTATATTAGCCTGGTTTTCAGACTGCCATCACTGGTAGGAAAAATTCTTTTTATTTTAAATATTCCTTTATAATTGTAATTGATCAGAACAATAGTTAGTAACCAAGGTCACTATAACAACTGATTAAAAGTAAGTTAGTTGTATCTCTCTGTTCTCCAAGCAATACAGTCATTCATGCAATACAGTAGTTCATGGTTTTGTCCTAAGATTAAGGACAGAAGCAGACTAAGATCGGGAATGCTTAGTCTGGTTCAATGGTTTTGTATGTTCCATGCGTTCCTCACACCTATACAAATAGGGATGTGGTGTGGTGGTGTTTATAATTTTTAATATAGCTTTAACAATTTTTCAGTCATATTACTTCAATGTCTGCAGTGTGACAGTTTATAGTGATGTCTAGCCATGGGGTATCATGCTGTTAACAAGTAGCATGATGTCTCACCCAGTCACATTATCCTGACACCAGGCCGACCAGTCCTAACACTAACCTCTTAATGCTGAGCATCAAGCAAGGCAGCTGTTAGTACCATTTTTGTAAGTCTTTGGTATGACTTGACCAGGATCAAACTCACGACCTCCAGCATCTGAGGTGGATGCCCTAACCACTAGGCCACTGGAGCAGTTATATATATATATATATATATATATATATATATATATATATATATATATATATATATATATATATATATATATAGGGGAGAACACAGGGAGCAGTGAACCAGACAGGGAAATAATCCACACATAGTCTTTTTCACTTTTCTTCAGTTAGAATAAATTTTCTCTTCAGGCTTAAAATTTGTCTCTTTTTAGTTGGAGGTTCATATATTATCAAGGTTCTAGGTGGTAATATTAAGCTTAGATGTGATGTGTGATTATGATTTTTAACTCATTAACCCCTGGCGACCCGATAACTCATCACACTTTTCGTCCCTCACCTCCAGAGCTCCTGGTGGCAGAGTTTAGCTAGCTTCTTATCTGGGTGCAGAGTTTGAGTGGCAGTATTTAGCATGGCTTATTTCCATGCATGATGAGTTAAGTTGTCACAAACTATTGGTTAATTTCAAACCATTTCCTAATTATACAGCAATAGAATCAATAAAACTTTAGCTTACATAGACAGAGTGAACACTGCTGAACACGTGGATAAAATTTGATAGCAGCAGAAATAGTGAAGACATTTAGAACCTAAAATAATGCAAATTAATGGGAATTAAACTGTTAAAGCAAATTTTTACTTTACAAACTCTAACAGAGAATTTTCAGGATTTTTATCGGATGAAATTGATAGTGACATCAAAATAGCCATTGATGATAACGAACATGATGAAAATGTTCTCAAATTAAATTAAGTGTTTTATTAGGTTTTAAATTTTCAGTGAGAAATCTAAGAAAGAAAGGTAATTCAAAAGCAATGAAAATCTTTGAACGGTATTCACAGGAGATTAAGTTTACAAATGAGATGACATGTGAAATTTCTGTGTATATAAAATATTTTTTATATGTTAATTATTATGTATTCCTAATGAATGTTATGGATTATTCATGGCAAGAGAAAGAAATTGATAAGTACATCATTTTTTTCACCTTTATGCACAGTTTTATTTCTGCATGTAACAGCATGAAAGGTATATCATTATGTACATAATTTTATGGAGAAATGTTATACCAAATTTCAGCCTAATTAAACGAATATAAATAAAATAAGAAATTACTGCAAGTAAACCCTATAGAAAAATATGCAAGCCAAGTGCTAGGAGTAAGTCTCAGGGATACAGGCACTAGTAAGACTAACACGTCTAGATGATCCCTTCAAGTATGTTGATGGGGACAGCCTAGCTATTTGGCTCAGGGGTTAATGAGTCAAAAAGGAGTGTAACAAAAAAAAAAAACTTGCAAACTACAACTATCTGCTCACTGATGGTTATTTGGGGTAAGTAAACAAATGGCATCTTTACAGCATGATTCTTAATAAGCCCTTCACTGGGCAATCAATTCAAATCCACAAGGCTGTCTGGCAACCACAAAGAATTTACACTGATTCAATCAACCTTTCAGTCTCTTCCTTTAACCCACTAATGGCTGTATTCTTCCACCAAAATATTTCTTTACTAACAACTGCTATTCCCTTCTTTATGGAGTATGCAATGGTGAACAAGTAATTTAAAACCTGTACATATTAATAACCACAGGTACACAATGAAGGACTTTTGCCAAGATATCCAAGTGATCAGCCTCTAAAGATTTATCTGTTGTTCTTATCAAGTAGAACTTTAACACTGGGGAGTTTTAGAGCACAGAGCACAACTGGGCCCATTGTCATCTAGAAGTAATCTCCAGGGATTGGGTATTGGGATGTATACCATGGGAACAGGTCAAAGCTGATTGAGTAAATATTCTCTTTAGGATGACTACACTGGGAATGACAATAAATTATCAACAGTTTACCAAAGCTTAAAATAGGTATATTGGTTATGTCACTCCATGCTAACAGCATTTGGTAATTCAAAGGTACATTTTGTGAACACCATAAAATAGAAGCTTGTGCTATCTGACAAGAGTCTTCATCATAAAGGCATTAATCATGCATTTCTAAATGCATTAGAAAATTTAGTGACCAAGTTTAATTCAAGGTTTATTCAATCACAAAGCTCTACACCCTGAATATTCTAAACTATTAAAAAGAATATTGGTCTCAAACACTACAAAGAACATCTGAAACTTGAACCTAGTTTATACTAACTAAAGGTACCATCAAACAGGAACTGTGCATACAAGAACAAGATGCCAACACCCTTTAGACTACAGTATAAACTCACAAATTGATTAAAACAGCTAACAAGAGAGATTCTGATATGCCTAAGAATAATGTGCCTGCAGCTCTGGGTCTACATTGTTAGTTCTACTGATTGCAGCTCTGGGTCTACATTGTTAGTTCTACTAATTACTCTTAACAACCATACCTGCCAACCTTAACAAAGATTGTCTCAGGCTTCTGATTTTTTCTGCACCTTTGACCAGATTTCAGTAAGGTGGTTTTTTGTTATTATTATTATTATTATTATTATTATTATTATTATTATTATTATTATTATTACTTTACTTAAAGAGGGTAACTCAATTAAATAAGAATTAATCTACCTGGAGACCCTCCTTCAAAGGAATTTACTTATTTTGCTGAATCTCTGAAGCCACTCTATTCATATATCTGAACATCTGGGTAATTAACAAGAAGAGTGCTCTCTCTTGCATAGATACAACAGCTTCCACCTCCCTGTAGGTGAAACATTAACCTCTTGACCATTATTCCAAGGCAGTTAGACTAAAAAGCATGATATCAATATTGTTACATTAAAAAATGTCAAAAAGGTGGAAAATAAATAATGGTGTGTAAGTTCCAAATGATGTATTTTCTTCAATTTATGATTTAAATAGAGGAACTCTGAGATTAAAAATGAGAATCTGCTACACACTACCTAACTCTTTACTCTATCCCAGAAAATAAATTGTCAGAAAACTGGAAAGGGCTTTTGTTTCTTAGACTTTATTATTATGGTCAATTTTTTTTTTATCTAATGTTCAATACTGTTGCTTCATAGACATTAATGTTAAGGACAAAGAATTATATTAATATAAAAATTTTCTGAAATAAACTTATAAGTTTCTATGTTCATATCCTGCCATGCAGTCTGTTCAGCAACAGCAAGAACCACCCTAGGATGATGTAGTTCATTATTTACTCACTGTGAAGGCATAACATCTGCAGGCAGAAGCATGTAAGCACTATATGGTGGCTTATAGCTCATTACTGTGTGTATCCATCCAAAATAAAAGTAGTTTTAAGCCTTAAGACTTTTGTCAGCTTTCATAGTCACATGTGTAAAAATTGCCTAGAGACAAGTAAACAGTTTATTATTAAATTAATAGTTGTTATTTACAGTTATATGGATTAAAGAATTAGAAGAAAGAAACTGGGTAATAAAGCAACAAAATAACATTCAGTAAAAAAAAAGTTTGCATTTTAGTTTTGAAAATGATTGTCCATTTTTAAATTAAAAATTGTTAAAATAAATTTATGTTTCATATGTGTGTGTATGTGTGTGTGTGTGTATATATATATATATATATATATATATATATATATATATATATATATATATATATAGTGATAATATGACACAAATATATAACAGTATGTTGTTGCTAACTAAAGATGGATGCAATCTGAAAATATATATCATTATGACTTTATATTTTAATTTATATTTAATGTTAAAACAAATTACTTTGCTATACAAAATATATTTTTTTCTCTCATACAACGTAACAACATTTACCTGAAGAGGCGATTAAACAGAAATACAGATCACCATACTGCCTACTGAATTGGTGGCTATTTACAGGGTCATTTTCCCAAACAGCCGCTGGAAAATTGCTGGAAAATTGCAAGGACAATCATAGGTGTCTATAATGTTTAATTTAACCTTGTATCATTTTTTTGCTGAATTATCAAGCTGATGACAATAATTCTATGCCATTTACACAACTGGTATTGATATGTACATGAAAAATTAATTGGCACTGTGTGTAAATTGCTCAACTGGCACTGGGTGTAATATTTTCAATGGATGCTCAGCGTTGATAGGAGAGGCCTCACCTACTCATAACCCAGATGTTGTATCCAAGACTATTGTACATCACACAGGATCCATGAATATAATGGGTTTCGAAAAAGGAAATAGGGGCATTTCTAATCTCAACTGGAATGCTATTCCAGAGCAAAGTTCCAGAGTATTGGAAACTTTTTTAAAAAATAATTCCTCAGTTAGTTGGGGAATTTTGTAATGTTTGGTAGACATTGATAGCAGGTGAGGAGTATTTTTGGGTAGCCTATTATGTTGTATACTGTTTTGTAGTTTATTACTGTTGCCAAGCGAAAAAAGTGTGATACCATGTCATTTTATAATTTAATCATTATCATATTAATCAGGATTAATTACTTAACTTCCATTGTTAATGATGGTACCATAATTGGCGCTATTAAGCAAATGCACAAATCCATGGCTTCTTGTCATAGAAAGCACCTTTCCAGAGAAAGATACTGATTTCATGTTCTCATGCTAATATTTTATGACTGTTGACAATGGTTACTGCTTTGATTCTACAGGACATCTGGTGAAGTCAAGTCTTTATTAGGAAATGGTGTAAACAAAGGTTGACTTTGGATAACCGAAACTTACAAGCCCATCATACTATTAACTTTATGAAAGTTACTAGTCAGATAGGAACCCTAATTTAGAGCTCTGCACTAGTCCAGAATAAGTGGTTTCAGAAAATTCACTAGTCCCACCTTACTCTTGAAAGGTAAGGGCAGGTACCACTTCAAACGGGTGACAGCTATGGCTATAATTAGAAACCAGATCTCTGCTTAATATCAATAAACAATACATCAGACAGTTGGTTTCATTGGCATTGTGCAACAGGACAAATTGTTATCCACAAGTCATTATATATCAAGGTTAAAACAGCATTGTTCTATGCAGATGATAACTATTGAATGTGAGTACATTGTGCGCACTTTTAATGAAATCCAGACCATATTTTTGATTTCTGAACACACACATCAAAGAAATCCCACAATTTATATTATGAACAATTATCACCTAGACACCTTGAAATCTTCATAATGCTTCAAAGTAATCTTTTAGCAGCTCATTGTTTTTCTAGTCGACTAACTTTGCTAATTTTGAAAGTTAGCCATCATACATATACTGATAATTCTATTTTCAATACTACGTTTTTGCCATAACTATCTTAAGAATTATAATTCCAAAATAATAACACTTATGCGACTGTGTGGTCACAAGGTAAACTGGGACATGCATGCATGGGTAATTCAAATCTTCGGTCAAAAGCATATGAATAAACCTGGTCTGTTCTAACAAGGACTTATACTTTAAAAAAAGGAGAGTGTTTTTAAGCATTTAATGCGGCTGATCACATTGATCATTAAAAGTTGGATTATACCTACCATTTGATGCCCCAGTGCTAGACATCACTATAAACTGCTACACTGCAGACATCTAGTGATATGACTGAAAAATTTTTAAAGCTACTTTAAAATCATACACATACACACACACACATCCCCTAATACTGGTCTATATAGGCTTGCACCTTTCATGCCTAATGGGCTTTCCATACTAACACTGCAACATAATCAGTACACTATAGGGCAGTTTATTTCAGACAACATAATGATGTAATTCTTCATATTCAGTAACTGCCAGATAATTCCGTAAATTACTAGTAAAGTAAATTACTAGTAAATTACTATAACATTCGTACTGCCAGTTGCAATCTAAAGCCAGTTGGTACAGTTGGCCCAGTGGCAAACATTTCAGCATATTTTAATCAATATGCATACAGAGGTCTCACTAGGATTTTGAAACTAGAGTCAAGGATTCCTATTTTAGAAATAATAGGAGTCCCACCAGCAAAAGTTGCAGTCCCCTTCCAGAAAACTATGCAAGTTAGAAGAACTATTGGTTGCCATTGAGTTTAATTTTACATTCTTGTTCAGGTGAGAACTGGGAAATTTGAATTTTTTGCAGGAGGTACGAATCTGTGGATTGCTGTAGAAAGTTGTGAAATTCAAGCCAAAATTGTGAGGGTTGGCAGTTATGTATACATCATTATATACTGTTTCCAAACAAGTTGGAAATTATACAAGCAGTGAATCAAAGGTAGTAAAGACTGATGCTCAGGCCAAAATCAAAGTGCAGTATAAAAAATGCACAAGCTGGAATTTAGATGTGTCAGAAATGGGTAAAATTTAATTTGATGCATCCAAACCCCATGTTACATGTCAATTGAGAACCCTGTTATCGACTTTTATGCAAATGCTGCAAAAATGGGATATATATTTTTGGGCACTAGGTATAATAGACGTTTTTTTTAATTAAAAAAAGACCCTATATGTCTATAATCCACCAACAATGATATAAACATAAGCAATTTAATTATTAATTTCCATTTTTAAAGTGACCTTGAAACATAATCAAAAACACATTTAAAGAACAGAGAGAGAGAGAGAGAGAGAGAGAGAGAGAGAGAGAGAGAGAGAGAGAGAGAGAGAGAGAGAGAGAGAGAGAGACATTTTTTCTAGACAAGTTTCATCTGGATCTATGGGCCAAAAATGCCCCTTACAATACCTATCCTTTTGAGCATCATCCTTTTGATTTCTTTTCAGTATTAACATGAAATTTCAAAACTGAAAACCAAGAAATATAAAGTTAGGGGTCAAGGGAAGAAATTTTAAAGATTCAAAGGTTTCTACATAAAACAATAGAAATTACTATCTTGTGAATAATATTCTCACAATATCCCTCTTGTGCCACAGTAACATTAAATATCTTAACTGGGGTCTTGGAAATGCTTAATTTTACATATCTGGATGCCATTTTTTTTAAAAACGGGGATAGTGATAATAGATGGAAAAAAATTCAGATTTGTCAGTCATGATTCAGCCACCTATTTAGTGAGAAAATGAATTGTTCAATTAGCCGTGCTGATATTTATAATGACGGAATTCAGTGGCTGAATCATCCCTTGATAAAAATGTCATTTTAAGTGTACATCAAAAGAACATGATGCAACAATTGGGCTGAAAGTTCAAAGACTTGGGTAGCAAGGTGGGAAATAGTGCTGATATGTACTACAATGACAGAATTCAGTAGCTGATATGTGTCCTTGATGTACCTGTTGCCATTATAAGAGTACATCAAAAGAACATGATGCATTAGCTGGGCAGCAGGTTCAAAGGCTCTGACTTGCAGCTGGGTGGGAAAATATATTTACAGTGACTGAATTCTGGGGCAGAAAGTCTCAGATGTGTGTGTGGTCATTTATATGAGTGCATCAGATAAACAACTTTAGTTTTCATAATTGTGTTTATTTCTATGTGTAGTGCAATAAGCAGTGCAATATGATCTCAGAATCAAGACAAGTTGAGACTTAGAGAAAATAACATTCACAAATTTGGAATTAAATGGCAAACTGACGAAGATTGTAATAAGATTCAGAAGAGAGCTAAAGTTGCTAGAACTGAAAGTTCAGATGAAACAGTAGCCAAGTGTAAGAAAAGTGTGTGATGCCTAGCTTAGAGCTTGGAATAAGAACTCTTAGATTGACAAACTTCAATCCCACTCTAAAACGACAAACAAGAGTAATGTCAATGTTATAAATAATATAAAATTAAAAGATTGATGGCAACCAATAACTCTTTTTATTTACATAGTTTTCTGGAAGGTGACTAACTTTTGCAGGTGGGACTCCTATTGTTACCAAAACGGGAGTCCTATACTCCTAGTTTTAAAATCCAAGCAAGACCTCTGTAACTGGGTTTCAACATTTTCATAGCAAATAAAAACTATGCATCCTTAACACTTTCATCACTACAGACCGAAAAATCGGTCCAGGGGCAGTAAGTCCACAAACACTATGGACCGAGTTTTGGGTCTAGGGCAGTGTTATTCCTTAATGTTATAGTACCTGACTAAATAACTTTCGGGGTACCTCTAATAACTTCCTTCTTGTAATGTAGATGTTATCTTTGGATGATCTCGTGAGTTTAGCTTGTATACAACTGGAAATATCGAACAGAGTACAAACTTTTAACATGTTTTCCGAATGCTGAAATTTGTATCCAAAATGGCAGAGTTTGAACAAATTTCAGAGGAGGTTATCGGAGGATTTGAATAATTTCGACCTAGTAAATTTGGATGAAAATGAGAGAAGACGTCTGGAGAGACAATGGAATACACTTGTGGGTGACAGTAATCACAATGAAGAAAACTTTGAAGGTTTTGAACCTGAGGAATTGTATGCACCATTGTTTTGTTTGGACGAAGCTGGAAAACTAAAGAGATTTGTTTCAGTTTTCTGACAGAATTGGGAACACCCGAGTGTTAGATGGCTCCAGGAAAGCTTCGGAAAATTTTCAAATATTCTATTCAGATGAAGTGTTGGGGAAAAACTGTCTGTTTAACGAACTTCAATGCGACGATCAAATGTGGCAGAGCGTTATAGGTGTGTGGACAGATCTCACCTTGGAGATCATTTTGGTTCATTTTATATATTATGGACACCATGAAAGAAAGACTTGTGTTGTTACTGTGATTATTCACTAGTACATCTAGGGTCAATTGAACACGTTTTGAGAACTTTTCTAAGTTTTCTAAGAGGTAATAAAATAATTGTATTTTACCTGTTGTGTTACCTGTTTGTACCTGCATTTTAACAGTTGTAATAGATATGCACATTTTAATTAGTCATAAACTTTGATTTTTAGCCCTGATTTTGCCACCTAATCCAGCCAGAGATCTTTAACATTGACAAAGTTATGTTGTTTCAAAGTCCAGGAGTCATTTTGCTTTACAACTCCAAAGTTACTTAGTGTTGAGGACTCTATGCCTATAAAGTTACTTAGTGATGAAAGGGTTAACCAAAATAGATCCCACACAATCCTTATGAGGACCTTCCTGATGGTCCATAACTGAGTTTATTTTTTTTAAAACATGCTCATTTTCATCCTAGAACCTCAACGTTTAAAAAAAAACTGAAATACTGGCTCATGTTTAGTTTTTACTTTTTTCCCCCTCATGTACAGGGAACTGAGAAACATCTGTTGCTTACCTTTTAGTTCTGGAGAAAGTAAAGACTCAAGGATGCTGGGCTGCTCTCCATACCAGAATAACCACAATTCTTTCCCGAATTGTGGATGATCATCTGACCGATGTTCAGATCGTGACTCTGTCTGCTTCCGGACCTTCCTCCATACACATAAGATATCCTGCTGACTACATTTTGAATATGACACGAGGACTGGATCCTCTAAAGGATCAATGCTAGTCTTCTCTGGTTCTATTGACAATTTACGCCATTTTATACCACAAATGTCTGTCTGGAAGATAATAATTAAAACAATGTATATTACAATAAAAACTGTCATCATGGAAAAAGTTTAAAGTTTTTATAAATTCATAAGCTGTTACACAGCTCTACCAAAGACCATTAGATATGGTACTTAACAATTTGTATTTAAATTATATATACATTATTCTTCATTTTAATTCTTCATTTTAGCAGTAATTTCTGAACAGTACACAAAACAATTTACAATACCAAATCTGTGCTAATAGATGGATGAAATATGACAGACAACTGAGCATCCCATATGCTCTTTTGTTCTGTGACAAGCAGACCTAATACTAATAACAACAATATTAATAATGTGGTGACAATTCCAGTTTGGACATATTAGCCAGGCAATAATAATGTTTGGAAAATGGGCTCAACATTTTTATTGGGTGCTCTTTTTTCCCTTCAATATAATTAATTCACACTAAAGAAGATCCTGGCTGGAAAGACTTGCCAATTATTCCCAAAAATAATGGTTTCTCATGACATGTCATAATAAATCTGTGCACTGAGAAACTGGTCTCTCGAAACAGTCTCCTAACAGCTGTCTTTCAATATGGATTTTACTTTATTTGCATAAATATTTACTTGCCAAACAATTATTTAGTTAGTTGCCTGGGCTACTTGGACATGGAAATTGCCATGGCCTGAATGTGTCAGCAATTATCTCTGAACAATGCCAATTATGATCAATAAGAATTTACTTGATTTAACAGAACAGATGACAGTATGTTCATACTAAATAGGGAAATACTTGACATTTGGATGCAATTCATTTCAATCAGAACTTAACATTGTTATCATGCTTATACTGAGTGAAATATTCTGAGACACTAGGCTGATTCAGGCTGTACATGCAAGAGAACTGCATGTCACATGGTTCAACTAGGTAATTTTCTATATTGTTTTAATTATTGGGTGGGAAACCTTGTTCAATCAAAAACTTAAATAACAGTGCTAGCATTGCAAAATAAAGTTCTAAATTAATGATGGCAAAAGGAATAAAAATAATACTTTCACCTCAATCAAATGAGGTAGAATGTCCTGATCACCTCTTTTTCCTTACAAGTACCTGTTTGTAAAATCTGATTAACAAAGACAAGTGACTGCAGACAGGGGACAACTGCTATATTTTTCCTTCAGTGAAGTTGTGACATAACAAATAGAATAGAATTTAATTCTTTTGGGGTTTACAGCTATTCTGAAATGGTTTCATGTCTAGTTTGTAAACATAAAGTCAATAATAATTAACTTCATGTACTCAATTTGCAAAGCATAAAAGGGTTTTAAACACAATGTGTATCACTGTCACTAATTAGTCAGATGGATGGTGCAATAACTTGTCCAAATAGTCACGACATATTACAGTATGTGCTTCCTGATCATATGCAAGCAATCATGTACACATACAACCCACCTGCCAAATCCAGTTAATACTACTGTCATGGCAAATATTTTTAAAGAAAGTGAAACAAACATTTGGGATTTAAATCAGTATTTTAAAAAGCATTTCCAACTGAATACACGTTAAGAATCTTGAATCACAAGGGGTATAACCGATTACATTCCACGTGCGATGCACTATTGGTGAACTTGGCGTGTGGTGAAACACGGACATGTACACTCACAAAAATTGACAACTGAAATAATGCCTATGCATCTTATTAAAAAAACTACGAATTTGTCATTAAACGTATGCACTCTGTAAAATGTTATTATGTCAATTTTAATTGCAATGTTAAGCAATGCGATTCCTGCTTAACAGGTGACATATCTGTGATAAATGACCTCATTTGTACATTATAAACAAAATGATGCTTAGCAGCAAATTCCAAGTTTATAACAAAGGAAATGACACAACAAATACATCACCTTTCTATTTCTAGTTGAAAGAAATATTATTATAATACACTACATGTTATACGCAACCTAATTATCCTTGAACAATAGCAGATAATAATATAGCCACAATATTTAAAATCATGCAACCTACCAGAGCGAAGAGATTTGTGTAACAATCTTCGAGAGAGCACCCGTTTCCGATTGGAGTTGGGTTACTCATGGTCTCTCCATCGTCTCACAAAGCATAGAGATGCTTCAGTTGACTTTCAGATATCCAAAAAGGATGAATTCATTTTTTTCCCCAACCAAATCATAGATACTTCGCATAATATGGCGACAGCAATGGCGACTTTCTTGGAACAACAAGGCGGCAAGGGAATCAGTCATTGATTGGCCCGGCAAGGTCACGTGGAGATTGACCTATTTACTGCTGAGCATGGCAGCCGTGAAGTGCCCGTTGTGGGTGTTGAACTGTACTTCGTACCGATTTCTTTAAACAAGTGGTTACATCAATTAAAAACATCCAACCACCGATTCCACGATGCCATTTGCTATTCCATCTTTTTGCTGGACCGTTCTGTATTTGGTAGTGGGCTTATGGTTCACTATGAGGTATTTGATGGCCATTTATTCCACTGTCCCAGACTCCTGTCTCGGGGGTTGTCTCAAAATTGAAAGTTTGACAACAAGTCCTTGGTTTCTTGACAAAGTTTAATGATACAGCTGTGCGATTGTATTTACTACCGTTTAACCCACGAGCACGAGCCCGTATATTGTATAACCTTACAACGAGAAGCCTATTGCAGAGTAATTAATGATTCCATTTGTAAAGATAAATCTGAAAACTGATCTTTCGTTACTTTCAAAACAAAAATCTACAACTCTTGAGTGTTTCCTTGTTGATTTCATAATTAATATAAGGATCTGAATTTAATGCAACGAAGAGATAGAAAACTATCACACCTGTACAAGGATATTAAATTTATAACTGTTTTCTTCAGAGTTTTTTTTTTTTACTCTAATATTTAGAATCTAACAGCTGATCCATTAGCACACCGAGAAGGAATATATATTATAGAAAGTTAGTACTACATTTGGTATCTTATGTCAATTTTCAGCTGGTATACCATTTTAGTTGTATGTTCAAGTTGTGCTTTATTTTCTGATGCGAGAGTTAAACCTGCATTACTACAGCATTCACATGTTTAAAAGAATATTTTAATATACTTTTTGGCTGAATAATTATACTGATTATTTGCATGAAATTATCAGCTTTTACCTGTCATCAGGGAACACGGTGAAAAGAGCTCAGTTTTCTTCCTTTGGTGTGCATGTAGTGGATTTAAAGAAGACTTTAGCCAGTTCACACTATTTCAAATATGCACACATGCATATGATTCTGCAGGGCTTCATCAGAGGCTTTATTTCAGGACTGACAGATGAAAATTTCATTCCAATTGACTACTGGTTCATGACAAGCTATTTTATGCCTCCTTTAACATAAATCCTATTTTTGCCACTGAAGTGTCTTTCTTCTGAGGATTACAGCTGGAGTTTTTTTAACTATAAAATATCAAAATGCAAGATTTAAATTTAAAGAGGTTAGAAAACATGAGACTGTCCCTAGTATGCAGCCCTGCTTCATTCCATTTGTGACTGGAAAGGGATCTGATGTCTCACCATTGTTTTGGACTCTATCTTCCATACCATCATAGAATTGCTGCACCATAGTGATAAATATCCTTGGGCATCCATGCTTGGCCATGATCTTCCAGAGGCCTTCTCTGCTGACAGTGTTGAAGGACTTGGTCAGGTTGACATAGGTAGAGAAAAGGTTAGTATCCAGCTCTTGGATTTTCTCATGCAAATGCCTAGCAGTGACACCATGTCGATGGTCCCATGCTCATTTTAGACTCCAAAATGACTTTCTGGTAGGAGTTCATGGTGAAGGTATGATGTGAGATTTTGAGGAGAATCCTGGTGAGTATCTTGCCTGCAATGGAGAGCAAAGAGATATCTTGGTAGTTGTCATGAAGATCTCCTTTGATGGAGCTACACCACCTTCCTTGTATATTTTTGATGGGGTTGAGTCTGAGCCATGAGCCTTGCCATTAGAGAGCAGGCATATTGCTTACTGGATCTCTAACATAGTAGGTAGGTTATCCAGTGATTCATTGTCTGGTATCTGGGGCAGCCAATCAAAGGCTTCATCACCAATGGATGTTGGGTGGTTCAGGACACAGTTAAAGTGCTCAGCCCACCTTTTGAGGATCTTCTCTTTGTGTGTAATCAGTATGTTCCCATCAGCACTGAGGATATGGGATGCTCCTGATGATAATGGACCATAGACTTCATTCAGCACATCATAAAACCTCATCATATCATGTTTGACACAGTGGTTTTGGATATCATCAGCTTTGTTACTCAGTAAGGAGTACTGCATCTGCTGAAATTTCTGTTGAACAGTAATGTGGATGTTATTGAAGGCATCTTTCTTTGAAGTGGACTTTGGATCATTTAGGTATGCTTTGTGGAGGCAATGTTTTTCATCCAATAGCTGCCTGATTGATGTTTTTGCAATTTTCATCAAACTGGTCCTTGTACTTTATGGGGGAAAGCCCTAAGATCTATGTGGTAGTGTTGTAGACCAGCTCTCTAAGGGTTGTCCAGGCTGTCTGTTCATTCTGGGTATTCAGAAGGGTGGTTTTATAGTGTGCTGACAAAGGTTGATTTGGAGTTCAAGTTCTTCAGCTTGGCGATATTCAGCCATTTTGGAATCTTGCCTTGCAGGTGCCATTTAGATTAGATATGGATATTTAGCTTGGTTGTCAGTTCAACATTCTGCACCTTTTTTGAAGATACGACTGAGACAGTTGGCATAGATAGTTTTGAGCCATCTGCCAAATGAACTGACTTAAATTATAACATCCAACATACATACAAGACAATAGCACATGCAGTAGAACCTGTCTTGAAAGATCACCCCTTCTGCCAAAAAATAATGGTCTCTCATGACAGGTGGTCTTTCATGATAGGTCAAAACACTATATAACCAATAAATCCATTCAAGGAGAAGGTAGTTTTTCAAGACAGGTGGTCTTTCACAGCAGTGGTATCACAAGACGTGTTTTACTGTACTATATTCTATAGCACATGCTTTGTACAGCTTAACCTGCCTTGAAAGCCCACTCCTTCTGCCAAAAAATGATGGTCTCTCAAGACAGATGGTCCCTTATAACAGGTCATACCACTATATAATCATGTTGGTGTTCATTTGCAGCTGGTTTGACTGGAGTTTTTTTCAGTGTTTTTATGGAGTGAAGTGGCTGAGAGTCAACCCTAGATGGAATCCCGGTCCATCACAAGTTATGCCCCAACAGATGCTGGTGTCCATTTACAGCTGGGTTGACCTGAACTAGTGAGATTAGATGCCTTTTTCTGGGGCACTAGCTATAATCATAATTACCAAGACTAAAACCAATACTTGTGTTAATTTCCAGGCACCTGTCTATGAGGTCCAAGATTTGTATAATTTCTGGAAGATAATGCACGTGAACTAAAGTTTTTATCACTTTTACTCACTATCATTAAGTCACAGATAGTGTTGTTTAAGGGCAGAATAAGAACTGAAGAGATCCTTCAAAATTTATTTTTTAGGTAACATATGCATAAACTGAGCAGGAACTAATGCAAAAACATGTGCATTAGTTTTACCTCGGATTTTTTGCAGAAAAGCCAACTAGTTATCATCAATGTCAATAAAAATCAGAAGAATAAATATTAGCATAGAATGAAAAACTAAGATGGTACATCATTTTGTGAACATTTTGCAAAGTATGAGAAATATTTTACAGGTATGTGAACTTGCTATCTCCATATGTTGCAGCCACAGTTCCTACGAGCCAGCTACACTTCTACATGTACAACAGTTAAGTTTTTACATGCCATATTTAGCATTGATACATAAGATTTTTAGGTATGATTTAATATGTTAGTACATACATTCCCTTACAGGATCTTGGCATTGGTTTTACAATTCCTGATCAAAAGAGGCACTGGAATCTTGGTGAAGATTGGCAGTGTCGGCCTTGGAAGCTTCTATAATGTCCACATTGGAATCAGGAAAGGGCTGCATGTGGTAAGACATAGGCACATTTAGAATCATTTGAGCTATGAAAAAATAAAATTTATGTTTAAGTTCTTTATGAAAGAATTCATGCCAGAGGACAGATAGCTTCAGGGTATAAGTGTTGCTATCCGATGTCAAACTTTGTTCTAACACATGGAACCTGATTTTCTTTCTGCCTTCATAGCCTAAAGAATGGATCCAATTGTATTCAGATTTAAAAAATGACAATCTTTTCACAAAATTCATTAAGTTTGATGGTTGATTTTGTTGTTAAAATATGCCAGTAACAGGGACTTGTGACTCATAAGATGGTGTAGGTTACAGCTGATAGTCAGTAACTATCTAACAGTGTCTTGCAACTACAATGAAAATCAACACTGTTTTTATGTCTTGTCTGAAGTGATAGTGAATGTTTCTATTCTAAGTGAATATTTCTTCATATGTTAAAAAATAATGAGATAAATCACTTGAAAACTTTTGTGTTTTATATGAGATAATTCATGCAGCAGCAAATATACATAAAAACCAGAGGTTATAAAGAACACAAGACTGAAGGACTACATATAACAGAACCTTGTCTTGAGGTCAGCTGCATTTTTCACCCATGTTAAGAGGGTACTTGCCGATAAAGGACAAAATTAAGGCAGTCTTTTATTATGGCTACTATGAACTGCGTCATAGTGAGGAAATACTGTAATAATTGTTGTTTGTCTAATTATTTATTAAGAGCAGTGTCTCATTTATCTTAATGGAGTAAGGCAAGATAAAGAATCAGCAAACAATGATATTTTAATTGGCATTATTCACAATAGTATGAAAGCGACAGTAATAAAAAAAAGTCTCTCGAAGAGACAGAGGCTCTATGGAACTGAAAAGAATTTCCAGGAATTCAAGACAGGACCATGTCTTTCTTGTAACTGCTGAGTGTTGAAACCATCTCTGACATTCTTCAGCAATAACAAGATTTTCAAGATGGCTAATGTGGTAGCCATTTTGGACATCAGATAAGCACCAAGTTCATTTAGGACAAACCAGACTTGATAAAAAAAATCTTCTTCTGAAAATTCCATGACAGGATTATATTCCTTTCAAGATGGTCACTGTGGTGCCTATACCAGACACCATTTTCATTTTGAACCATTTCATTTAGATTGGCACCGTTTTCATTTTTGACCATTTTATTTAGATTGGCACCATTTTCATTTAGTGAAATCCCCTTCCCATGGAATGGCTGTGTTTCATGGCAATTCAATAAGTAGTTTAGGAGTAGTAGTGTTAACAAACTTATGCTAATGGACCGTTTATGGATGTTAGACTAGACAATAAGCTCTTCAGGTCCATGTCTAGTAGCACTAATAATAACAAAAGCATCATTAATATTATTTTTAGTTGAAGTGCAGCTTCTATGGTGTTAATACAGGTATATACAGCTGTTCCAACAGCTGTTTTGTAAAATTATGGTACCATTATATTTTAGAAAAGATAATTTGGTAACAATCTCAAATTTTGTCAAGGTAATTCATTCTACATTTCAAGTTTTCAGTTTGCATATATTTCCTAAACCCCTCAATAGATTATCATCATATTTTATTTGAATAATTATGAAGAAAAGACAATTTGTTCTAAATCAGACTCACTTGCTCCTTTGTACTACATTCTTATTTACCTGTATAACTTTAGGGTCAATGCCAAAGCCACAGATAATTTGTTATTGTTTTTGTTAAAGTTTGACCATTTGCTTATATTTCCTTAAACCATGATTGATTTTCTTTATACTTCGAATAAATCATTACGAAACTAAGACAATTCACTTAGTGACATGCACAATTGCCCTATGACCTTTGGGTTAAGGGCACAGTCATAGAAAATTTACATCAAGGTTATGATTATAATTTTTTTTTCTCTTTCCTCAACCATTTTGTGGATTTTATTTATACTTTGGATAAATCATTTTGAGACTAAGACAATCCATTTAGTGACATGCACATTTATCACTTTGCTCATAGTATCAAGGTTACATTAACAACATTATTTAGTCATTTGGTTTTATAGTTTTTCATTTGGTTGCGTTTCTTAAATGGATTTTCTTCATGCATGCTGTGAATCATTATGAAGCTAAAGCAAATGATTATCATGCAGTCATCTGGTTTGTGTTAAATTATTTCATATCCTTTTATTTCTTAGACACTGGTTGAATCATTATGAAGCTAAGACAAATCATTTTGCAACACGCTTGTTCTCCCATTGAATCTTGGGGCCAAGGTCGCTTCTTATATGCCATTGTATTGATAGTGGGCTCAACATGCAGGCTCTTGCCTTTTCTTTATCTCCTTTATGTGGAACAGTCTGGCATTTGTGTTGTAGCATCCAGTATCAGAAAAAAAATAATTTTTATTTACCTCACACAGTTATAAGGTCATGTGAGCTTAGGATGAGTTTTAGTTCAGTATGTGTTATTAGTTGTGCATTGTTCATCCAGACACTCAGGAAACCATAAAATTATAAAATTTCAATTAAGCTTGGTACATGGGTTTATATCTTCAAAATCTCAATGGAGGTATATAATGACCTTGAGCCATGCATATTATTGTGGTGATCTTACATCTGATTGGCTAAATTTGCTCTTACTCTGGAAGCCATATTTCTATCTACTATTGATCAAATGTGCTCATGAATGAAGTCAGTAATGAACAAGATCCACATATACTGTTAAGGTGATCTTGCATCTGATTTGCTGCCACTCCGGAGGCCATATTTATGATCTTAGATCAAACTTGAAATTTATCATTATATCATTATGATCTTGGATGAATTTGATATGATCAAGATCCATGCATACTAATGAGACATTCATGTACTTGCATAACCATCAGGAGGTCATATTTCTGATCCAGTTTTGATCTCAAATTTTAAATATTGGCTTGTATCATCAAACTCATTAATGGGGTCAGTAATAAGTGAGATCACATATACTAATGAGGTAGTTTTTCATCTGAAAGGCTGATTTTGTTACCATTCTGAAAACCACATTTCTTGTCCAGTTCAGATCAAGATATTGAATAAATTCAGTAATGAGCAAGATCAATGATGATCTAATCTTGCATCAAACTTTCTGATTTTTATTACTATGGAGGCTGTGTTTCTGATCTGATCTGATCAAACTTACAGTATATACTGGTATCATCCAAATCTTTGACAAGTTTAATAATGAGCAAGATGCACACATAATAATGAGGTGATTTTGCATCTGATTGGCTAAATTTATTGCCATTTTGGAAGCCATATATCTGATCTGATTTAAATCAAACTTACATGAGCTTATTTTTTTTAACGTGCATCTGATTGGCTTAGCTTGTTACCAGTTTGGAAACCATATTTGTTTGTGTGTGTGTGATTTAGATTTTTAACGTAGCTTTAAAAAAATTTTGGTCATATTGCTACGATGTCTGCAGTGTGGCAGTTTATAGTGATGTCTAACACTGGGGCATCATGTTGTAGACTTGTAGCATGATGCCCCACCCAGTCACATTATTTTGACACCAGGTCGACCAGTCCTAACACTAACCTCTTAATGCTGAGTGCCAAGTGAGGCAGCTGTTAGTACCATTTTTGTAAGTCTTTGATATGACTCTGCCAGGATTTGAACCTATGAACTCCTGCATCTGAGGTGAACACTCTAACCACTAGGCAACCGGAGACGTATGAAACTGTATTTGGGATCTGAATTTGATCAGACAAGTAGTATATGCTGGTATCAAGATTACGGATAGTTTTAGACACTACTGGACAGTTGTTTAGTGAAGTTTCATCCAACAATGACATATTACAGAAAAATGAACACTATAATCTACTATAAAAAAATATGAAAACTAACTAATGATTTTTTTTGAAAGTATGCTTGTAAGATTTTGATTGTGGTATTTAAGTTAATTCCTTATACTAATGATGGCTTATACTATATATTGAACTGACAATATCACTAATCCCCTCTCTTATGTTTATTTTTGACAACATAAAGGGCTATTTTGAATAATTTCCTGTGACAACTCACAACTAATCAGTACGAGTTCACTGATATTATAACAAATTAGCATGCTTCTCATCTCCCCTTAAGTATCATGATTTTGAAATATTTACCACTGTAGCAGACAACATGATAAACAGTTTAATTAGGCTGTTCATTTGCAAGCCAAGTTTCACATTTCATCTTACAAACAATCACTTAACAAACCAACTCATTTTCAAGCCTAACTCAAAGTAAATGTAAATCTGATTACAGCAATGAGTTCTGTTTGAATTTATAAATACTAGGCATGTGCTAATTAGGCTTATGACTTCTGCCATAAAATTATGTCTTCTGACTTCTGCCATAAAAATAAGGTAAGAGGCAAAATTTTCCAGTGAGACCAATGAGTGAGATCCAGGATTAGTGTTGAGGTAATCTTGCATCTGATTGGCTGAACTGATTGGCAGAGCTGATTGGCAGAGCTTGTTATCACACAAAAAGCCATGATTCTGATTTGATATTGATTAAACATGGAATATGGACTTATATCATCAAGATTTTTGACAATTTTGCAAGAGTGCAAAGTTCTTGAGGTTCCTACATATTAATTAGGTGATATTATCTCATTTTTAATTATGCTTCAAATGTAGGCTTATGCACTTGAGACCTTGCATGAAGTTGATAATGTGCATGATGCTTGCATATCAATGAGGTGATTTTGCATGTGTTTGGCTTTTCATTGATCTAGAGACTGTATTCCTGATCCAGATTTTATCAACCTTGATTAGTTAGCTTAAATCATTAAAATCTTCACTGAGTACAATTATGAGCACAGCTAATGCATATCAATGATGTGATTTTGCATTTGATTGGTTGAGTTTGTTAATACTTTATCAAGTATTTCTGATCATCAAGATATATACTTGTTAATGAGATGCTCTTAAGTATGATTGCCTGAGCTTCTCCCCACTTGACAGACTGTATTTCTGACCCAGTTTTAATCCGACCTAGTAAACAGACTAATATGAAGGTTTTGGATAATTTTAATTTATAGCGAGGCCTGTATACACTGAGCTGGTATCTTGTATCTGATACAGAGATTAGGGGATCAGTTGAAAGACTGTAGTTTTTATTGGATTTGGCTCGAACTTATTAAAAAGGCCTGTGTTATCATGATCTTGGTTGAGATTGATTATAAAATTCATAAATATTAATGGTGTGGCTTTGTATCTAATTGGCCCAGCTAGTCAACAATCTTTCATACTTGTGTGTCTGATCAGATTTTGATCAAACTTGTTCATTAGTCTTATTAATAAAGTGTTGGGTGAGTTTAAGGTTATGTGCAAGATATGGGCATATTAATGAGGTAGTCTTGTGTCTGATTTTGAAGATCAAACTGACCTATAACTTATATTATCATTGTCATTGACAGGATTTATCGAAAGTGACATTTGTGTATACTACAGCGATTCCAGGAAAATGGTTTCAATTACAAATGCAACATGTAGCCAATGTTGCTAAAGTTTACTTACAATAACTGGTCAAATAATCATATTTTTTCCATTGTGACATTGTTCTGATCAACATAACAGACATATCAAACATGATTCAAATTTTTCTATGTTGGTTTTAGAATTCTGAATGCGTCCAGAATTTGATGAAATTGCATATCGCCAGGCCTGTAGATTTTCTGAAAGATAATGAAATTAATAGTTATTCCAAATCTCATTCAAAAAAACTATTTAAGTTCAATTTATGTATAGGTAATATTAAATGTGGGATCACAAATTGTATCCTTGGAAATAACATGTTGTGTTTCTAATATAAAAATACTTTTTGATACACATTGCTTTGTTGTTCTTTCTCTATCTCTTTAATTCATTTGCCTTTTTTCAATGACTTCAGCACAAGTATCAGTATTTTAATATTGTTCTTGAGCTAATGGGCTACTCATACACATTTTCAACACCCCATGGGTAGCCTCATTTCCCTATGCAGAGCTTCCTTAATTTGATCTGTTAAGGGGAATCTGGTCTTCAATCCAGTATTTACAGGAAAAGACCAAGCTAAAGGTCAAAGAATATTTAATTAACATGTATATTAGGTCTGCATCATAGCCATGTGACCTACTGACAATGGAACCCATAATTACCAGTACAACAAAAATGATTTATTTATTCAGGTTTTAATTGCCAATGGAATATAATAGTGCCCTTGTAGTATTTACATAAGGAATAACACAATTGACAGGTAACTGATTCCTAAACAATATAGAATAGTCTCTTTCTCTCTCTCTCTCTCTCTCTCTCTCTCTCTCTCTCTCTCTCTCTCTCTCTCTCTCTCTCTCTCTCTCTCTCTCTCTCTCTCTCTCTCTCTCTCTTTATTTTTTGGAATACTTAATGAAAACAAATGGGTACAATTAAATGCTACCTTTCATGTTGAGATATCTTTTACTTTTGCATATGTTACTTAAAATAAAGAATTCTTTTCACAGAAACTTGTTTAAGGTACAAGTCAGAATACTGAATCTCTCTCTCTCTCTCTCTCTCTCTCTCTCTCTCTCTCTCTCTCTCTCTCTCTCTCTCTCTCTCTCTCTCTCTCTCTCTCTCTCTCATATAACAACAATCAGATTCTTAAGAGCAGAATTACACAAATTTGTACATTTGTTTTGTATGTGTGTGCCATCGACCTTGTTCGGGTATGATCCCTTAATTTTTCATACATGGTCATTACCACAAAATTATAATTATTTATTTTACATATAATTTTTCATACACTGAAATTAATAATTATTTTTTTGTGTATGAATAATAACATTAAATTTGGTACATAACAATACATCAGTATAAGTGAAAATTCATGACAAACACAACCCAACACATCAGATTGGTACAGTTTGTGATTTTTCCTATGTTGCATTTAGGAACCAGACCTACATAACATTGTTTTCTCCAGACACATAATAATTAATATTTTAGGAATATAATTTAATCAGATAATATGTGGAAAAGATAATATCATCTTATTTTAGAAAAAAAAAACTATATATCTTTTTATCTATTGCTTATTTTATATACAGTTGTAACTGCCATAACTCCAACCTTCATAATGTACACAGTTTTATACTTGATTCCTAGTAGATATTTATGTGCATTTTTTAGAGGTTATAAACACTTTTTATAGGAATGAATATAATAAGTCATTCATCAATAACAGTAATTATTTAAGAAATTGTTTCCAAGAACATAACCTCCATAACTTAACATCCACATAATATTAAATCTGGCATAGCTCAATAACCAAATATAATTTGTATGTAGAAATTGAGAAAAAAGTTTCTGATTAAGAAAAAAAATGATTGTGTATCTAAAATTTAATATTTTATTTTTGCATATTTTGCACATCTACATCTAGAAACTGAATTTTTCATGTTGTTTTTATAAAACTTGGTAAGTGGGTTCATACTTTGGATGACTTTGATTGTGAACACTAGATTATGCATACTAACATTCATCTTTGGAATGAATTTTTCAGGATATAATCAGATAGGTACAATCAACACAACAAACATTTTGGAAAGAATTTATGTATATGTACTTATGGATTTTGTCCAGACATAGTATTTTATTTTGCTTCAACAAACAAATTGCTAGTTAGCACTCTGACATTAATTTTAAGGTAAAGGTCATTACTTAGCTTTATACCTGTAATTGCTTGTGCACTTGTTAAAATAAATAAGTATGAATGAACTTTATAAAACATGATTTGTAGATTTATTTGAAGACTAGCTTGTTGAGTTGAGTGGTTGAACTTAATTATATGATCTTGTGAATACAACAATTAAAGCAAATAGTAGTTATGGATTTAAGTGAAGTTCCAGAGACATAATGACATTGATGTTCAATTGTCTGTCAGTCTTCTGTAGGCAAGGTAATTTTTACAACATAACTTATGTTTGCTAGATCTTTTTTCTTAAACCTCTCATTTGTGGCTTACCCAGGGGTAGAAGCAGTAGCCTGTTCATCCAGGATATTTGTCAGTGGAGCTGCAAATTTTGATTTTTCTTTCTGCGTTTAAAATCTGGTTTCCCCTATCAAATTTTTATCAAACTTCACAGGTAGACCACCCTTGGTCAGGGTCTGCTTATGAAACAATATTAGAATATCAAGGTCACTGGAGCCCAACAAGTAAGGTTTCATGGAACCAATTGTCTACACAGGGGTAGAGGCACTTCTGTATTGATTCTTGAGTTCAAAGGTAAAAATCATAGCAGATTCATAGTTGCTATTACTTTTGAAGAAGGGCACCTCTATTAAGCCTGTGAATGATATATCAAATTGATCAAGGTCATATGATATGTCATTACAAAATTATGTTAATTTTACATTACAGTAGCTAGGGATGAGTCATTCTTTTGACATGTTTTTTTTTTTTTTTAAGCCTGGCTGCTCAAAGTGTACTGGCCACTTTGTCCTTTTGTTTATTACCCTCCCATGTTAAAGTTATATAGTTCAACTCCACATTTAGCTTAAGTGATGTCATGAAACTGGATGTTTTCTGTGTTTGATGAAATCACAAAATTAATGGTGAGGCTGAGGAAGATGAGAGAAAGGAAGATGAATGAAAGAAATATAGATAACTGAAATTTCTATTAAAGAAAAGTTTTTATGCATTTAATTCATGTCTATCTCTCTTGCAGGAAATTGACAAATTATGGCTGTCCAGCTGTTTTGTGAATGACAGTATACGGTGAGTTAACGTTATGAAGTATAGTCTTGTCCACACCTGTACTTGTCTGTAGCAAAAATGTTAGTGTTCATGAATATTGTTGTACTAGAACCCACTAATCTTGACACATGCTGGCCTTAGGTATTAAACCCAGGACTACAGAGGTATAAAGTGAGCACCTTATACACCATGTAAGGCCATGCATGAGTGGTCCTTACTACTCTTTTTAACTTCATTAAAGTTTCAATTAAATTATTTTGTTTACTTCTTCGAACTAATCAAGGTCAATTCTAGGGTACATGATTGCATTTTGAAAATATTGCACCCAAAAATTAAATTTAACAGACATAAATCATATGTCAAATTGGCAAGCCCTACACTTTTCTTCACTGAAAGTTACATCTTTGAGCTCACCTCTGTGAAGTAGAAAAGAGCTATTGTCAAAAAGTATAGATGTATGTTCAGCTTCACTGCATTTCAATTATACTTTCTTTCTCATTGCTAAGAAGCAGTTGGAATGGGTTTCTTAGGACCCACCCCATGGCAAGGAACATAAGGGAATTAATTTTGTATAATTTGATACATGTACATTATAATTTTTTGTGAAATTTTACATTTAGCTCAGATTTTTTGCACTCTGTAGTACATATATGCTGTTAGAACTGGAATCAAGAAAATTGACGAGAGGATGCATCTTGATAAGTACTACACCATTATTCCATTATTGCAAAACTAGGTTAATGCATCTCATATTTTATGCTTCATTGACTGGTTCAGTTTTTGTGCTTTAAGTTTGCTCTTGGCTTTTCCACCTGCAGGCTAAGTCAGGGATGTATAACAGTCCCAATGCATCCTTTCTGCATGTTGTAAGAGGCAACTAATTAAGACAGCCTTTTTGCCCTGTTATGCATCCCACAAAGAAGTTCCAATTGAGAAGGTTTTGTATTTTTTAAATAGTGTAGTTTGTTTCCGAAATAAGAAGGTATATAAAGGATTTAACCCATTTTTGTTTCATTTATACCTTTTGCAATACCTAAACTTACTTGCAACAGTATAGCCATGATTTTGCTGATGTGTTGTTAAACCTTTACATAAATACAGTACATACATTATATTACATACATACAAACCATTCATGTTAGAATAATCCATTTTAATGATTACAAACATTTCTGTTTATATCAAACCTGTACAAGGGAAGGTCATTGTGACCTACATTTCATAATTTATTGGCTTGGGTTAAGTTTTCCCATATTTGCTCATGACCACATTGGTTTTTGCAACCTGTATACATATTGTTATACCTGGAATCATGATATTGATGGGTACTACATTGTCATCATGAAAATATGTCATTGTGACCCATTTTTCATGATTCACTGACTAGAAAATCATTAACGTGGATGATTGTATGTTTCTATTATTTCTGCACCTATACAACAAAAGAAGGTCACTGTGACCTAAATTTCACACTTTTCTGGTTTAAGTTTTTGTGTTCAGTTCATTTCATGTACATTATATCCTGTACATTATATCCTAAATGAATGGAATCATGAAACTAGGTGAGGAACTGCATCTTGATGAGCACTGCTCCATCACTGTAGCAATAGATAGGTCATTATGACTTATGATGTTGGCTTCACTACCATTGATGAAATATTGAATCTTTTACTGGCATTGGTTAAGTATTTGCATTTAGCTCATGGTCAAATAAGTTTTAGGAATTTGACAAGGAAATGCTATTTATTTATATATGGAAATGATGTGGTAATTAACCTATTTTAGTTAAACATAAAGTATAGATCACAGTGACCTTGTTTAGTTGTAAGGGTTGTAACAAAGACTCATTAAATTGATGGTTATTACATAAACTGCACACAATAAATAATGTTAAACACAGCATTTCTGTAAACTCACTGAAACATGAAATAGAGGTCACATAGACCTCTATTGCAATAAGGATATTGTGCATCTTAAGTTGCATTCTCTTGCAACAATGGTCATAATGTCCATTCATCCATCTGTCCATCAGTCTACAGTCAATGTTTCATGAATGTTTTATTAAAGGGCACAATCAGTTTTGTTTCATCTTAGGACAATCAGGATACATTTTAGCCATGAATGAAAGCTATGGTTTTATCTCATTACAGAAGTTAAAGACTCTTTTTTCCTGCAAGAATAATGTGTTTATTGAAAACAAAGATTTAACTCAGCCCTATGAATTAAAATTTGGAATTTTTAGCATATACAGTGTATTATACTGTGCTATCCAGTTTTGTAAGTGACTTATATGCATGCTTGTAAGTTGAATGCAGCTTGCAAACAGTATAGACCCTGATCTGATGTCTCATAATGTACTGGAAGATCATAGTCCATGTGGCTAGTTAATGCTAACAAATTGCATAGATCCAGATTCATTGGCACATTATGCAATTTCAGATATGGGTCTGTGCTGGTGGTTGTTAGATCAAGTATGTATGGTATGTAAAATTGGCATTGGAAACCAAGATAAATTTCTTCATCACAGCAGCAACATTTCTGATTTTACAACGTTTTAAGGCAAATATGTCAAATGTACAAATTCTGAACTTCATATTATTTTCATCAGATTTTTTGTAATTTTTTGACACAAATGCATTGATTTAGGATTACTAAGATAGATAACGCCAGGTTTGTAATAGATGGCATATTCGGGGTTCCAATTTTTAATTCTTATTCTGTTTGAAAAAGTTAACATGGAGGGAGCTCAATATAATATATACTGTGATTGGTCACTTAATGAATGTACTATATGTAATCGCTTAAAAGTCAAGTCAAACTGCAGTCAACTAAGATCCAGAGTTGTTGTAATATAATGCACCTGCAGATCAAGGTCTATGTTTCTGTTCTACTGATTACTCCTAAGAAACTGCAGAAGCCCAGATCTGCCAGAGTATTATGCAATGGTAGATCTGGGTCTGTGCTGTTTGCAGCTGAGCTTGTCTTATAAGCAAGTATATGTGGCATTTTCATATATTATTTTTTATAACCAATGCCTTGCTTGGTATTTCCATTCCAATTACACAGCTAATTATATACACTATGCCCTTGTGCCAGTGACATCTTTTTGTAGTCTTTGTTGCAAGAATGTTCACTCCATTATGCCCACATACAATACCAAGAAAATAAAGATAAAAGATTATTACAGTTTATTTTAAACTGAATTGGGGACATACATTGTTCACGGAATAGATTGTGCTCATTGCCAAAGAAGCATAAGACAATCAGTTTCATTAGCTGATAAATGTTCTGATTTTCATTAGCATGGACTCCAATCAAGAGCACATAACTCCACTTATTTCCAAAATAGTGTGTAAAGGTAGGTTGAAATGTAGACTAAGATTTCCAAAATGTATTCCTTATAGAGGAGACAGGAGAGGATGATAATGAACATGGATCCATTAATTTCTGAGATAAATGTTCATATTTTCAGCATTTTATACTTTGAATCAGTCATTGTTGTGTCACACTATAACTCAGTTCGCTACAGTTTCATTGTCAACTAAAATTACTGTTACATGACCAGTGGACATGGTTATTTCAGTGGACAAAGAAATTGCAGTAAACCATGCTGTAGTCTGATTCTGGAATGAATAATTTAATGTTTTTTAATGCTTGAAAAGTGAATATTAATTGAAAAATTAATAAATCCACAGCTTGAGTTCCTGTGTTAATGATGTGTTTGAAGTTCTTGAATAAACAGAAAAATGGTATCTGCAACCCATTGACACCACTTTTTAAACTTTATTACATGAGAAAAAGTTTTATATTTAGTGGAGAGGCAATTAAGATGGTCTGCTAGTGTTAGATAAAATAGCCTCCTGGGGATTTATTATCATAAATGTTTTGTATAGTGCTTGTTAGGAGTGTTTAAAACAGACAGCAGCAACGTTTTGGACAAAATTCAGCCACTATGAAAGAAAACTGCATCATATATAGGTATAATACATATACATATTCAGTTATGATACATATAATATTCTGATAGCTTCATCAACATAAGTCATACCTGCCAGCCTTCTAGGCTGTGCTGGGGTTGTTGGTGGGGTTAAGACTCAAAATGTGGTTTGTGATTCCTAGGTTAGGGTCGGTGCACTCATCCCTAATAAACAGTGCTTTAAAATTGAGAAAAAGTTATTTGCTTATATAAGTCATTAGAAAATGACTTTAATTTCAAATTTGAATTAAAGAAAATAAAACACATTGTGTTCCAAGCATTTAATACACTTTTAGACCAAAAATAGCTCCATAAACCACAAGTTCTAAAATTTTGTATTTGCCTCTTACTTCACAGCTTTTTCAGCCATCATTTTATTGCAGCTACAATTTGGCATTTTCTTTAAAAATGAATCAAACTCCTGTACTGCACCAAATTCAAACACAATGACCTATCCAACCTGCTGTCAAATTTCCAGTTTACATGTCCAAATGCTTTGGCCCAGTGAAAGGGACTCTATTGTGGGCAATAATAGAAGGGGCCACAATATTCATCCATCTTGTCAGAACTGCAGGTAGTTTGGGTCAACTGGTAGCACTTGTAATTTACTGATTCTGTGTGACTAGGAAGCAGGTCTTGTATGAAAGGTGAACCAATAAAGCCCAGAAGAGCACTTCAAATGGTGCCTTATTCAGCCATGTTACATCCCTATGGTGTAGAAATGACACAAAGTATAGGTATAAATTGAAGTCAGGTAGCATCCCTATGGAATAGAAATGACACACAGTATATGTGTAAATTGAAGTCAAGTAGCATCTCTATGGTATAGAAATGACACAAGGCATAGGTATAAATTGAAGTCAGGTAGCATCCCTATGGTATAGAAATGACACAAGGTATAGGTATAAATTGAAGTCAGGTAGCATCCCTATGGTGTAGAGATGACACAAAGTATAGATATAAATTGAAGTCAGGTTACATCCTTACGCAAGCTAAATAATTGCTTTTAAAGTCTTGTTTGAAACTGCTCATTATTATACCAAAATAGCATGTCTGTATAGCAATATTGACAATATCCCACTTGAAAATGTCAAAAATTGCACCACTTCACTGTATGTAAATATACTTAGCAAGAAAAGAAAAAGTATAAAGATGATTAAAAATATGGTATAGAATTTGTCTAAAATTATTTGTAGGGGTTTTCCTCAAAAATCTAATTTAAACAATAATTAAGAAGTCATGTTTTGCATTGCCTGTAGATGTCTGTGCATTTGATAATTAATTTTCTGCATTTATAATGACCTTAAGAAAGAAAATGATCCCACTGAATAATATATATTTTTATTTTTATATTTCAAGCAAATAAATGAAAATGTATAGATTTGGAAACAATTGGAAGAATTACATTGATATATCCATTATTGGGTCTTAAAGTTTGTGAAAATCACAAAGGATTAGGTGCATCAGGTGGTAAAGATGAGATACAGCATCCTTTGGAACCCTTGTTCAATGAAGACTGGTTCTCTTTCCCCATATTGTCACAGTTATCAGAGTATTTGACTTATAACAATTAGCTCATGGTTTCAATACCTGTCTAAAACAGCCTGGGTTGACTCCCTTGTTAAGAAAAGGCACATTGCTCCCATTTCTCAGGATGTTATTGTCAATTAAAATGTGTGTTAAGAAACAGTCAAGAACTATTTTTATCTTGTAGAAAACCTTTGGTCCTTTGTATGGGAGATGTCAGAGTCCAAGCAGATGCCAATAGTCAACAAAAAGAAAGAAAAAAAGCAGAATTTAGTCTCACTCCACATACAAATCTGCCTCCCAAACAGTTTGTCCTACCAAAGTTTGCTGCCTATTTACAGGTACCACCTTCTCATATATTTTCCATTGAATATTATCATATACTATTTATGGCTTTTAACTGACCAGCAACAGGGCATATTAAAACTGAATTCTTTGATTTAGGAATATGATCAGATAAGTATATCTGAACAAATTATGATCTTTCAACAATGTCCACTTAAGATTACCCTGGCTTTTACTTGTTCTAGTTAATTTTATTTGTTCAAAGTTAATTGTGTTTGTTTAAAGTTAATTGTGTTTATTCTATGTTAATTTTGTTGTTCTTCGTTAATGTCATCACCAGAACATAAGTAATACTGTAGATGGAATCAACACAATGGTATTAAGATCTTTTTATTTTAATTAACCTATGTCTGTGTCAAAGCATTTTCTTCTGCTGAACATAGTTTATTTGTCAACAATTTCACTCTTCTTAAATTCATGCTTTTATCTAAATATATATTCATTAACAATCATGTCATAAGCAACCATCCATATAAAAATGTAGAGGAATAGTTTTTGTACAACATCAAATTCTTTATCTGCCAGTATATAATTTAATTTTACATTTGGAAACATATCAATAGCTAATTAGTGTAAAGGAAATTAGATGTATTAAACTATTTCTAAGGTGAATTTATTAATATTATCAGTAACATTAATTTGTACTATAAAAGCAATAATTACAAATCAGTACTTTATTATGATTTCAGCACTTTGGGTTGAAGATTAACAGCTTGACTGTAATGCTGTTGAAAACCATGGTGCCAGACTGTTTAATACATGTCACAGGTCAGGAGCTAGAATTGGACATCTCCTGCCCAGAAGACAGGTCTTTAGACAGGAGCTGAGCCTGCATTTTTGATTATTAATAAAATTTCTGCTTGTGACAGTTGCCAGCAGCATGCTTTAGAAAGTAGTCATTTTCTCTATTTATTGGTTTATCTTTATTAAATTTATCAAGACCGCATTGTTAGTACTATTCATATGTCTTTAAGGATCTTAGTGTTTGCAGCAATTAAAAAGTTTATGGGATAGCATATTTCTAAAAGTTTATGCACCATAGTCAAAGGTCCTGTGATATCATTTGGTAACTGATATATATTTTCAGTCAAGAACCTCAACTGGTACAGCTCTTTACTTACACACATAGTACAAGATTATGAGACATGTATTTTAGAAATTTTAAGGTTTAACTTCTGTTGTCAAGATCAAGCACAGGTATCAGGCATTTCAGCGGTTGGCATTGTACTATGTGTACATTACTGATTTTCTTTCTTCAGCTTTCAGACGACAGTTAATGTAGAAGGGATTACCTGCAAAGCTCTAAGAAGTGTACCCAAGGTAATGTTTTATAAGCTTAACAATTAGTAATTCAAATTTAAAAAATAAAATTAGAGTTCCTTAATCTTGACACATTAACTCAGATCTCCTAATAAATATTAATCATAATCTTGAAACTCTGAGGAAAAAATCTTAAGTTTATAAATAAATTAATGTGACATTTCAAAATGTGTATATAATGAAACTCCTCCATCCCAAAATCTTAGTATGCATAATGTATTGACTTTTATAAAGCTGCTAAAATTAAAGAATTCCTTGTAAAAGTTAATTCTAGAATTCAGATGGATGGATGGACATAACTACTTTAGGACTGTGCTGATATTGAATGCAGCTCTAAAATGGGAAAGTATTAGTGACATTCACATTTGAATGTATATAATTTAATTCTTTTTCAAAGTCTTGTGTGCACAGCACTTTTTATTTTGTGTTATGTACTGTTTCCATTATTAATATTTAATTGGCTTAGAAAATCCCATTAAGAATGTATTTTAAGACAATTGTCCCCAAACATTCTGAATTTACAACCTTTAATGTCACAGTATCAAACATCTCCCTGTCATTTTGAGACAATGACATGTTCCATTCTGAGCTTATCAACCTTAGGGTTGAGATAGAGACCACGCTCACTCTCTTCCAAGCAGACTACTTTTCCTTTGTTTTAATTGAAAGAAATGGTTTTCTTGTTTATTTAAATATTCTTTTATCTCAACGTTTAGCTTAAAATATAACTTACTTTCCTAGGTATGTCATATTCATGGGCAGGTTGTAGGTTATTAACTTTGATGAGTAGCCAACTTTGAGAACAATGTAACTGTTTACTTCCAGGATTTGATTCCAGGCCAAGCATCAAATCCTTGTATAACAGATGTCCTTTAACTGACTTTGATAGCATTGTAACTATATACTTGCAGGACACCAGTCCAAGCCAAGCATCAAATCCTTGTATAACTGATGTCTTTTAACTGACTTTGATAACAATGTAACTATCTACTTGCAGGACACCAGTCTGGTCCAAGCATCAAATCCTTGTATAACAGAGGTGTTCCTTAACTGACTTTGATAACTTTATAGCTATCTACTTGCAGGACACCAGTCCAGGCCAAGCATCAGAGCCTTGTCTAGCAGAGGTGTCCTTCAGTTTGTACATAGACACCAGCATATACTTCAGAAACATCAAGCAAGTTAAGGTTAGTGTTTTTTGTTTTCTCATTATTATTAATCCTTGTTGCAAAACCAGTTTGTTCAGTCTGAATGTCTTATATAAATAGGACTATGAGGAGCAAGATTCCCTATTCTACATACAGAGACAGAAATAAATAAATGTGATCATTTTTGTCAAAATGTAGGTTTATATAAATCTGATTTACAGTCATGATGTTGGACCTTTCTTAAAAATAATGCTTGCTTAAATGTTTTATAAAGAAATGTGCAGAGACTATGTCATAAACAAAGTTGTAGGGTTTTTTTTCTCGAAGTCTTTTAGCTCGCCTGGTTGTGCATTCACCACTTTTGACTTAATTTCAAAAACTGGGAACAACTGAGCCTGTTTTGATAAAATTTGGTAGGAGTGGTTCTTCTTCTTTTATGTTACTTCAAATCATAATACATTAGGAGTACACCCAGTACCTAACAAATTCATCCCTTCCAAACTTGTTTTTGGCATCAAAAGCACTGAACATCATCAGTCTACCTAGGTGAAAATCAGACAAGAGTGATCTCTCCTTTGAGAAATTGGTGACAAATTCAATGTGTATTACAGTTACTAATTATGGTTATGCTATTAAACATGCTTCTCCTTCAGGTATGTTCCATATACTACTTCCCAAATCTTGAGGAATCAGTCCATTGTTCTGAAACCTCTTTCCACGTTCAGTCATTAACCTCAGCAGCATCTGCATGACCCCTTTAGGGCTTTGAAGTGATACCAGAAGTGAACTAAGCCTGTGAAAGGAGAAATTTGGGGTTATTTTATAATAACTGAAAAAAGGAAAAATTATATTTTATTTCAAGTTCTATTGTCTTGGGTATGATGAGTTATAACAATTTAAACTAACTTGGGACCAAATACATTTTTTGTGCATATCAGCTCGCAAGGGTATGGTAGTCACCTTATCATAATATTTGAGCATAACTGGTCCCTGATATTATGTAAGACTTTGGATTGCAGCAGCGACAACTTTTGCTAGCTTTTACCTGAGCTTTCATCCTAAATGGTTCAGTTTGACCTGGTAGGACTTTCAGCAGCAGCACAACATGCTACATTCCAGGCTTCCAGGGTCATTCAGCCAGTTCACAATGATGCAGCCATTTAGCTTACACTGGATTTGTAGGGAGAAAATTATCTCTACCAATTGTGTTCAGGTATATCTACATTAACTCTCTCTCATATCTCTTGGGATTTGAAGCTGCTCGACATAAATTTGGGGACCAAAGATTGGGACCTCTTCAGAGTAAGGGTATGTGACTCCCATTACCTCTTGCTTATTCCTCTTCTAATGTCTTATAATCAGGTTTAATTTATTTGAAAAAGAAATCATATTTTAGAGTAAAATATTTTTAGTAATACTTTCCTAATCATAATACATGTACATCCTTCCAAGTTCTTCCCCAGTTACATTTTAAAACCTGACACAATGCATATTTGTTCCATTAGTAACTGAAGTTTGGTGCCAGTTCCTTTATCTTATGGGAGATCACTCTTGTTGGACTGTCACCTAAATGGGTAGTTGATTTTTAGCACTTTTGCTGCTAAAAACAAATACGGGAGGATTGGATTTGTGAAAAAGTTGATGTTCTCCTAATATATTATGTTAAGTTAAGTATTTTCAAATAAACCTGTTTTATTGCCAAAGTGTGTTTCTAGAGCTTACTTTATCAACACAGTGACATGTGGCTCCTAGCAATTGTGATTTCATAGCAACCATATGATAAACCAATTTAGGTGGGTGTTATATGGCCTCACCAGTTTGTATCAAATTTGGTATAAATGATTCTTAAGATACTCTTTATCAAAGTTGTATCTGGATGGCTGTCCTAGAAGCAGTTTCAGTGATTGGGTGGAAAACCTATAAATTATACCCATCATGCATGGCTGTTGATAGGTTGAGTCCTATCATGAACACCTTTTACTCATACATTTGATGATCATCTCCTTATTGAAAGTACAAACACAATTAAAAAATTTCAAATTTTAAATGTGCGACCAGTTTTTACAAGATAGCTTGAAATGATCCTGTAACAGGTATCTATCAGTCCATGGCAGCATATCATGCTACTTTTTTGGTCATTTAGTTTTTTTTGTTACCACATTTCCCTTATATGCCAATTTATTCCAGCTGAGTACTAGTCAGGCCTGCTTGGGTCTCTTGTCTGATGGACAGAGAATTAAAAGATTTGCTTTTCATTTTTCAGGGTTTAAGAATTTTAGTGAGCAAGCCACAGATGATGTTAACAGAAGGTTAGTACACAAAATTTATCATTGGTCTCATACTCTGAGGCAGTGTTGCCTCACAATTAATGATGCAAGGAACTTTCCACAGAAATCAGGGAAAAGTCATTGTAACAGTAGGTTTAGTCACTTCATATTTTGAAATAATCTCCAGGTTTTTTTGGGACACCACCAGTCTTTGGAATAATCTATATTTATGTCATTGAGCAATTAAACTAGATCATAGTATTTCTGTTTACAAGAGGACACAAGGAGTTGTACAATAGCCCTATTCGATGTCAGACTAAAGATGTGTAAAAGAGCGCACAATGAGTTGTACAGTAGCCCCATTTACTGTCAGACTAATGATTTGTAAAAGAGCATACAAGATGTTGTACAATAGCTCTATTTACCATCCCACCAAGGATTAAAAATCTATTTTAAAAATGTTTTGTATACCAGTTTTGAGCAAAGAAAAACATGTTTGAATAACTCTTCCACATTCATTCTTTAATAACATATATGCTGAACTAGGTTTTTTTTATTTCTTATTTTTGATGTATTGTCATTTTTTTTTTAAATGTCATTTTTATTTGACAGGTCTTTTGACTGGAATACAAAAATTGCAACTTAACCAGTCTCTTGATCTGAGAGGTAAGGAAACATAAATCATAATACAAAAATTTAAACCATATACATTATGACCCTGCCATAATATACCCCATGATAATGCCAATTTGGATATAACGTGGTCATGGCATGTCTCCTGAAATTCATATATATTCATTCGCACATGAAAAATTATATTTTGTTCAAAGTATATGAAATATTGCATTAAAATATTTATTATCATTTTGGGGAAGAGATCACATAAAAATTTGAATATATACCATCATGGCATGTTTCCTGAAATTTTAAATACATGTATGTGCATTTTTCCAATACCTTGAAAAATCATTTTTTAAAGTACAAGAAATAGTGTGTAAAATGTTTATTATTATTTTGGTTAAGAGTTCTTATATGAATTCAAATATAATACAATCATGGCATGGCTTCTGAAATTTAACAATTTCACCAGATTCTTGAAGTTTTTTGCCAAAATAAACATTATCAGAAATGTTACTTATTACTGATCCATGAGTAAATCCAGTCAGCCATCATTGATTATCTTCAATTAATTATGTATATAATTATTGCTCAAACTATAGTCAGCATGTGTTTCTTCTTTAACTGCATACACAACCAAGCAGCAGACAATGCATTGGTTGTTTAAAGATTCTCAGAATTTAATAAACATCAAACAATAAAAGCTGCCAATATGTTTGCTGGCCTTGATGGTGTTACTAGACACAATCGGTTGACCAGTAAATGATGTCTACACAAAGTCAGACCTCTGATGATTTAAAAATCAAAGTTTCCCAGATGTTTTCATCATGTTAATATGAAGGACCTTTCCTTTGAATACACTAACAGTGAGAATGCATTGATGAATAGGTCCAGCCATTTGGGCTCATTTACGAAAACTCAAGCAGGAGGAATAAGCTCTCCTCCTGCTGGATAATTGCCATGCCCCCCCCCCAGCAGAAAATCTTGTCAGTTGTGATGGCAAGATTAAAATCTCTTCTGTCCTGAAGAACACTACATCAGAAATCCAGCCACTGGACCATGGCATTATATCAGTATTTAAGCAAAACTATCATTGCAGTATGATCAAGCAGATGGTAGTGGATAACAACTCCTCCTTTGACACATCAATGGCATCTCTCATTTTGAAAGATGTCTGTCACCTCGGCAGGAAAGCCCAGGAAGCTCTCTCTAGATGTTGCATTGAATGATGCTGGATAAAGGGTCTTGGTCCAGCTTTTCCGTCATCTACACACTATGATAGGGACAACAAGCAGCCTGAATTTACAGAATTCGCTGAAGACAACACATGTTTTGCTGAAGAAACACTAACAAAATATGAGCACAGTTGTCATGATATCCTTAATTGGTATTCAGTTATCAGCCCCATATATACTTGCTAATGATGACAATGATGATGATGATGACAATGATGATGATGATGATGGCACACCCTCCCCCCAGAAGTGTCAGAGGCATTAGAGCACCTAGAAGTCAGTTTGAGGTGGCTGGAAACTCAAGATGTGGACAGCATCAAAATCCTCCAACTCAGAAGCATTTTTGACTTTGCTAGAAGCCAACAGTTTGTGGCAAGGAAGCAGACTCCACTAGACCACTAGACAGATTTTTTAAGAAATGATGAAATTTGAAATTATGGAGCCATGCAGTCAGATTGACTTTGTGCAGTGATTAGAATAGTAGTTTTCACATGTTTCTTTCGATAGTCACAAAATCTGAAGTAAAAGTCAAATGCATACTGAAAACATGTGTTGATTGTTAATTATTCTTGATGTAGTTGTTCAAGTGAATAGGTGTACAAGTGTTAATTATTGGGTATTTTCAATGGTTAAAGGTACATGGAAATGCATATGAGAAAATTTTAGCAGTGTGAAATTTGAACAGACACTGTTCGTAGACCCTGGAACGTAATGAACCATACATGGGCTTCATCTTTCTTAACCTAATTTTGAGGTTAATTTTTCCTATTGAACAGAGATGCATAATGATATGTACAAAAATAGTTTAAATATGTGTACAATTTTTGCAATGGAATTACATGTTTTATGGATTAAATGTATGCCATGATGGCACAATAGTAAATGGTGTTGATAACCTATTCATGATATACATTAGATGTGAATACACATATATGTGTCAACGCGTTGTTCTCCAAAAAAAAGTAAAATGCTGTAAAACCCCACATTAACACGACCCTGCTATTTACTCAATCCAATTTTTGGGACCCCAGTTATTGCATTATAGTGGGGTTCCACTCAGTAGCTTGTCGACTACCCCTCTTCTTCAATGTATAAAGCTTGATATTTGTCAAACAACTTGGTTTTCTAAATTCAGTTTAAATAAAAATAAAGAGTGATTAGAATAAAAAATACTTGGTTTTTCATTTTCAACTTTTACAAGTTTTTATTTCTCTAAACAGATAGGAATTGCTTTTTATTATTTACCATTGTTATCACATAAGGCATTAGTGTGTTGGAGAGATTATAGTCTCAACATCATAGTTAGTTGTCATTTGTACTTGGCATTGAGAATTTTACAATTTGTATACACCTGTCTTGAGTTGGATTTATTGTGTTATAGTGTTATACCTCCATGTGTGCCTGTTTATCTCCTAAAATTTCTTGTCCAGCACATTACTTTGTAACAGATGGAGAAACATTCATGAAACTTTACCCAGTTATGTATAACTTCTAAACTGTGTGTTGTTTACCATAGCCAGCCCACTGCCATGAGATCAAGGTCGAGGTCATGGCAAAGAAATATGACATTCATGACTGGAATTTGAACCACTCAAGATACTTTAGTCAATTATATATCATGTAGTGATAGTATACATAAAATAACCATGCCCTCTGCTTCAAGATGAAGGCCACAGAAAGGTAAAATATAATGTTTTGAGTTGTATGCTTGTCTGCAGTGTAGCTATGAAGACATTAAAGATATTTTTATGAACTTTGTCCTGATATATAGCATATATAGACAGTGTTGCAAGCACATAGACATGCTCACTCTGAAGGTGAAGGTCATCACAAGGAAAATGTAAGTCTGACATGTATCTTTGTGTGAAAGAGAACTTATAAACCAATGTATTACCTATTCACAGTCATTGTCCCTGCCTCAAGATTAGTGTCACTGTAAGCCTAAAGTGACTTTGATGACACTTTACCCAAGTCTTGATACTATCATACAATAGTTGTCTTTAGCTCAAACAGTCATGGGCAGTAATAATGGCACACTCACATGATGGGATTTTCTTATGTCATTTGCAGTACTCTAGTTTTCCAATAGGTCCAACCCATTGAAACTCTATTATGTATTCTGATTAATTTGCAGTACTTAGTTTTCCAATAGGTCCAACCCATTGAAACTCTTTCATGTACTTTGATTAAGGACACTGCACCAAGATATCAGAAGAATATCATTGTCAACTCCTTTTCAATTTCCAATGATAATGGCAGGATTTTAGATTTGGTTTGTTACATCTTAGACTCTTGTATCAGCTTTTTTAAAAATCTTTATACCAACTATACCTCAATGAAATTATGCCACTGTAATTATACCTCACTCACTTTCCTGCATCCATGCTCACATTTGATTTGTGAACTTAGGTGTGTATCTACTACATTTTTTTTTACTGCTATTAGGAAATTGTAAAGGTACTATGCTTAGTCATTGTTACTTACTTTAAATGCCACAGTGATGATATGTACATTTTATATTAAGATTCATACTTTGTTTACACTTACCTGTTTTACATAGATGCTAAGGGATATTATCTTACCATGCAAATGTGATTCATGTCATTTTTTTCAGTGATCGAAGATTTTGTTTTCAATTAATGACATGCAGGCAAGCATTCTTTTCTTCTGTCTTATGTTTCTCATTTACATGTTTTTTTTTGTTTCCTATTTTTCAGAAAGAATCAGGATGTAGCTTACCTTTCTCTCAAGTTTATTAATGTTTTCACAGTGTAATGGTTAAAATAAATTACTCATGAGTTCATTCTGAGAAGATTTATTTTCATCCAAAAATGTATCAAAAAATATTCATATATTTCATTTTCAGTTACGGACACAAGGCAAGAACCTAACATAGAAAAAACAAAGCTAATAGAATTGTTGCCACAGGTACTGTTGGTTTTGAGTCATTTAGTGAATATATAGCATAATAGATTGAACAGGTGTTGGCCTTTTGTTTGCCAGTGGACTTGAAGACATGGGAGGTAGCAACTTGATTTAGTTGAAAATAAATAAATATCATTCCACCTGATACTAATTGCTAACCTAAATACATAAACTTTCAAATACCTTTGAAAATGTGTTTAGTTGTTTAACAGTAAAGGCACTTTAAAATGTTTGCATCATTGTGTGTGTCAGTGTTTTTCCTTTTAATAAAATCCCCATTCACAGCAACATTAGTAACAAGCTTTGCTACGTCTAGAATTCTGCAATCACAGAAATATGGAAAATGTTATAATGATTCCCTTTTGTATCTTATATAGATGAAGGAAGAAACACTTTCCAAACCATTCCCATGCCAACGTCCATTGTCCCTTGGTAGCAGTGATTGTGTACTCAGTTGTAGCTTTTGCCAAATGCAAAATACATTGTGTAAGACTGTATCTGGGCTACATTATTTCTGTGTCCTCCTGTCTAGCTTTTGATTAGAAAGAATAATACAAGGCCATATAGAATAAACATCAAATCTTATTTATTTTTAAATTAACTTAAGCACAGGAACAAATGAACATGCAATTACTGAATGTCAATACAATTACATAAACATAATCATTTAAGATTTAATGCCAGACTTATGTGACCAGATAATCACCTGAGACAAAGGTGATCAATTCCCATCGAGGAAGGTACAATTTAGCTTTGAAGATAATTGCACTGTCATTTTATACTGGTAAGACAAATTATGGTACTTGCCAAGCCATCATATTAACTGGCTGGAACCTTATTTCTTTATGGCTAATCCGTTAGGAGATATCAGACCAGACAAAGGGCCCTGCCCACCCCTACCCATAGCCATGGAGGGAATATGCAACGTTTTGTTCATTTTCAAGTTTCCAGCCCCATTAGCTACAAGCAGTCCTTAAATCTTCTTCCACAGACAGCAAAGGTTGAAGAAATCTCTGACTGCCATATTAATAAAATATGGCACTTGGGCAATTCCAAGAAACAAACATTTCAGTTCTAGAAAGACTAATTATATGGTAAGGTAGCAATTATAACAAATAATTCTATGGTGGTGGCCTACATCCTCAAACATGGAAGGACAAAATCTCTCAGTGTGTGTGTTTTGGTTTGTAGAATTTCTCTGCTGGTGCTCACAGATGAATATAATAATCCAGAATAGATTCATAGTCTTGGCTGATTCATTGTCAAGAATGGGCAATTTACTTAAGACAGAGTGGTGACCACCCATTTATATTTTAGTGGATTTGTTTGCTTTGTGGTTGCCTAGTGATAGATCTGTTCTGAGGTGAAATTACAAACTGCCCTTAATCTAACTAGCCTGGGCCAAGGTCAGTTGGGAGGGGTTTTGTGACTATGCCTATCCAACAACTGTCTTGGTGCCAGCAATACTTTACAAAAACATAAATGTAAAATGATTATGATAGCCCCTATTAGTTGGAACAAATCTTTGGTAAATGGCATTAGATCTTTCTAGGAAACCTATCCTGAGACCCAGCCTGTGCAAAGGATAAAATTTCTTAGAGAATACTATCCAATCACATTACTATGAAACCCTCCAAAACATCCACTCAAATGCTGGCATCTTTGTTTGAATATCACTCAGGCTAAAACTGAGTAAACAACATCAGCCACCTTGCAGTGGAGGGGGAGGGATGGAAAAGTTTCTTTACTTGGACTATGGAATATAGAGAAGAAATTACATTTTGTTACTTTCTATGATTTCTGAGTTTTAAGAGGTAGCAAAGTTTTCAAACATTAATGTGATTGCTAGAGTCTCTCCTCAAAGAAACATAAGTTACTAAACAAAATGTCTGTTGTTCAAGTATTACATAATCTGTAAATTCTGTATCTTTTTCATATTTGTGTAAATCTTTGTTATCTCATATTTAACAAATTAAATCTGTACACTTACTTAAAATCTACCAAGTTTTAATTGGGTCTGTGTTTCTTACAGGAACTTGGAATTGATTTTACAGAAATGGATGTAAAAATTGTCAGGGAGACAAAGCAAAGGTAAAAATTGAGTTCCAAGAGAAATTTGTTGCATTTTCAATTGAAACAATTATTGAAAATATGATACATCATATCATAGAGAAAGGAAGAAATACCTTTTATAAAGGAAACTAAAAAAATTAATTGATTTAAGAGGTAAAATGTTTTTAAAGTTAACAAATTATCTTAATAACATTAGCAATTATATTGGTTTGCTATGTGTTGCAACTCTATGGTCTTAAACTATTTAACAGAAAAGAAGTGAAACCAACATTTAAAAAAATAACTTATTTATCAAGAATACAAAGTGAACATTCACAAACACACAATATTCTGAATTAAATTCCTAATAATTCTAAATGTGTTATCACAAGCCCAAAAGTGTAGAATATTCAAAATGAATTCCAACAGTCTTGAATGTCCTGATGTATCATCACAATGATATAATCCAAAATATGTTTGAATGAGTTTTCAATATTTCCAAAGCAGCATTTTAACCCAAAAAGTCAATGAGCACTTCTGGTGAATAATTTGAATAAATAATTTCTCTCAAATAATATCTGAATACAGCTATAAACACTGATCATAAATTTGTAAAAACTGGCCAAGCATAGACCCAAATCTGCCATTGCTTAAGTAGACAATTGATAAGATTTCCCACTGATGTTCAAAATGTCATCAAATGTCATTTTTAACACCTTTCTATCAGGATCCATTCTTACTACAAATTTTTGTCTGCCAAACACTTTCCAGTTTGGGTACTGTCTCTATTATTACTTCCAAGTCTTTTTCAGAAAGTTAAAATTTTTAAATTGCATCAGAAAAAGATGAGGAAAATCTGATTTGTGCTTTGCTCCCTTCTCAAAAGTTTCTGTAAGGTGTTAAAGGTCATAAAGATAAAATAACTCTTACTCCTTTCCCAGGGGACCCTGTAAGGTGGAGGTCTCAATGATGCACCCCATAGGCTGCATTCTGTTCTCCAAGCCATATCCTTTGGCCTGCAAAATGATCAGGGTCGTAAGGTTTCATGAGAGATAACAAAGGTGGTGTAGCCTGTGGGCCATCGAAAATGTCCTCATGCAGCCATCAGGGTGGTTTGAGTTTGAGACCTTTAGTAAGGTGTCAAAGGTCAACAAATAAAATAATTATGGCATCTGTAGACTCTCCATGTGTGTATCACATATTTGGCTGTGAATTCTGGGTCACTGTTGGGGGTTTGTTCAGTAATAATGTGATGGCAGTCTATTGAAGTTTTTTGAATTTGTTAAGTCCATCATATCTTCTTCTTGCCCACAGGTCGCTGAGTGTGGGAATCAAAACATTTCATGTGGACCTGTACAACCAGAGGAATGATGAAAATATGCAAGAAGTGGTCTGCACAGTGCTACTGGAAGATTTTAGTACAAAGTCACCCCAAGCAACATTTGCAGAGCTTGTAAAGTTTGAGGCAAAAGCTATGGTATATTATTGAAGTCATATGGAATTAATTATTCTATCCAAATCACTAATTTAAAATACCATTTGTTAACCATGCTAATGCAAAGGAACTTGTAGCATGAGCTGTTATTTTTGACATTCTCAAAATTTAGTGGGAACTTATACTGCCGTTTTTTGTTAACAATTGCTCCTGTAGTGCTTGTTTTAAGTGCATTTATAGCTGCAGTGCTTAATTCAGAGTTGTGGTGCTAATTGTTAGGAGTACCAACTAAATAAAGTAAGTAATTTAGTAACTTATGATACTGAACTTTCAGTTCAACCAAAATTCTGCAAGAAGGTTTGTTTACACAGATGACAATAGAAAATAGCTAATTAGATTGTGAGAGAAAATGTTTGCATGTTTTATGTTTACTATATGTATGCCGAGTCATTTATGCCAGAAGTGAATAAGTTATATGTTTATCTTTACAATAAGAACTATAACTATTATATGCACAATATTTCATTGACTTTTTGGGGGGCCCATTTTGTATTCATTCCCCATCATAAAATTTCCAAGTGAGATGAGCTAGGTTGGAGATTTAGATAATAAGAAATAAAACAATGTCTTTGTTCCCTTCTTACATTTCTTCATATATATTATCCAATCATAATACTCTAGGAGTCTGATAAATACCACCAATTCAGTCCTCCCAAGTAAAATTAAGCTATGGAAAAGCGAAAAGCTGTCTGTCCACCTAAGTGGGAGTCAGATAAGAATGATCTCACTTTAGATATAGGAACTGGCCATCAAAGTCCATCCATACTTAAGTTACTACTTCCTCTTGTGCTGGGAAGTATGCTCTTGTAGAGACTTTGCTAAATTCTGTTTTTGAGTGGTACCAGTGTCCTCATGCAAGGGAACTGAACCTATATTTCTACATTTTTCCTGGCTCCTTCTTTATCCAGTGCAGAGTGTCTAATTATATTAGTACCTGACATCTTTGTATGATGTACATATCTGTGTCATATTGGTTGTCTGCTTTGGTTGCTTGTATGATCATTAAAAAAATGTGTACTGGACACATTATAAGATTTCTGTCACTGACTGTCAAATATTACAAACCAGAAATGTTGTTCATGTAATGTAAATATTTGTGTTTAATATGGTCCACATTGCAGTAAGTCTATGTGACTCTTGACCTGTGTGTATTTACAGTTGTCGACTGAGTGGTTAGGTGTAAATACTCAGAATGCAAGCTCTTTAAACTGACTCAGGATAACCATGCTGCATGACTGGAAATGTATGGGTGTGATTCAAGCCATACATGCAGCATATACACATATTGGACAGAGAATCAATTGTCTCCAAGACATCATACCTGAGTGCCTAATATCACGCCTTGTTCCATGGATGATCCAGTCAGAAATCATTAGAATCTATGGTATCTCAATCTGAATGAACCTCCAGTATGGTTTGCAATCAATTGTATTAAGCTTCACCAGCACCATGCCAGCCATAACAGGAGTTGTCTGCATCACTCAGTATACAAGGAATGCCTAGGAATCATTTTAATGCCTAGGAATCATTTTTTGTCTGCATCACTCAGTATACAAGGAATGCCTAGGAATCATTTTAACAATTGGATTGTGTTTTGAATAGAGTAGTGCTACATGTACTTGTCAGTGCTATCTCAGTTGCAGTGAATCTGCAGCTTGTGGAAAGAGATGCATTGCTGTCCACTTCCATCTTCCTCAAGAACCATGACAGGGCCACACTAAATCATAGCTACTTTTATCAAACTTTCAGTGTTTATTTGAAAGCCTCTAAGGGGACAAGTGGTGCACAGGCCAAGCATTAGAGATTTCAGTGATCTTCCTTGAACAAGAAGCAGAGAACCCACCTCCAGGGCACATCTGATGTGGAAACAGTACTTCAGTCCCTGTAAGCATTCAGAACCACATTTCTCAAGGGCCATGGATGTAAGGAGGAATTGTTTTCACCAAAGTTTCTCTCCACACAAGTCTCCTTCCCAAAAGAGGCACATACTGCCCTTTGCACATGTCCTGATGGGGGTGGGGTAGAGACTCAGCTACTTTACCATTGAATGGTAAAGACTATGACACAATAATCCATGTATCAGGAAAGTTGTTTCAGAGAGTCTCCAGATCACACTCAGTGCACATCTTCCTATGTCCAGGATTTCCTCTGCTGCAGATGTCCCAAAAGATCCATTCAGAGCTGATGTGCTGCATATGAAATAAATGATTTGCTTACAAAAGGATTGGTTGAGATTGTTAAGGAGAAAAATTCACCAAACTTTTATTCATGAGACCAGTGCAACTGACTTTGTTATCCCAGTGAAAACTGTTACTCTGCCCACTGGAACAAACAGTCATAGCTTCCAATTACAGGAGGTCTCAGCAAAAGGGAGAACCTTGTTTGGTTTATGGTGAATGGAACACTTGCTGATGCAGCTTCCAGGAGTCATGATTTGTATGAATGTCAGCATAGTGGGCTGGGGTATTCATGTCCTGCAATTGTTTCAGGAAGCAGGAAGATTATTGTTTCTTCAGAACAGACACAATGCACAGCAGTCTGCTAGAAATGAAAGCCACATTAAATGCATCAGACTGGTGGCAGCAGATATTGCATGGAAAGTGCATACTCATTCTGCCTGTTAACTCCTCTGTGGTGAAATATCTCAGAAGACAATGGGGGACCAAATCCCCAGAACCCTTGCCTTCTGATTGGGATTTTCTCAGGTGGTGTCATCAACAAGTCCACATTTAGGTCCGTCACATTCCAGGCAGGATCAGTTCATTGGCTGACTTGTCCAAATGGTATCAGCTAACTCAAACTGGATATGCAGTTCACCACTCTCAGTTCAGTTGTATCCATGCCTGATGGGGCCAAATACTTGTGGATCTTTGTGCAGCAATAATGGAATCCAAAGTTCACAACCATTGACTCTCTAGTCCATGATCTGAAGGCCTGGGTAGTGATTGGAATGGTCTGGATGCATACACTTTCCTCTCACACCACTGGTTACAAAGATCTTGAAAACAAACCCATGGAAATCAATGCTGTCTTATCCTGACTGCAACAGAAATTCCATGAAATATCATGGTCTTTCATCATTTGCTCAAATAACCAAATATGCAGCTGTTTCATCTAAACCAATCTCTTCTGAACCTACACAGCTGGATCATATTAAACAAGCCTTCAGAGGCAAACATTTCTTAGGTGATGAGTGGAAACACATCATACCACTTCAAGCTTCGATAACGCACATACTAGATAAGTTTTTCTTTTGTGGCTTTTCAATATGAAGAGGTTAGTACCCATCTTTATGAAAGGTTAACATTCCACAAATTTAGATCAGTTTCATCATTACAGATTGTAGGATATAGTACCAAAGAAAAACCTCTCTGACTTTTTATCAAACATTTACCTTGTCATGAATGAAGGCTTTGGCCCTGTAGAAATGGAATCTACCAGTACCATGGTTTCTGACATTGCTGAATAACACAAAATTTGAACTGCTATCTAGAGAATTGTTGACTCATCTCTCATATTAAACCTGCTTCCTAATTGATTTTGATACATCATGTAGAAAAAGCGTGATACATGCCTTGTCAGTCAGTCTGAACCATATACAGTTCCATGGTGATGGTTTGCTCACGGGTTGTCAATCCTTTGTTGTATACCTTTTTCTGCAATGACACTTTGCCCCATGATCATTTACAGGACCTGGTGAGGACTTCAAATTGGTACTTGCAAAGGTTAGTGCCTCGGCTTATGTTCTGTCTTCCTGGATTTGACAGATTATGCACTCTGTCAATAGAGAACTAAATAATATTATTGAAGTTAGGGCAGTCGCCACAAGCACTTAATTTGAGTGCAGCTCTTCACAAACATATTTCGAAAGGAATGGAAGCCAGACTTGTAATTCTCTTGCTTTTATCTTTTATCTCCATGCCAAAAGGTCCAGTTTGACCGGTTGGGACCTGTAGCAGTAGTACAACAGGCTATGTACCCAGATCGTTTGGCATCTTTTTAGTGATGCATGGTACCTGTAGCAGTAGTACAAAAGGCTATGTACCCAGATCATTTGACATCTTTTTAGTGATGCATGGGACTTATAGCAGTAGTACAACAGGCTATGCACCCAGATCTTTTGGCATCTTCTTAGTGATGCATGGGACCTGTAGCAGTAGTACAACAGGCTATGTACCCAGATCATTTGACATCTTCTTAGTGATGCATGGGACTTATAGCAGTAGTACAACAGGCTATGTACCCAGATCATTTGGCATCTTAGTGATGCATGGGACCTGTAGCAGTAGTACAACAGGCTATGTACCCAGATCATTTGGCATCTTAGTGATGCATGGGACCTGTAGCAGTAGTACAACAGGCTATGTACCCAGATCTTTTGGCATCTTCTGAGTGATGCATGGGACCTGTAGCAGTAGTACAAAAGACTATGTACCAAGATCATTTGACATCTTCTTAGTGATGCATGGGACTTATCGCAGTAGTACAACAGGTTATGCACCCAGATCTTTTGGCATCTTCTTAGTGATGCATGGGACCTGTAGCAGTAGTACAACAGGCTATGTACCCAGATCATTTGGCATCTTCTTAGTGATGTATGGGACTTATAGCAGTAGTACAACAGGCTATGCACCCAGATCATTTGGCATCTTCTTAGTGATGCATGGGACCTGTAGCAGTAGTACAACAGGCTATGTACCCAGATCATTTGGCATCTTCTTAGTGATGTATGGGACTTATAGCAGTAGTACAAAAGGCTATGCACCCAGATCATTTGGCATCTTCTTAGTGATGTATGGGACTTATAGCAGTAGTACAAAAGGCTATGTACCAAGATCATTTGACATCTTCTTAGTGATGCATGGGACTTATAGCAGTAGTACAACAGGCTATGCACCCAGATCATTTGGCATCTTCTTAGTGATGCATCATGTTAACTTTATCTGGATCTGCACGTGCAATAATTGATAATTGTTTTTGGTCAGCCATGCATGTCTGGACATATGAAACCACTACCCCAGCATGCATATATATATATATATATATATATATATATATATATATATATATATATATATATCTGAAGTTGTTTTGGTGCTGCCTTACATACTTGAGAGACTGGAGATAGAACCTTCTGTGGGTTAGGGGATGTTACTCCCTCCACCTTGTATCTGTTTTCCTAAGTTATTTTGATTGGGTAAAGTATTTGAAGAAGCCATTAGTTGTTGGAGTAAAATGTTTCAATAAAAAATCCCCAATCATAACACTCTCCCAACCTCACCATAGTTAAGTTCCAGTAGTAACAAAGGTATTGATGGGATTTGGCACTAATTCCACTATCCAAGGGAAGATCACTCTTGTCAGACTACACCTTGGTGTGCCGACATTTAGTTTTTATATAGCTAACTTTAATATGGGAGGGCTGGATTTGTGAGTTCGTGGTCATACTACAAAAATGCATTATGATCAGGTAAGTATAATAAAATTAACACATTATACTCCAAAAAATACTTGCAAATGAAAAATAAGACAAAGAAAATCTATATTCATTGTTTTTTATGTGAAAAGAACACAATTTTGCCACTCAGTTGTACAACATTACTAAGTAACTTCTTTATGACAAATCATCCAGCTTAACAATAATGATTTTACTAACTGCTCTACAGCATCTAAACACGCGGTGCTTTGCTTGCTAATATATGTTCATTCTTGTCTTCCTACTCTTTAAATTTCCAATTTAGCTTGTTTGCATGAAGATTTTTCAGATTTCAAAAGCCCTCATGCCCCATATGAGAACTGTGGTCAAAAATGACTGTATGTTTTATTTACAGCTCTTTCCAGATACACTGACAGTAAAGAGTCACCTCCATGGAGGTTACTTTCACTATCATCATGAAGAGGTACAGTACTGGGTGCTGGTCATGTCACAACTTATGATGCAGAGTGAGAGATCTGCAGAAGTCGTTTTTGTACCATCGACAGAAATTCTCACTGTACAGCCACAGCAGAATATATTTCAGGAAACAAAAAGGAGGTAAGTTAAACTGTATTTGAAGGAAAACAATTTTATCCTGTTAATATTGTAAATTGTAATTTTTGTATAATATTTGCAAAGTTAGTGATGAAGCCATTTGCAAAATACTTTTCACTGTTAAGACTATGATGTTAAGTTCCACTTATAGAATGAGAAGAAGAAAGATAATATACAGCTTACATGAGCTGTAAGATTTGAGGACCATGAAACTTGGTCATCATTGATTTTTATGACATTATTCATCATTAATTTACAGGAAATTATAAATGGTGAAGATGCTACACATCAACTGAATTGTTGTCCCATGAGGCAGAGTTGTACAAATTGCTCACCTTTACTAACCGCTACCTCAGTCGATCTTAACTAATGTGGGTATGTGAGAAAGCTTGGCAGCAGCTTCCCATTGGTGGTTCTTCTTGGGGATTTCCCAGCATCTTGTTCCACCAGTTATACTGGTTGCCATGTTTAGCCAATCTTGTGGTGAAAAATGGTGTTACACCCACAACAACAACATCTACTAAGTTGGTGAAGTTTAAGTTGCACATAGGCTTGTTCTTGGACAATTTATACATTAAAATTTATGTTATTACACCATGTATTTTTGTGAGATGCTACTACAATTTAATTTTTCAAGTTACAAAAAAAAAACTGAAAAAATCCTAAAAGATCCAGATTTTGTTCTGAAATAGCCCCAAAATATGTAGTGGTAAATTTAAAGTTATTAGTTAGATCAGTGACTATGTTGATTGTAAGTCATATGGCCAAAATATATGGTATAATGATCAAGAAGGACACTATACCATAAGATAAGCTATCACCAGTTAATTACAAAAAGGTCATGACAGGTAATACATGTAATAAATATGTTTTAAATTTTAATATGTGCAATATTTTCTATATGTTGCTTAAAAAGAATATGTGGACAATTACGAAATAAGGCACATTTCTAACAACTACCAGCAGTACAGTGAGCTTAAATATTGTAAGAACTTGTAACCTCTGGTTTCAGCAACAAGGCAGTAGAATTTTTGAGAGAGAAACAGTTAGTTATTGATACTGACTTCAGTGAGGTCTCATCTTCAGTTTCCACAGCATCATGTGCTGGTCTGTTGCTAGGAGTTACGAGAACAAAACTTCACATTACAGTGAAACCTGGTATTAATGGTAAGTTGTTTTTAAAAGTTGTATTGCCAGAGTAAGTGAGACATTGATTTCTTTATCAAATGAGATGTGTTGAAGAAAAAGTTTTGTCTATCTAAGATAGGTTAAAAGTTTTAATTTGTGAATATTCATTCAAATATTTCATTTGACTCTTAATGTACTTTGTTGTTAGCATGTTATCTTTGAAAGAACGCTAGGTCTTATAAAAACTGATAATTGTTCATCTAATTTGTATTGAACCATCAACAGTAATGCTAATATTTCATTATGTTTGTCTTTAATGCATTCAGTCAACAGCAAACAATGCCTGTTCAATCTATGTACACATTCATGCACCATGCAGTACCATTGTTGATATTGATTTATCATTCAATATATGTTTATTGACTGAATCAACAAGTTAATTTACCTACCTAATAATTAACTGCAAATCATGAACACTAATCCTATAGCAAATGGCTGTTGAAACTACCCAGCACATTCTTATTAACAATCATGCACATGTGACTTGGCTGTATTGCCAACCAGTTGTCATGTGATCAAACAACCAGCAGCTGGAGAAATAACATTGTATTATGTGTATTTACACAGAATTTTACACCAGTTGCTATGCTTATTTCAGGTAATTTTCTATGTCAAATATTTGTGAACAAATTTCAGTTAATTTATATTTTATTAGTCCAAATGCAGGTTCCTTATTAGAAATCCACACTGTCTGCTTTGAGACATATGTAATAAAAATCAATCCCCTCAAATTGTCAAGCATGAATATATAAGAAAATATACTATATATAGTGTTTTTTGTTAGTATAAGTTTATTAGCTTGTATAGTTGCCACAGTGGTCACTTGAAAATCTTGTTATTGCTACTTCTTATCAGTATTGGGTTTTCCCTAAAAGACTTCTTACAATATCTAGTTGGTCCTAAATAAAAATGGTGCCTATTTGGTGTCAAATACATTTGCCATGGCAGCCATCTAAACAAATCTTGTTATTAATGCTCATGTTGAATGAATGGTCATATCAGAATGTATTTTTCACTAAAAGACTTGTATTGAGGTCTATTTGATCCTTAATGAAAATGATGCCCATCTGACATCCAATATGGCCACAACAGCAGACATCTTGAAAATGTTATTGCTTCTCCTGAATGGAAAATCAGAGACATTGGGTTTCTACCAAATGACTTTTTATGATGTCTAGTTGGTGCCAATCTGACATACTGTGCAACTTTTATTAATCTAATCTAAAAGCCAGGATTTTAGAGTAAGAAGGAACTACATTACATTTATGTTAGTGTCAATTGTTATTTTTACTTTTATTGTTAATTAAAAACTACATGTACAGCTGAATAGACTTTTTATGTATAGTTTTTTTCTTTTTTATAATGGAAGTCTGATTTTTAATGGAAACAAAAATCAGGTATGTGATTCCAACTCCAGAAATGCAATAACATGCAAATGACAAAGAAAATCTCATAAAATTAGTATATAATTTTACTTGATAATAACATCTTTAAAAAATATCAACCAAATAAAATATTTAAGTATCATAATTACTAGCAATGTGAAGTGAACCTTCACTTTCCAAAAATATGCACCAAGAATAATTGATTTGTGAGCTTACTAAGATATAATTAATATACAGTTGATCATCTTGCTTGCAAATTGTGAAAAAAATTAGCATTCAAATTTAGAAGACCTATTTTATATATATTTGTAGCATTCAGGGTTGTCCCCTTTCCTGATTATTACAGGATGAACTAGAAAAAAATTCAAAATCTGGCAGCCATATTTTATTGCATCTAGTTTTGACTCCAGCTGGAAGTTCAATCTCGATGTTGTATAAGCTGTCTTGGAATCCCATAAACAACCACAGTACTGAAAAAGCTGTCTTGGAATCCCATAAACAATCAAAGAATTGTATAAGCTCTCTTGGAATCCCATAAACAATCACAGAATTGCATAAGCTGTCTTGGAATCCCATAAACAATCACAGAATTGAATAAGCTGTCTTGGAATCCCTTAAACAATCATAGAATTGAATCAGCTGTCCTGGAATCCCATAAACAATCACATAAATGAATAAGCTGTCTTGGAATCCCATAAATTATCAGAGAATTGAATAAGCTGTCTTGGAAGCCCTTAAACACAGAAATGAATAAGCTGTCTTGGAATCTCATAAACAATCACAGAATTTAATAAACTGTCTTGGAATCCTATAACAATCACAGAATTAAATAAGCTATCTTGGAAGCCCTTAAACAAGTGCAGATTGTAAAGCAGATTGATTCCTTTTGTGCAAAGATTAATGTTGTTGTTGTTGGGCTTAACGCCATTTTTCAGCACACGATAAGCTATTCATGGCAGCCAGTATTAATGGTGGAGGAAGAAACTGGGAAATCACCAGAAAGAACCACTGACCCACGAGAAGCTCCTGGCAAACTTTCTCACATATCCACATTCGCCGAATCCTAGACTCGAACCCACGCAGACAGAGGTGAGATGGCAGTGATCAGTAATGGACAGCGCTTTAGACCACTTGGCCACTTGGGGCCCCTGCAAAGATTAATAAAAAGTATGACAAAAATATCTGCAACAGTTTGACCAAATCATCAAAGAACTGGTAGAAATTGGCAAGAATATTACCAGCCAGGCTCCTTATGCTTTAATGGTTATCAATAAAAAAAATTTCCTTAGAACCATCAAAGCCTCAAAAATTTTTACCACAACTATTTGTCATGACTGCTGAATGATCATAAAACCAAAATGATACATTTTCAAAATTAGTACAATGTGTTTTCCCTTTAGCTTTGTATGGTACAATAATGCTATTTTGGTGCAGCCCAAAAGTAATACAAATCATACACATCCAGGTTTTAATTTATTTCTGACCATGAAAGATTCATAAACAATCAGCTTCACCAGATTGAACAGAGACATGTTAGGGACAATCATTTTTAATTTAAAAGGGTAATCAAGACAATGTGTGACACAAATATCTGCAATCAGCCATCCTAGAAAAGAAATACTATCAGAGCACATCATCAGAGAAGATGTAGTAATAAATTTTAATGAAGTGAAATAATATGGGAGAATTATTTCTGTATATGTGGCTAAAATAGATGGGCATGAAAGACCTATTTTACATCCCCATGAAACATAATGGTTGTGCCCTAGCCCACAGTGTATTATCTGTAGGTACATGTATATCCATGTTACAGTGTGACCCTGCATGCTCCGTTATAATATGGGTGTGGTGTGGCTCCCGAAATTTCATATACATGTATTTTTCTCATACATTATAAAAATTATTTCTTAAAAGTACAAGATAAAAGTTTATTATCATTTTAGGGAAGAGATTATGTAGGAAAAATACAAGACGATCATGGCATGGCTAATGAAATTTTATATGCATTTTTCTCATACATGAAAAATTGTGTTTTCTTCTTAAATGTATGAAAAGTATGTAAAAAGTTTATTCAGGAATCGTGCAGGGCTTTGGCAATGTAACAAATTGAGATTTTTTCCTTATTGGCGTTAAAATATACCATCTGGTAAATTTTTTTTATTGGTGACATTGCTGGTTGTTTAAACTTGTATATACAACCATTTATTTGGAGTGGAGAAATTCAGAGGCTCAATGAAAGGAAGCCGTAAAGTTAGTATAAAATGCACTGAAATTTATCTTTTGTTCCATAAACAAATTCACTGTCCATATTGACAAACCATCTTAACAGTGCATTGTTATATCATAATCTGCTTATGTTGACATCTAGTATGGGTGCTGTATGTTTTGAAATATCCGCTTTTTTTTCAAATTTACGTTTCTGGTAGCAGAGATAACTGGATGAGGCATTATCTAATAATCTTTCATTGGATTTTTGGCCACTTGCTAGCAATTAATATATTTACATAGACAGACATTTGTATGTGCATGGCAAGTAAAATTCTTCTTTTCACTCAGAATTAAATCCTTCAGAACATTCACATTTTCTGTAATAATCCATGTCATCAGACCAGAACACCTGGATCTCTAACATCGATTAACCCTTTCTTTAAATTTCTGATTCATATGTGGAAGGCAGCATCACTCTACTACCACAAATGTAAAACAAAAACAAAAACAACCCCACCCCACCCAAAAAAAAAGCAAGCTGTCACTTGTCTATTCAATAGACAGGGTGGAACAGTAACTACAATTGACCATACAATGGCCTATTCATTTTTATAAAGATGTAGCTGAAATTTCAAAGAAAACATTACCTTTGAAGCACTGATTGTTATGAAAATGTACTAAGCAGATGGGGAAAAAAAATCAATCAATGCAATTTTTTGATGCTGCCACCACAATAAGAAATTAGCATTTGTTTGATTCTCCAAAGGTGTCTTTTGGCAATGTCTTCAATAATGCATGTACCCTTTATCAAAGAAAGCTGCCTACAATCTTCAATAAAAACAAAGAACCTTTATTCAAAGGAAATCAGTACCAAACTTAAATTAAAGGAATGGAATCTGATGGATTGTTTCATTTTCCAACATGATTGGAACACTTTCATTGTGCCGTGAAAGTTTCCTTTTTACTGGAAAAAAGTTTATGCTAACAAACTTTACTGATGGCGCTTTCAATGCAAACTTTTACCAACTTGGGATGTACTGAAAAGTAAATGTACTTCAACATTCATTACATGATTGTGCTGTTTTTTTTTTCCACTGAATTCAGACAAATATGACCTGTGACAAAATTATTCAATATTTTAAATCTCTGTGTGTGCATATTTTCAATGGAATTACTTGTATTGTGGATTCAATGTATGTGACGTGATTCACGATTTAGTACATAGTGTTGGTTCTTTATCCATTGCTATACATTAGGCATGTATATATAAACAGTATTCATGTATATGTACAAATGTGTGGTTCCCTGAATAAAGTAAAATATTATATATGCCTTCTCTGTTTCACTACAGGTGTATTTCTCATTTAATATGCATCTACACCCCACCACCTAACTCCCCATATATTTTTTCAGGTACATGCATAATTTTCTTCAGCTAACTGACCAGGTTGCTTATAACACAGTTTGATCTATTACTCAGTCAGGTTCTATGGCTCCCAACTACCATGTTATAGTGGGGTCACACTGTATTGGGCAACAGTTTATCTCAAAGTTAAGGAATCAATGCCAAAGCAAGCTTTGTTCTTGATATAGATTTTTATATACATAATTTTGCTGAATATTTGTGCATTGAGGAGTTGATTTGATTAGCATTTTGTGAGTATGGAGAATTAAATTTGTGCCCTGTATATAGTAACTTTGAGCCAAAAATATATATCAGAAAGGGTTACTTTGATTTTACTCCAATTTCAACCTGTCTTTCATTTCCTTTATTTAATAAATCAAATAAAATGTTATATCGTTTGATGCATTAGGAAAGATTTTCTTTGTAATTAAGTATGGGCAGGACTTCATTACAGTATTGATCTGATGAGATAATCAGTTTAATTTGTAAAAATGCAGGAGGTTATTATTAGACAATGATATCCTTTGTAAACAGTTGTAAGATTTTAGCATCAGTTATGAGTTTATTATCAGATAAATAAGATGGTACTGTATGCAGGCTTTGCAAGTTGTTTAATCACCTGTTACCTTACAGCTTCTGAAGACCAGTCTGTACTCAAGTCACATGACATGTCATGTGAGCTGGAGATTGACACCTTGTATTGCCATCACTGTGATATCAAAGCACCAATCTCAGAACTTAGTGGAAAAAGGCATTACTGGAACCATGTCATCTATATGGGCATTCTGATGCTAAAGGTATGTCATAAATTTTCATTTTCTTTACTCATCCTTTTTTCGATAGACATTATTTGCTTGCTAATTCTTCTGACTAAAAAATGTTCACAAAATGCAATTCACTGTCTTTTTGCCTTTGTAATTTTTTATTTTATCTCCTTAAGCTGATGGTTTGAACTACTGGATTGTGTTGTACCATCTGTTATTTGTACTTTTTGGAAGTTTCAGCACGTGTTGATTCTGATAACTTTGATTTAGAAAAAAAATAAAGCAGTAGCTACATATGTACTTACTCGTTAGAGTTCTGGATTTAGATTTTATGGATATTCTTGTCTCTTCACTAAAGAAGAAAAATACTTCTCTATTAAAGGTTAAACACTCAGACATTAATATATTTTATGGTGCAACAAATACATATGAGGTGAAAATCAAGACTGACTTGAACAGTATGGTAGCACTCAGAAGAAAACAATAATTGCTGAAAAAGGAAATGTGAGAATTAATTAAATACTGCTTTTTGTGCCAAGGTCTGTAGCAATTACTTTCGACTGGAGGTGTAATGTAATTTGTTCCTTTTTTAATTTTTATGCACACTTTTTTAGATACTTTGATGAAACTTTGCCCAGATATTCATCATGATTGGACATTGTTGCATACCTTACTCAGGTCCCATATAAAAATGTGAAGGAAAAATATTTATACTTGTCTGTTTATGGACCAGTTTATGTGTTGGGTCTGTAACAGACAGTTTGAACTACTGGAGTATTTAATTAATGTTTACTTCATGATTAAATGGTGAATGATCATGGTCATCCGAGAGGAAAATGTAAGTGTAACTTGTTCTGGTTTCTGGCCTATGATGTATGAAGTACTGGAGACTTTACCCACATGTACATTGTGACTATATAATATGTTGTATATCATAGCCAGGTCCCATGTTCAAAGGTTATGATCATTGCAAGGGAAAATGCATTTTCATGATTCATTTCTGTGTACGTTTTGTATCTTCTAGATTTCTGGAGATACATTCATGATACTTTACCCATGTACTGTGAATTCACTGTTTTTTGTAAGAGTACCAATTGTATTGAATTTTGTGGTTGTGATGACAAAAGTTGAAGAACTCGGCAGTCAGTGACCCTTTAGTAAAAATAGTAAGACACATTCCTCAGTGTACAAATCTAAGCACCAATAAAATGTTATTCGTTTTAAAAAAAAAAAACATGAAAATTGATGCCCTTAAGAATTCTAGATTATACATGATGACCTGACCAAGATTTCACTAAACATCTCAAAAATTTTTTCTTCAAATTGGGATTTTTGAATATCTTTTTCTTATTGCTGATGCAGTGACTTCTTTCAATGAAAATGTATCATTAATTGAAGAATTAATGATGTAATATAATCTTGAATCTCCTTACATTTTCATTGCCTTTGCATTGAGGAAATTAGGGGATTTTGATGAATTTGATCAATTCTTCAAGCAATTGTTTCAAAGTTAAAAAGTTTCAACATGTTAATTTTAAAATTAAAAGATGAATTTGCTCTTCCATCATATTTACTTCTTATATTGTTTCAAGGTTCAAAAGCAAGGCAGTATAAAATCTAAATTTAAGGAGAATATTTGAGAATTTTAATTAAATTTGGGCCAGATCATTTGCTATATACCACATACAAGGCACTTGCTTAAAGGCCAACTTATGGTGGTCACAAGTGATAATTCTTCATTCTTTGCCTTCAGCCATTTTCAAACTTTTTAAAAACCATAAATGCACCCATGTCAATGCCTTCTTTTCCATCATTTTAAAAGTTATATGTATCTTCTGCTGTGTGTTTATTTTTATTCCAAGGTGAAAAAATTAGGTGAAGAACTGAGACTTGAAGGAATGGAAGATAATCTCCATATTGAGTGGTCAACAAACACAGTGAATGCCCTTCAGCAAATTATGTCAGCAATGACCAAAACAAATCAGCGACGTGCTTCAGAAGTCCAGCTGAAACCAGTCCAACAACTGAATATTCAAGTCCCAGAAATATCAGCAGCATCATCATCATTATCATCATTACATCTGCTGCAGTTCAATTTCTCCTTACTCCACATTAAATTTGTATTGAGCAATGCCAATATTTTCACCTGTAATGATCATAAAGGTGGGTTCTTGTTTTGTTTTGTTTTCTCTTTAAATAAAATTACATTTATATGAAAATTTTATAGACTATGGATTGGATTGAGATCTGTTGGTTTTGAGATCCTCTTGTTTTGTAAGAAAGATAGCTAATGCCCACTATTACTTGAAATATTTTGATCCCAAGGAAAACAAGGGTGAGGTACATGCATCTTAACTTGAAAGTTTCTGTTTTTCATCAGACAAAATAATTGAGGCAGTTTGGATGTATGCTACACTGAGAGTCAATTTATTAAGTGATATGAAAAAACCCACACCAAACTATATTATCTAGTTTGAATAATGGTAAAATCTTTTGTTTTTTGTTTTGCATGAATTGTCTAGGTGTATGTTGCAAATCACTGTCCTTGGTTACAAAAGTTTCATTTATGTTACAACCATTTATGGGATCACTATGTTGCACTAAACACTCAAAATGCATTTCATTGGATTTTTTTCCCCAAGAATTGATTGTAAAAATTTTATACATTCAGATAGAAGACCCTAATAAAAAAAATTTGCTTTTTAACATTATTGTTCTCATTTATACAGCTTTAACTTCCTTAAGATTTTCAAGCCTAATAGTTAGATTGCTCCAAGGATTTTTGTGGTGTTTTTCATCTTTTTAAAAAGGTATTAATCTATTTTACAATCTTTGCTTGCTTAAGGGCATCCTAGAAAAATTATCCAATACTAAAGTCAAACTTTCAGATGTAGTCATAATTTGATGTCACAAATATGGCTGCTCACTTACTTGGATTATTTTAAAGTTTTGAGGAAGTGTAGCTTTACAGAAGTGAACTGTATGACCTGTAATTAAAATACGTAAGAGGGTCTCATTCTTTAAAGGAAAATATATAGCGGTATTATATGCATGCACAATAGCATTTTTTTTGCATTATACAACACTTATTTGAATGACCCTCATGAATATTTGCTGAAAGGTCAAATGGACAGGTCATTCTTGCCAGATTTTCACTTGGAACACCTTCAGGTATTTTGCAGGGGCTGAATTCCATCTTGGATGAGATAGCTGATAAGTGCAAATGTGTCAAATGAAGCTCTTTCAAAGTCTTCATTAGTGCTATTCACTGAAAATATGCATCACCAAAATCTATATGTAATGATCAAACAGCAATAATTTATCATAAAACATTTTTCTTCAGGTTTAATATGAAATGATATAATGAAATTAAAACCTAAAAAAGGAGTCATATTAGAAAGCCAAACAAAGACTGCATCATGACCTGGCATAACAAATGACATCGTGAAGCTTTTGCTGCAATTTCTAGACATGAATGATATATCTTTATCCTGTAAACTATGAAATGAAGGTGATTGCAATATACATATAAGCAGAAGAAAATGGTGTCATCCAATTTAGGCTGCAAGAATTTTTGACAGTCACATATGAGGTTTAATTCTCTTTGCAGACAAACAAAACTAGTTCTGAATGGTCAGATTATATTTGCTAAACTTTGACATTTTATAAAATAATTAATCTTGACACTAATTAATAATTGTTTCATGCTTTTTACAGTGGGTTTGATGTTGCGTCTGGACTTAGCTTCAGTGGACCACCAGTACTCTAATACAACAGCTGTGTTAGAGGGATGTAAAGTTGCCAGCATTACTCAAGATAAACAGGTGCTTGTTAATAATTTGATCAAGACCTCAGTTCAAGTATTTTAATTAACACACTTGAACTTAAACTTGAAATGTTTATTTTGAGTCACCAAAGAAGAGAGCAAGAGAAAATTATTAAGTCTTTATCAGATGGTAAATAGGAATTAAGGGTATGAGAAATCTGTTTTTAAAATTCTTAATTTCAAGAAGAAATATTTTGATGTTAAGTGTAACTTAGGCTAAAAATAATGTGATTGTTTCACAAGCTAAAAATGATGCTTATTGTAGGTGGTGATTGGCATATTAGAGATTATTATAATATGTTTTTAATATCATAAACAAAGTTATAAATGGTTCTTAAGAGGTATACATATTGTTCTTTTGAGTTTTAGAAAATTATTCCCATCCAAGTTTTTTTTTTTATAGCTAGGATGTTTAACAAGTTTCATGACATTCCTCTCAGTTGTAAATTACATAACCTGTTTAATTACTTTTTTCCATAGTTCATGCCAATTGTTCGTTCAGCTGATATCCAGAAACCTGTTCTCAGCATCCGAGAAGTTCGCTTAAATTACAAGCAGTCAAATAAGGTAAGCTTTGAAAGTTGTTTTCATTCTCGTCTTATCAGTGATTTAATTTTTAGACAATATTTTAACTCTTCACTGTATTATTGATTCAAATAGATAACACAAACATAAAATATATCAGGAAACCTCTAAATGGAACCTGTCATTGTTTCCTAGTCATTCAAACTTTTGACAGGCATAATTAGTTAAATTCATGTCCTATAGGTTGACCCAAACTTCTTGCAGTTCTGTCATGATGCTTCAGGTTCTTTTGTAATGTCATCTGGTTTCATAAGAGAAGACTCCTGTTAATTGGAAAACATTTTTTGAAAAACCTATTATCATTTGTCAGCCCTTCATGATGACCAACAAATGGGATAAGGAGATGTATCTCCCTTAATTCTCCTTAGTATGATTTGATAATATATATGAGGCCTTTGGAGGAAATGTCTGTATTATAATTAGGTACATATTAGTGAAGAAATATATTTCCTTACCAATATGGACATCAAGTATTCTTCAGTAATGCTTTCCTAATCATATTTTGGGCACAGTATAAATTAATCTGACCACCTGTTCATATATGTCTTCATTCATAACTTATTGTTAAATTATTCATTGTGGTCACTGTAAGTTGTTGTAACAAAGTCATGGTGCTAGAAGAAAAACAATGCCAATTTTCTTTAAGTATCTTACACAATATAATATCTTAACACCTAACTTGTTCTCCAGATTAAAATTTTAGCTATGAAATCTTAAAGTTGTCATAGCTGGAAGGGAGACTGAGTGATCATGTCCTTCGATATAGGGATCACTGTCAAAAGCCATATTTACTTCAGTTACATTCTGCTCATGTTATGTAGCATGCTGTTTAAAGACCTTTTCACAAATTTGATACCAAGTCTTATCCCAATACTGAGTGAGTTATAGGAGGTTTTTGTGTATGTGAAGTATGCTCCATCAATATTTCAAACTATTTCTTGCATTTTCCTGAGTTCTAATTTTATTAGAACAACAATTTCATTGTGTGTCATACATTTTGTCACTGGTATGTGTATTCAGTAATGTGTTCTTGACCTCTTGTATTTTTCAGTCAGTGACTGTATAAATTATAGATCATTTAATTTTAGTGGGACTGATAACAGTACAAGAACAACCGGCTACCATTCAAGGTCATTTTTATTGATGTGGCACTACAGCTCACACTGCTGGAAAAATTATTTCACCAATAGCTGTATTAAGGAATATGGAGTCATTGCTTAGGGAACTGGAGATGGCCATTCTCTGGACTAAGGGGATGTAACTCCCTCCACTTCTTACCTAATCTCCTAAAATATTATGATTGGCTAAGGTCATAGAAGAAGAAACTAAAGTTAGGAGTAAAATGTTTCTTCAATAATATTTTAATAATAATACAGATATACCCTTCCAACATCCCCACAGTCACAGCCTACTGACAGAATGTATATTTAACTCAAATAGAAGTCATCATCATCAGTCTGGTAGACTGTTGGGGCACTGCATGGGACCAGACAACCATCTTCATCCATTTCTCTCAATTTTCCATCTTTCTCAGTGAGTCGCTCAGTGTCAAGTCTGTCCTTTCTCGAATGTTGTGTTCCCACCTCTCTCTCTGCCTGCCTCTCTTTCTTCTTCCTTGTACAGTGCCATGCAGGATTGTTTTGGCAAGTCCTGATGATCATGAGACATGCCCATCCCACTGCATTTTATGTTTTTTCACTGTGGTCAGAAGGTCTTAATGAGGCCCAATGGCTTGTCTTATCCTTTGCCCTATTTCTTCATTGGTGACATGATCTTTGTATGAGATGCAGAGGATCTTTTGGAAGCATGTCAACTCTGTGGCCTGTATCTTTTTCTCTAAGTCAGCTGTTATGGTCCATGATTCACAGAGATCACCAGTGAGTGCATCAGTCTGACCTTTGAAATAAGTGCAATATTTTTGTTGTTCCAGTTGGGCTTCAGTTTTGTCAGTGCCGCTGTTGTCTGCACAATCCTGGAGAATACTTCAGGCTTTGGTCCTTCATCTGTTACAATTGCCCCCAAATACTTGAAGTTGTGGACTGTTTTTAGCTTTGAATCTTGGACCCTGATGTCAGTGCCCTTGGTGTTGTTGGTCATCATTTTAATCTTCTCTGCACTGATTTCCATGTCGTAGGCTGCAGAGGTTTTGTCAAGTCTCACTACTAATAATAGTGTCTGAAGTATAAACAGGATTTGGTGCCAGACCGTATATCTTAGAGAGAAATCAAACAGCTGATTCCCACCTATGTGGGCAGAAAACTAATAGCTTTCATAGCTAAAAATTTAGCTTTAGAGGGTTAGATTTGCAAAGTAGTTGTTGTATTCTTATGGTAATACTATCTAGCAAGTATTTTTTGAAGAACATACCTTACTCCAAAACTTGATTTCTAGAACAAATGTAAACTTCTAAAGAGAACCACAGAAATAACGCTGTTGTTAAGATTCCATTAGGACTATGCATCATGGAATTAGTAGAGCTCATTTTAGGAAAGGTCATCACACAAAGGACAGCAGATCTGTAGATTTTTCTGATGTTTAGCTGGTTTTTTCTTGTAGGAAGCCAATGTACAAGTGGTAAAAGAGGTATTGTGTGAGTGGACAACAGCACATCACATGTGTGTAATACAGATGCTTCAAGATCTTAAACAGCTCACCAGCAAACTAGGTACGTTATTTTTTTGTCAAACTTGCATTAGCAGATATACAGTGATACTTTTTTTAACTGCAGATGTAGTGACTGTAGCATCTACATAAGGATTAATTGTAAATGTTTTCAAGGTCCACTTACAGTATTTAGCAGTTCACATGAGAAACAGTGTTCACAGAACCTTCATTTTATACCCTTAATATATAATATGGGTGGCTATAACTATAATCATGTCCATCTGTCAGTTTGTCCTGAAACATTTTAGCTTTTAGCATAGTTTTCAAACCATTTATGATATCTCTTTGAAATTTGCTACACATATTGAACTAATAATCCAGATATGCTTTTGCTATTTCCAATTCTTCAGTTTAAATTTTCTTTTAATTTTTTTTTCTGTTCAACCATTCATCCATTTTCTATATATTGGGCTAGTAGTCCAAATATTGTGCTGTTCACAGTTCATAAGTTTCAAATCTTTTAACATTTTCATTTGTTTTTTTTATTGGGTTTTACACTTTTGTTTTCAAAGGATAACTCCTAAACCTCAAGATATCTTTTTAAAATATAGTTCACATTAAACCAATGGTGTGGTTATGCTTCTTTTTTATGCTGTTCATAGTTCTTCAGTTTCAGTATTGTTGTTTTCTTTATGTTTGTTTGTGCATCCATCAACTCATTCACTATCCACACCTTAGTTTCAATGGCAAACTGTGGAACCATTTAAGCTACCTCTGTACATACATTGTTTCTTCCTTAATGGCTAGAAACAGGTGGTTTCAACACTGAGCAGTTAAAAGAAGAAATGGTCTTGTCACTGATTCATGGAAATTCATTTTGGACAGTAGAGCATCAGTCCTTTGGAGGGATTCCTTTTAGCTTACCCAGTCATACAGCAAAGTGAGCTTATGGCATGGCCATGTGTCCATGAACACTTGCCATTTAACTTGTTCTAAAACAAAATACTGGATAAAATTCAAACAAAAGATTGACAGAGACGATCCATCAAAAACCTCTCAAAAGAATTTGACAGAAAGCAACTTGGTATGAAGGACTTAACTTTTGTACAAATGGTCTGTCCATTATCAATAATGACTGCCATTACCAAATATAGATTCATCATCAAATATGGCTACCATTACCAAATATAGATTCATCATCAAATATAGCTGCCATTACCAAATATAGATTCACCATCAAATATGGCTGCCATTACCAAATATAGATCCATCATCAATTATGGCTGCCATTACTAAATAAAGATCCACCATGAAATATGGCTGCCATTACAAAAAAAATTGAGACTCATTTATATGACTGTTGTCAGAAACTGATCAACAGATTTTTACCAAAATTACAAATGACAGTTTTGTAATATGATGCCAATCTGCCATCAAGTATGGCAATCAGTTACTATAAACAGACAAATCTGTTCAAAGCAGATTTTTCTAAAACACCACTCATAAGATATTAACAAAATTTGACAGAAAACATTTCATTATGAAGATTCATACAAAAGATGCTGATATGCCATAAAAATGACCATTTTTACTAATTATTTTTAAACCTTTAAAAAAACTCCATCTGAGAAACCACTTAACAGAATTTCACCAAATTTGACAGAAACCATACTTTCTGAAAGGTCTTCTAATTTGATAAAGTGATGCCAATCTAGCATTATAATTTCATTACTAAAGATTATAGGTGCTTTAAACAATTTTACTGCATGCACTACTCCTTTGAATCAATATTCACATTGATGTACTACATCAAATAAAAAACTGCTATATGCTTATGTTTCTAAAGATGTCTATGCACATACAGAAATCTAAAGAAAGAAAGATCATGCAAGCTCAGTACAAATCATTTTTGGAGTAAACATGAAAAAAGAAAGTTGTCATACACATTTATATAAAATTAACTGTACATGTTTATGCAAATTTGTGATCATGATCAAATAGCAGCTTGCCTTTAATATGCTAGTATACTAAGAAGATGCTTGTTTACTAAAATACTACAATGTGAATGTAACATCAGTACTCATTGGTTGTTGAGGATATCATCTTCCAATCATATTGTTTTTTTCATTAACAGCTTACCTATGGTGACCATATTTGTGTAGATGAGTGTAGTGGCTTGTTATTTCATGAACACACTGCATAAATATCAAGATATATACAAAAGTCAGCTAGTGAAAAGCAGGAATATACATTTGTTATTGAAGTTGTTGCTGAAATAACTTATTAAAATATTGCCCAAAACAAGTGTAAAAAAGTAGGATGCATTGTTAATTCTTGGCATACTATAAAAAAAAAGTGAGAATGTTTAAAGGTATCAGTTTGTACATATTTGTATTATCAAGATTATAGTCACCATTAAGAATTTAACGAAGACTGTAAAGACACCTGATCTTAAGATGCCCTTTAAAGAATTTATTCTTTGTCACAAATTTTAATAATACATGATAATTGATATATATTATATTGTTTTTCACAGATGTGATTTTCAGACCACAGAAAGTATATATCCTTCAATTTTGATAATTAGGGAAGTACATGTACCCCAAATTACAATGGCAAGTTGTAATACTGGAATTTGACTGAGTTTGACAGAAAACTTGCTTGCATCACACTTTTCAGGCTTAGACAAAATATGCTGATGTGCCACAAAATATCAATGTTCATAGAAAAATCTAAGAAATCTTGCAATACTTCTTTTTGGAACATATACAGTTTTTAGCATTGGAAGAAATTTCCTCAGACAGTGTGCTACTGATGATCAAGATTTCTTAGCCATCTGCTCTTGGATTTAGCTATTAGGCAGTTGTCAACCAGGTAAACAATTTCAGGCTCACTTGGGTTTCTTGTCTTTGATAATATTTTTTTATGAAAGAGGACAAACTGATAGCAGTTATCTAAAATGACAAACCATGAATGTCAGCAACTGAATGAGTCTATACAAGTTTTTCATGCTCAACACAGGATCCTTCTCACTATCTCTTTTCATACATGTGTCATCAAAACCTTCAGTAAGCACATGCTGACAGATCATGATGATATTTAAGGAAAATAATTAAAAAAGCATTGTATACAATGTTAATAACATGTATGAAGTTTTGTATTGTGTGATTATGGATGGTCAAGCTTTTAACAGACTTGTTTTTAACTACATTATGCAACAATATCAACCTGCATTTGCAGGAAGTTTTAGAATCAGTCTTGGAATTGGATATATTCAATCTATATAAATAAAATACTAAGTGACATAAGCAGCTGGAACGCTAAGAGGAGACACACATTGACAGTCTTTTTTATAACAAATGATTAAAATTATTCAGAAATATGGCCTTAGGAATGTTGACAAAGAGACAAATGGGCAAGGAGTTATTAAATAAAGGACATAAGAATGCAGGTGGAGGAACAGATCTATGGTCAGTGAAGATCAAAAGGGCAGGAGATGCTGCTTTGTCATTCCATAGTTAATGAAAACACTGTGTCACTGTCTATCAGTTAACAAACCAATTCAAAGTATTTCAACTAAGCTAGGTTCACATGTCAAGCATGTGTCTTATACATTGGCATTTTTGCATTCAACAGTGTTTATGTAACATGGAAACCAAGTATAACACAAGCAGTAAAGAAGGTGAGAGTGGTGCATTTTGACGTACTGGCATAAGGAGTATAAAAATTGAGAGTACTGGACTTTGAAGTACTAGCAATAAGTACTGGTAGTATAAAAATTAAAAGTACTGGACTTTGAATTACTAGCAGTAAGTACTGGTAGTATAAAAATTGATGAGTACTGGACCTTTAAGAACTAGTAATAAGTACTGGTAATATAAAAATTGAGGGTACTGTACTTTGAATTACTAGCAATAAGTACTGGTAGTATAAAAATTGAGAGTACTGGACCTTGAAGTACTAGTAATAAGTGCTGGTAATATAAAAATTGAGGGTACTGGACTTTGAAGTACTAGCAATAAGATTGAGAATACTGGACTTTAAAGTACTAGCAGTAAGCACCAGTAGAATAAAAATTGCAAGTACTGGACTTTGAATTACTAACAATAAGTACTGGTAGTAAAAACATTGAGAGTACTGGACTTTGAAGTACTACCAATAAGTACTGGTGTATTAAAAATTGAGAGTACTGGCCTTTGAAGTACTAGCAATAAGTACTGGTAGTATAAAAATTGAGAGTACTGGACCTTGAAGTACTAGTAATAAGTGCTGGTAATATAAAAATTGAGGGTACTGGACTTTGAAGTACTAGCAATAAGATTAAGAATACTGGACTTGAAGTACTAGCAGTAAGCACTAGTAGTATAAAAATTGACAGTACTGGACTTTGAATTACTAGTAATAAGTACTTGTAGTATAAACATTGAGAGTACTGGACTTTGAGTACTAGCAATAAGTACTGGTAGTATGAAAATTGAGAGTACTGGACCTTGAAGCCCTAGTAATAAGGACTGGTAGTATAAAAATTGAGGGTACTGGACTTTCAAATACTAGCAATAAGATTGAGAATACTGGACTTTGAAGTGCTAACAGTAAGTACCAGTAGTATAAAAATTGAGAGTACTGGACTTTGAGTACTAGCAATAAGTACTGGTAGTATAAAAATTGAGAGTTCTGGACTTTGAAATACTAGCAAAAAGTACATGTAATATAAAAATTGAGAGTACTGGACTTTGAAGTACTAGCAATAAGTACCAGTAATATAAACATTTAGAGTACTAAACCACAAGATACTTTAATTTTGATTCTTCAATAACTGATGGATAGGGGTATGTGCCATTCTAGATGACTCTTATTTTCCAACATTAGCTGTCAAATGTTAGTGTGTACCTCATGTCATGTCACATAACAGCCACTGCTATGAATCTTTTCACATTAACAATGTAGGTTCACTAACAGCCATATTGTTATTACATGTCATTTTTCAGATCAAATACAGATCTCCTCTATTACTGTTTCTTTTCATACTCCTTAAATAGACCTCTAATACTGGTATCATGGCAATTTTTGGATCATGGTTGAAATTTCTGAATTAAATCTGATATAATTTGACTTCCATTTAAACTCAGATATAGAGGGTCTTATATGACAGCTTATTTCAGATAAAATTTATTAAATGAGCCAATTACTTTCTCTCTTGTGAGCATTGGCAATCAAAGGATAAAAATTATTAGATGAGTTTCAAAAATTTCATTTGAAATGAGTACAAATGTAAGATTCTGTTTATGTCATATGATTAAAAAATATTGAATTTATTTAATCTGAACTACAGAATAATGTAAGGAAATTACTTTGAAATACATTTTGATTCTTGGGTCATTATTCCTTTCATTTGTATGATATGCCATCATTTTGTATTGTCATGCGTATTTTTACAGGTGTTACGTAAACAAAACTTATGATATGGGTATACTAAAATAGATGACATAGTAATCTTGAGATAAATTCTTTATCATACCTTAAAGTAGTGTTTTTACAGGTGTTAGATATATAGAGGATCTCAAATGGGTAATGATTTTTTATAAATTTATGAAATGAGTTGAATCTTGTCCAGCTTTTGCAAGCCTTGGAAACCTGGACATTACTCAATGAGTTTCATAACTTTAATATTAAATCATTACCCATTTAAGATTTTTTTTCATGTAGTTTTTATTTCAGTGGAAATTATTTAGATGGAAAGAAGAATGAATCTTTTCATTCATTCTGACAGACGTTGCACCCTTAATTTGTTGTGCATAAAAAAATAGTCAGAAACAAAGTTGAATAGGTACCTTTTTATTGTAAACTGAAGAGTGAATTTTCTGATTTCAATTCACTCATAGCTCAAATAATATTGGCTGCATGCTAACTAATTTGCATTAAGTATTTTTTGCTTAGTTTCAGAAATATTTTCATTACAGCAAGATTCGCAAGTAAAGAAAATTTTGTGCCATGTGACTACTTTCAATTTAAAAGATTAAAATCTTGAAATAGACACATTCGACTGTTCATATCTCAGAATAGTATCTAATAAAATTCACTAGCAAAAGCATAAAAGCAACCAGCAAATTCATAAAAGTGACAGGAAAATAACCATTCTCTGTTTTAGTCAAAGACAGTGTCAGCACAGACCCAGTTTTACTACCACTCACAACATCCAAACCTGTCAGAAAGGAGGGATCCATTTCCATATCTGTAAACATCATCGTGGGGACACCAATCTCTTTGACACTCCACCTCTCTTCACAACACAGGTAGAAGTTTATGAGTAGGAATGGCGTTTTCTTTTTAAACTTCAGTTATGGTTCCATTATACCAGACCATACTAATCAAGCATTTTTATTCTTTGGACTACATTAAAATCTTGCATTTGTTATTCTTTAATATGAATTATGATAAGGAAACAGACTTGTAAATTACTTGAGCTCTCTGTTGTGTTAGCCATTTAAACAATACAAGGGTTGATCAAAGAGTTCTAGAACAAATGCAATATCTTCTAAATAATGAAACTCATTGTCATAAAAATTGGCTTGTCTGTAATGGATGATGACTCACTTTGGGGCATGATACCATTTGTGACATCACATTTTTACCAATGTCATCTTTTTTCTAGCTGTAGTAGCAGTATGAGATAGTGATTAGAAATTACACAGATAAAAGCTTAATGGGACACTCTTTATGGACCTAAAGTAAAATCTGGAGTCAAAGATGGATGAAACATTTAAGTAATGGTTGGGAGACTACTATAAATGGCATAAGAAACAATAGGCCAAGAACATCTATCTTACATGTGAAGGAAGACAGACATGATACCATCCAAGAGGTAGCAAACAGTTTTAGTTTTTCATATAAAAGTACAGAGGAAATTCTGACCCTGAAACTAGGAATGCATAACTTAATAAAGTGCATATGGGTTTATAGGTAAAGATCTACAAGAATTGTTTACACAGGTACAAAGCAGAAGGCATTAATTTCTTAAATAACTTCATTGCATGTGATGAAACTTGGTTACACTATATTAAATACAGAGTAAAAAATAAAGCAGCTCAATGACACACATAATTTTGCCATCACTAATATAAGCATGTCTTTCCAAATCTACTGGAAAGGTGATTTAAGTTCTTCAACCCACAAGGAATAATTTTCAGTGACATGGTTCCAGAGAAAATAGTGAATGCACAATACTGTTCCTACTGAAGTCAATTATAATTTATGTGAGGTTTGTTTATCAACTGAGGTTTGGCTTAATATTTCATCAGAATAACACGCTTGCATCACATGCAAGTTTGTTGCTGTTCTTGTTTGTGGTTTATATGCCATTTTCAGTGCATGATAGTCAGAATAACTCAAGGAAGAACCTGGGAAAACCCTGGTAAGTACCAGTGACCCATGGGAAGCTACAGTCAAGCTTTCTCACATAACTACAGGTGCCACACTAAAGACTTGTATGCACATGGACAGAGGTGAAGATCAGTAAAGGTGAGCGCTTCAGACCACTTGGCCACCCAGTGCCCTTCAAGTTTGTAATACAAACCTTACAAAAAAACTTGACACTGAATCTCAAAGCCACTCACCATACAGCCCAGATTTAGCTCCTTGTTAGTCCTGTTATTTTTTGCAAAAGGGATTGATTTGTTACAGGAAAACCATTATGCCACCAGAGAGGAATTAAGTGATGCAATGACCAGGTTTATACAAATGCCTTCATATGAGGAGATGTTTGCACTTGTGCATGACATTATGACAAGATGGATGGAAGTTTCTTTTGAAAAGACAACTGAAATTATTGCAGTGAAATAACATTCTTTACAGTATTGGTTAATATTCATCAACCCTTGTATGTCATTGATTCATCATTTCATAAACATGTACCATATTTTCAATATTATACATGTTATGTCTAATACCTTGTTGCAACACAATATATAATTATTGCTCTTGTTTTGAGGTAAATGTACATTGATAATTATTCACCCAAGATGGACAGTTCATCATCTAACCTCAAACTATTTATTTTTCTAAGTTTTTCATGCTAATTTACATTTATTTGGCAGAGTGACACTTAGAGCTGCAAGCTTCCTCATGACCATGAGTCCTACAGTTGTTCTTTTGGAAATGGATAAGCTTGACATTGACTGTGATCAACATAGGATCTTTACCTTTAAGGTGAGAAAAAATGGTCTATTGACACATTTTTTAGATCTTAAACATTTTGTCATCTAGATAGTGGGGAAAAGTAAGTGTGCCATGTTTTGTTTGCAGATCTCATGTACCATATATGTCATATATGAGTCCAACTGCAAATTGCAGACTCAGATCTTCTGTCATAATGTGCCAGCAAATCTGGGTCCATGCAGTTTCTTAGGAATCTTCATTGGAACAAACAACATGCCTTAATCTACAGGCACATTATACAACAGCAGATGAAGATCTTTGTTGTTGGCAATTTGACTCAAACTTGACTTATAAGCATGTACATATGGTATATTTATTTGAACTAAGGAAACCAATGTTTGGTATGTCCAGGTAGTATGAATAGCTCACTTTCCCTTTGAATCTGACAGCTTAATAATCTTCTTAGAATGAAGATTTGCACTGTTTCATGTAGTCATATCAGGCTTCTAATGTTAATGCATGGTTCCCTAATGCATAAATAGATATGATTATCCATGCATTAATGACAGATTAGTGAAAATGTAAAACAAGAAAAAGAGGAAAGAAAAGTTATATGTGATACAGTAATGTCTGTTATAACAAATAACAAAATCAAAACCTCATATACATTGTTATTGCAGCATTTCCTTTTAAGCTGTAAATAAAGCAAAACGCTCCATGCACAGAAGGCATGATACACTAATAAAAGCAATTCTAAACTAATACTACTACTACTACTCCTACTACTACAACTACTTTTACTACTTTAGCATGACTAATTGTTTTCATTAAATCCATACTTGATTCTGCACTTAATATATTCTACAGTTCTAGAGAATTTATACTGGAAGCTTAGAATTAGCATAAAATAATGTACCTAGAAATCCAATGGTATTTTCCCATATTTCATTCCACAATATGGAATATTTTATTTATTTTAAGATATTTTGGATGAAATTTTAGCTTTTGAAAAACATAGCAGAAATTTGACATCCATTTCTATCTACATTGCCAAAATTTATCCTTAAAAGATCAATGATGCTTAGTACTGTCTTCAGGGTATTCATTATCTGTGATCGTTATCTCCTGGAACACTTCAGTAATTAAATATTGTTTCCTTTCTGGTAATTTGATATAGCACCTTTCCTCTTGTGTCTTGGCTCTTTTAGCAACACTTTAAACACATTAATATGTCAGGGAAACAATGCCTTTTCCAAGGACACACCCAAACAGCTAACCCAGGCTTGTTTTTATTCAGGTGTGTATCAAACCCACTTCTTGGATTATGCCAGCTAGGCTTCCCTTGTGTCTTGCATTTCAAGCTGAGAAAAAAATATTACATACCTTGCCAACATTACTTCGATTAAGTAGCAGTGCCTGTAAATCAAGTGTGTAATTCGTATAATAGGTGATATATAGCATGTCTTAAACATTAACCCATTTATGTATTAATTGGGTTAATTTTTGAGAGTAATGAGTGATGTATCTTCCTTGTCATACAACATCATGTAGACATCTGACTTTAAAGTAGTCACAACTGTCAATAGCAGTCACTCATGGTATTAAGCAAACATATGTCCTTTGTACACAGGTTTACCTTTTTTAAGTTGATTTTTGAGCCAATCCTATGCATTGATATTATTATTATTATTATTATTATTATTATTATTATTATTATTATTATTATTACATTATCAAGATTATTTTATGTGCACTATACAACAAAATTATTTTCAAGATTGTTCACAGACATGTTTTGAATATTGAATGACCCCCTAACCTTATTGAAAAGGAATGTAACTCGTATATCTTCTCAAAAAATGAATTTTTTTCTTCAGAGATAGCTTCAATTCTAGGTAAGTAGTTGAAGATATCTAACTATACTTGTCACACTGGTATAAAAGGTGACTTCCATTTCTGCTATGATAACACAACTACTTTTCCTGCCATCCAGCAAATGAATTGTTTTGATCCTCTCCTGTAAGAAGTAAAGCCACCTTGCTTTCAAAGCAAGGAGTTTGGCCGACAGTATGACTGGAGAACAGTAAATGTAAATGATATATGAAACACTTAAACATTGATTCACATGATTTGCCTTTATCTAAAAATGCGTTGCTCATCAAACAAAATAATTGTTTAATTTTCATACCTGGAGCAGTCACTGCTGATACACTTCAGAGACCAATTAAGGCATGTTGAAACCATCATACGGTTAGGAAACTTCTGGCTGCTGTGTGCATAAGGCATGTGTCCATTAAATACAGGGCATATATATATATATATACATACATACAGGTGACCATTAGGACAGGTTAGACTGTATATATAGAATTTAGAACAAGATATTCATGTTGATATGCATTATGTCATTTCCACTCATCCTAACATTAATTGTATTTAAATAAACAAAATTTCTCATGATATCAAGAGGACATCAGTTTGCAATAATTCGCATTCTTCTGTACAACTAATTTAGGGCATTTTGACTGGAACTCTGCCCGATAGTGAATTGAAGATGGAGAGAAAAACTTTCAAGACACTAGAGCTTACCACAAACAGAGCTTGGTAAGCAGTATTTGTAAAATTCATGTGAACTCACAGTCTGATCAAATTATACCATACAAATTTACACAAGACAGCTGGGAACAATTTGGTCATTTATGGGCTTCATTTTAAAAAATGCATAAAATGTATGAATGCTTTTTTAAATGTTCATTTTCTTATGCTACTCAGGAAGCTTGTTATTTATAAATTCATCTTAGATAAATGGGTGGTATCTATGATTCACTTTGTCTCACTGTCTATGCATCTGTCCATCCATGTGTCTGTGTATTTATTTATCCATCCTTTGTATCCATGCCATAACTTCTGTACTACTTCATTCCTAGAGATTAAACTTATGTGGGTGCATCTTGGAATGAAATTTTTGGGCATCCCAAAACTAGGATCCTGTGATGTTCTTTACATTATATATGATAAGCTGCTTAAATATATTCGGATCGTAATTCAAATACCTTGTCACCTGTTGTTCCAAACTAAAGGTGCAGTTTAAAAAGGATATGTGTCCCAGACTAACATGGCTTTACTGTGATTGGCTTTCCAGGATTTATTCAAATTTGCTTAACATTTTTCTCCATCATTCATGTTTGGGGTGTAGTTCATACTACTACTACTACTACTACTACACCTATTGACATCAAAGTTTCACTGTGTTAGCATTTTGTGATGATGTGTCATGTACCAAAACTCCATCAATATGACCTAATTTTCAGGATGTATTAAAAATTGGTTCAAATTGTGACCATGCATACTATATTTCCAGTATTTTTTAGTCTGTTGCAAATCTTCAGATTGACATGTGTTGCACACCAAAACTGTGTCACTGTGACCTACTTAAGCAGGATTTATTAATCCATTCTGCCTGCCCATGCTACAGCTTCTGTACTTATATATAGATATCAAACTTACATTTTGTGTACATCTTGTGATGAACATGTGTCATTCACCTTAATTAACAGAGTCTGTGTGACCTGTTTTTCAGGATTTAATGAAAACTGATTTCAGTTATGTCTGGACTCCACTTCCAAAATCTTTTCACCAATTGCTACCAAACTTGCAATGAGAGTACATCAGAGAACATAGACATTTATTTCACACATCCAAACCTGGTCATCATCACCATGTCTTCTTTAGGATTTGAACTTGCTGAGATATAATGTATGTGTCATAATCTCAATACATTATAATATATTATCACCATTTGTTTAGGGTGCATCTAGAGATTGAGTTCTGTCACACACCAAATATTGGTTGCTGTGACCTACTTTCTGTGTTTTATTGAACACTCCTAAAAGATGCAGATTCATGCCATATAAATTAGGGTATTTTATGAGGTCCTGCTTGCTAACAGTTCTAGATTTTATATGGTATTGTATGGTATCTTGTATTGTAATGTATATGGTATTGTATGATATATGGTATTGTATGATATATGGTATTGTATGGAATATGGTATTGTATGGAATGTGGTATTGTTGTAGGTTTACAGCTTTAGTTCAGAGTATTGTGTAATCTACAGTTAGTCTGTGTCACACACCAAATATTGGTTGCTGTGACCTACTTTCTGTGCTTTTTTGAACACTCTTAAAAGATGCAGCATGAAAGACATTTGTAAAAATTGGAAGTGTTTATAAATCAAGAACTACATTGATGCAAGATTACCTTGATTATAATCCTGAATTATTAGCAGATAGCAATATATATGAAGAATTAAAAAAATATATAAAAAAATTGGAGGTTAGGATCTTGCATTTTAATATTACACCAATCTTTTTTGTCTTTTTGTTTAGTCAAGTTTTTTTAGTGCATTTGATTACAGACAGCATGAAATTGCTTAAAATTTTTGACAGTCTTCTCATTATCTTTTAACATTGCAAACTCAAATTTAAAAGTTAATGACTAGGTCAAGACAACAATAAGACAAAAAAAATGTTACAATGTTGTAAAGTAGATGGCTACAATTTTATGATCTGCTGTTACTGAGAACTGTTTTTTAGTCATACAACTGTTATATAACAAATGTATGCAGGGATATATGGTGTTAAACGCAACCACTTAGATTAGTAGCTAATTTCAGTAAAGACATTTCATCAGGTTTTTTCCGTAATTGTTGTGTGTACAGTTACTAAATATTGATGTATACATCTTCATAGAGAACTGTTCTCTTCTGTTTAATGACTGTAATCAGTTCATAACATTACTGATATGCTTGTTTATGAATCCATTAACTGAAATATTCATAACAGTGACCTTTTTCTAAGGATTTAATAGAGTGTATACAGTCATTTCATGACAAAACATATTCTGTATTCTAATTTGGCAAGTTATATTTTAGTGATTGCAGATACAGATAAATTTGTTTTAGCAAGAACAGTCAGTAATCTCAGCTTCCCAAATCTCACTTGAGTAGAGGTCACAATGCCTTTCTTACCATTCAGCTTAAAATGAAATTTGGAAGGAAAATATTGGATTCAGACTAAGTTGTTTAATCGACATGCCAGTCTTCTCCATTCGAACAAAATCAGAATTATGTTGATTTAATCTTACTTATTGTCTAGGATAAAGAGCAAAAAACTACAGTACTCCCTGTCTATTGTTTGTGAGCTTGATTGGCTACAGTATGTTCATAATTGTAATTCAAAGTTTGTATGAATAGATGTATTGGTATTGACTGTGTGAGTCAATTCTTCATGGTCCCGTCTACTCTTTCTGCACAGTCTCATTGACAGCTACAGTTCATGATCATGAAGCCATTTAGTTTATTTTTAATTCAGTTAATATACAAGTACCAAAGATTGGTCATTCCAGATAAGGAAAGAGCATTTTTCTCAGATAGCATCTTCAGTGTTTAAATAATTTTTTACGTTGTATGTTACAATATTTTCACTAAAAGAAATAAAATGTTTTTTCTTCAGTACATTTCCTGACTGTAATATGTTAAGTATCTTCCACTGCCTTGCAAATCCAGACCTACGAAGTGATAAAAAGACATCAACTACACCGTTTAGCGATAAAACTGCTAAAATGTTCTTGACTGAATTAGTTAAATGTCATATGAAAGCAGTCTCCTTATGGATAGTGGTTGAACCATATATTGTATTTTATTAGTTTCTATTTCAGTTGGTACCTAGTCAGCAGGCATATTTCAGAGGGCTTGCAAATACTTTCTTTTTGTGCTCTTTCTTGAGTATGAGCAATCCAAGGAGTTATCTTAAAATGACATAAATATGACAACACTAAAGAGGTCATTATAACATAAATAATATAAAAATTTATAAAGATCTTACACATCATTTGAAAGTGAGCATTTTAAGATTTGTCAGGACAAATAACTCATCACAACTTGTGGTTTATGCTCTGATTTTAATTATATCACAGTTATTAGCTCTTAAATACTCTTTGTGTTTCTTTTATTTTCAATAATGTAAATTATAGGGAGTAAATATTAAAGTATGTTTCTGACAAAAATGAAAGATTCAGTTTATTTCTTTAAAAAGTTTAATTAGGTGTTTCTGGAGAAATGAATGGGAAAAATTGCAAAATTCAATAGATTCTTATATAGCTTGATATTTCAGACATGAAAATAATTTCCATAGGATTAGTTGCTGATAATGGAAGAAAATTACATTTTTTTAATCATTTGAATTCACTTTCAGTGCTTCTAATTTATCCTTGTAGCTATCGGACTTTGAAGAACTGTTTTCTACAGCTTTCTTCTTACAAACTGCGTCAAAATTATCTTTATTAAGAGAATGTTAAAATTTATATTAAAAGTATATTCCATCTGTTTTCTGTCCTTTAATTGCTATGCTTTTATTACAAACAAATAATTTATCACCTCATTTATTAACTTTCTCTTGCAATTTATTCAGTTAGTGCTCACTTTTAATTTCCATTTCAGGTTGTGAATACTTAAAAACCATGTCAGTGCTGACACAATTTCTTCTTTATATGGCAAATAATTTGCCTTTATTCAAAATTTGCTTCTCATATACACCATTCATTTATTTTTCTGAACTGTTGCACTTTTGCTAGTATCGACTGTACAGGTAGCATAGGTGATGCTTAACAGATAATTACTTGTATATGTCTTAATATTGTTCACACTAATTACAGGTGCAAAGGGCAATGGATAATACTTGTACTGTGAAAACAAGTGGGTTAAACTGACAGAATGGTTACCCCACTTGTATTAATTGAAGGTGGTGCAAATTCAGGCCCTGTATACAATGTATATATTTGATGCATGGAAGATGAATGATCATTTCTACCAAGCAAATTTCTCCAGTGCCAATGAGCAAGCTAAGAAACAAATGATTAGAACCTCAGTGCTATCATTATTGCTACCAATACCATCTTGGTAGACAACTTTCCCATGACTGAGTTTCGAAGGCAGAAAATTTGCCAAAGAGAAGAAAAATCATCCAATGCCATTTGAATGGACCTTAAGTGGCTTCATCTTCTCCATAGTGGCTCATCTAAACTTTGGGACCATCACAGACATGGTACAGAAGCCTAGTTTGGCTAGAGAAAAAACTTTCATCTACTGGTTACACTGATCTTTCCTGCAATAGCAAGTGCCTGAGTCAATCCCTGGACCTCACACACCACAGGACAGCTCAAACTTTGACTTTGATATGACTGTCTCCCATCAAGAGTGGTATTGATCTTACACCAAGACAGCTTTAAGATAGTGGTATTGATCTTACACCAAGACAGCTTTAAGATAGTGGTATTGATCTTACACTAAGAAAGCTTTAAGATAGTGGTATTGATCTTACACCAAGACAGCTTTAAGATAGTGATATTGATTTTACACCAAGACAGCTTTAAGATAGTGGTATTGATCTTACACCAAGACAGCTTTAAGATAGTGGTATTGATTTTACACCAAGACAGCTTTAAGATAGTGGTATTGATCTTACACCAAGACAGCTTTAAGATAGTGGTATTGATCTTACACCAAGACAGCTTTAAGATAGTGGTATTGATCTTACACTAAGAAAGCTTTAAGATAGTGGTATTGATCTTACACCAAGACAGCTTTAAGATAGTGGTATTGATCTTACACTAAGAAAGCTTTAAGATAGTGGTATTGATCTTACACCAAAACAGCTTTAAGATAGTGGTATTGATTTTACACCAAGACAGCTTTAAGATAGTGGTATTGATCTTACACCAAGACAGTTTTAAGATAGTGGTATTGATCTTACACCAAGACAGCTTTAAGATAGTGGTATTGATCTTACACTAAGAAAGCTTTAAGATAGTGGTATTGATCTTACACCAAGACAGCTTTAAGATAGTGGTATTGATTTTACACCAAGACAGCTTTAAGATAGTGGTATTGATCTTACACCAAGACAGCTACATATCTTAACATCTTACACAAATCATCCATGCACTTCCATTGGGTCTGATCATGAGCCAGTGGGTGTTCACAAGAATCATGGACTGTCTTGTGACATTTCTGGGCAAAATCCATATTCCATAGTTTCCAAATACCTGGTTGATATCCTTTAGTTTATGCTAGCCGAGTTACATATTCTGCATTTGAAGTATTCACCAAAGCCCCCTGGCAATTTGTAACCCCATTATGATTTAAGAAATGAAAAGCATCAATGATATTTTTAAAAAATGCACAAAACGTAAGGACTTCATTCATTCATTTATAATTCTTAGCATGATTGTCACAATAGGGTCCCTAACACTTATTTGCATTTCAAACCAAACAGAAGTTTGTAACATAATGAGCCAGTTGTCCTTTTCTGGTCTCTGAAAAGTCCATCTTTAGTGAAGAGTTGAAATCCTTGGAATTTACATACATAGAAGTTAAAAACTGTCATCTGCATCCAATATTTGCAATGTCTAGTTTTAAGATTAAAAAAAACTGAAGAAAATATAAAAATGAAGGTAGTGTAACACTTATACTTGGATTCATTCTCCATCCTACCTTCCAAGGAGTGGTTAGGATTATGGCCTGTTTAGGATAAGTTGTTGCATATCAGCCTCTTGGAGATGAAGGCGATCATGAATGCCTTTCACTATGACAGAAGATGTTTGATGGCAAGAGTGTTTTCATTATAGCCCAATGTTAATTACATCAAGAAGTAGGGATGAACCAAGTTATAGATATATGCCTTCCATTTTTGTATTTCCTCGGGTGATGTCATTGTTGACAAATTGGCTAATTATAACATACGTCAGAAAGGCTCATTGCCCTAGTGTTCAGCTGAACTGCTTATATTGAGGTTGGCCGAAGGTAGAGTTATTTATGACAGGGTACAACGAGAGGCTCCAATCCTCTCCCAAGCCTGAAGCCTGGGGCATCTAATCTCTTTCCCTCAAATGGAATTGGCTAGTGTCTTATACCTTCCCACTAATATCATCAGAATTTTGCAGAGAGTGATGGAATTGGAGTGACAAATGTGAAGTGGGAAAAATCATGGATCGGTGACTGTCTGAATCTAGCTGTGGAGATTCCCAGGAAATTCTTGTCAGCACTGCACCTACTGAACAACCACAAAAATAGGTTTTCTGATGCAAATTTGGAATTACTCAATCTGCATGCATGGTTATATCAAGCAAGCCATCTGAAAGAATCACTTCTCAATCAAGCAGTGACAGAAGTGTTAGTGCTAAAAGGTCCACTACTTTGAAGGCTTACAAAGGAAAATGTAGATTTTTCTCCCATTGGTGTGAGCAAAAGCATATTAACCTATTCAGAGCTTTATTACCACAAAGAGTGACTTTCCTTCTCTGGATACATGAAGAGGAGAAGCTACCTCCATTGCCTCATCACTATCAAGGGCTGTCATTCCATGATATTGGACATATTTAAGCATCATTGGGACATTACATTGCTTACTAGATACCCTGAAAGCAGAATGAGCATATTCCACACTCTGTTGATTAACCTAAATTATTTGGAGTTCTTGGAAGATGGCTCAGTTTCCTTCAAATCAGAGAAATGTGGATATGACACTATGCATAGACATTGCCATCATGGTTGTTTTTTCCTTGTACGAAACTTACCCAAGAACAGGTACTTTTCTTACGGTTTTGGCACATGAGGTTAGACTAGTAGCTACAAGCTTCATGTCCCTGCTTACATATCTAAGCAATATAAGTTATGGGTTGAAAATCAGAGTTGACCTTTCCTTATTTCTACCTCAGAGATTTCTCAGCCCAAAAAACTCGTTTTAATCTGGTGTGTCTCTTAGGATCAGTACAACAAGCATCCCAACTAGGTATATCAACAGTCTACAGCTATCTTCAGGACCCTACCAAAGCAATAAAGTATAAGATCCTGCTTTGTTCTTGTTACTCAAAGGAAAATTTACATTATTTCCTCTCAGGCTATCTCATCCTGGATTCATTGGATTATCTGCCTAAAGAACAGGGAATTAATGCAAGGCCATATGAATTTATTCTGTATTTCAGTTGATGAGGTTAGGTAATCACTGCCAGCTTATTGTTTTAGTGAAACTGCTCCCTGATGAACATTATTCAAGGTAGGGGATAGAGGTTTGATATGACATTATCATGCTTCTATCTGAGTGACATTTCATCGTGAAGGGGACAGTTTGATCTGGTGAGGCCTATATCAGTAGTGCAGCAGGTTACCTTCCCAAATCCCTTAGCAGTTTCACCATGACAATGGTTACTCTATTTGAATTTATTTGCTGAAGCTAATTTTTCCAAAATGATCTTGTATTTTTATTCATCTGTGCTTTCCTTTGCCCGTATCTCATATAAGGCATCAAGTTGCTTTGATACATTAGGAGACCAGAGCCAGGGTCAGCTTTGGGGTAAGGTATGTAACTCCATACACCTTTTACCTATTCTCCTAAAGGATTGTAATCAGACAATGTATTTGAAGAAGGTTTTGAAGTCAAATAAAAAAATTTTCATATTTGTTTGATCATAATTTGGATACTACCTTCCAAGACCTCTCTGCAGTTACATTCTTGGCAAAGCATACACTTTCACTCCTGTAGTAATTGAGGAATGACATGTTTTCAGTACAAATTACTCTATCCGTGAAGAAGCCGCTCTCATTTGAACTCCTTCAGCAAAAGAAAGCCAAAATGCAAGGTTAATGTTTGTTTTGCTGGTTTTCCATGGTAGTGGAAGGACTGAATGCATTATAATATGGCAAGATATTTTACTTGAAAATTTGGTTTCATCACATTTTTAAAAAAAATAAAGGTATACAAAATTATAAAACTTATGGCCTCATGTATTTCATGGGTAATAAATTTTAATGGAATCTATTTTCATGATATCCTTGGGAGGACCACTAAATCACTAACATTTATCCACTTTAAAATAATCCACTATCTTATGTCATGTGGTCATACAGGGTAAAAAAAAGTGGACTGACTGTGCATCCAGATATAATTTATAGTCTTTATATTTCACTGTTTTACTTTTTTGAGTAAAATTAGTGATGTTAGATTGAAGCATTTAATAAAATGTTATTTTGGTATCCAATTCATGTAACATTTATAAAACTTATTGTGTGATTTTAATGTTTTATCATTTGATTCATTTGCAGGAATGTTTCATTTGACCTGGTGTCAATAGTCTTTCCTTATGATTACAACTTTGCTTTGTGTTTTGAGGAGGTAAGTTGGTTTATATTTCCAGGAAAATTCATGTTGATAATTTTATGAAAATTTTAATTACTATCTCATTGCCAGCAAAGTTAAAAGAGGATATTGTGTTATAGTCTGGTTATTCCTGTATTCATTTGTACATTTGTTTGTATGTTTCTTCATTTATTTTTCTTTGTTGCACCCTCAGTATCTAGGAACTTACATTCTTTACACTCATGACAATGCATCTCAGCAAGAGTAACTCTCATACTAACACTAGGTCACTGTGACTAATTTTAGTGACTTTTGTATTCCAGTAATTTGCAGTCAATAACTGGAGCTTATTTCACCAGCACTCATGAAAATTAGTACATGGGTGCATCTCCAGTAAAGTCAGCCATTTTAAAAATTAGGTCACAATAACTGAAATTTTACAGTTGTGACTTTTATATTTTAAACCACTCATATTTTATACCCTTAATATTCTAGACCTTATTTTATCTGTACTTATAAATTCACGTGTGGGTACATATCAAGAGTAATTTAAGCATATAAAAACTAGGTTACTGTGACCTAATTTTCATGCTTAAGTGAATTTTGTATTTTCAGCTATTAATTTGTTACACCTTCACTAACTGTAGATCATTTCAGCTGCACTCATCAAATGTAACTTAACCATGTATAAACTAGGTCACTCTGATATAATTTTCCCACTTTATTGACCTGTGTATTTTCAGTCCATTTGCCTGTGAAAATTTGTGATTGCATGCCAGCAAACACAGCCATACTAAAACTATCTGCAGAAAAGAGGTGTGATACATAAAAGTGAGAATGTCACAGAACTTTTGAAACATTTCAACAATAGAAAAAGAGTGATTGGTATAAAATTCTTAAACTCCCAGAGCAATAGAATACCATGAAACTCCACTATCACATGATGATTTAGGTCCACAAAGTGCTATCATGATTTGTACTGTACTATGCTATGTTCAGCTTAGGGTGTTTAATTAAGAAAATATTTCACATATATCATGCACACAATATGGTGAGGGAGGTGTCTGTGTATAATGCACACATATGTACACACACACACTTCCGATGACCAGCAATGAGTTGATGTGCCATTAACACACACACACACATACACACACTTCTGATGGCCAGCATTGAGTTGATGTGCCATTAACACAGACATGCATTGTACATGCACACACTTCTGTCTTTATTTTGTATAAATTGTACATATCAATGTCACTCCCCTTAAATCAAGGTATGTATGTCACTTTGTTGCAGTTTGTGAATTTCACCAAATGGCTCAAACTAGTTCACAGGGTGCAGAGGAAACCATTTACTTTGGACAGCAAACTTCCCCCAGATCTGCAGATCAAAGCCAAGGTAAAATTGGGGGTAGGGACTTGAAATTAGGTTACTTTTTCATTAACCAACAGGATTATAATAATATTTTTACTGATTCAGCCTTAATTTCACTGATCCTGTGGAAATCAAATAGAAGTCTGATCAGTTTCTAATTTTGCATGTTATTATTCTTTAGCATCAACTCAAAATAATAACAACTGTATTCCACAAACAAGACTGATTGAAAATAGAAAGTACATATTTGTTTTCTGTATGTGATTCACCTTCAGATCTAGGACCCTAAGGTATAGTCTCTGGTCTTTGGTTTCTTGGTCTAGCCTCATGACATGGCTTGCTTGCATCTCATAACTTATAATCCTTGATATATGGCATGTTAAGGAGCACCATCATTAGTGTGACTGTAGGGAATATTATGTAAGTGTTTACATATATAAATGAATTATAATGAAGTACCCGATGAACTTTCATATTTCTGTAAGTACCATGGATAAAAAGACAGACATATTCATGCATAAATTGAATAAGAAATGAGATAAAGTCCCAAGCTGGACACCCAATGGCTAGTTGACAGATTGACAGTTGTCAGTTGTAAACTATTCTGAAGACTTGATATAATTGTTTGCCTCAAATTAAATCTTAGAAAAAAGTTTTTTAAAAAATGTATCTTTAGTAAGCAAAGAAAATAAAATCAATGAAAGAATCTCCATGATTCATTAAAAATTGTACAAAAACTTAAGATTCTGTTACAAAATTATGAAAATCAGATTTGTGCAATAATACTGCTAATTAGTTTTGTTTAGTAACTTGTCTGGTGTAATAATTAGTGTAGTGTAATAATTGTATGGTATAATAGTGTAGTGTAATAATTAGTCTAGTTTTATAGTGTAGTGGAATAATTAGTTTAACAGTTACTCTAGTGTAATAGTGTAGCATAATTAGTCTAGTGTATTTGTGTAGTGCAATAATTAGTCTAGTTTAATGTTGTGTAATTTGTCTGGTGTAATATTGTTGTATAATAATTAGTCTGTTTTAATAGTGTAGTTTTCTGGTGTAATAGTGTAGTGTAATAATTAGTCTAGTTAAAAAGTGTATTATAATAATTAGTCTAGTGTAATAGTGTAGTGTAATAATTAGTATAATAATTATAAGGACATTCAGATGTCTCAAATTTGATATATTTACTTCTTATCATATAATTTACTACCCAAAATGAATTATCAAGAATATACTGAAAGTCAATGAAACATTGTATAAATGATTACAATGATGAAAATATCTCTGTGTCTGTCAGGTGTTCAAGGTGGAGCTTGGAGATGACCCATTTGAGGTAAAGTTGGCAGACAACTACGAACTTATGAAAGATGAATACTCTGAAAATGAAAAGAGGAAGTCTGTACTTGATCAGAAGGTACAGAATCTGAAGAAGGGCTACACAAGTATTCCTGGTAAGTTAACTGTTCTATTATTAACACACATTTTGAATGAAAATAAGGGAATTAATTAGTCTTTGCCAGATATTGCTCAGCTCTTGAAAATATGCTTAAAATATTTTCATAACAGTAACATGAGATAGCCTATAGCTTGGCAATACTTTTCTTAAAAACATCACGCATCTGATTAAAATTAGGTAACAATTCTATGGAATTGCTCTGTTGAAGGGATCAACAAAAAATATTATCTCTCAATCTTGGAATGTATGTGGTTGATCTTATAAGAATTTTATCAGCATTACATGAAGTAATTTTTTGTTTTCAATACCTTTGGCTTCAGTGTTCGGAGTTCGGTATTGTATACAAATTTTGCTTCAGCACACAAGCTGGAGGAGCTTTATGCTTCCTTTGCTCAAAGAATGAGTGAAATCTACATGCAGAGGTCAAGGAAACTGTACGAGGATGGCCCTGTCAGCTCCGTCCTTTTCACTTGGCAGATGGAAAATCTAGAAATTGTAGCCATGGCCGACAAGTCCATTCATGGCAAGGACAATGTGGTGAAAGCCATGAGGGAGATAGACCCAGACAGGTAATGAACCTTGAATATAAAAGCATGGAACATATCTTTGAATTGTGCTTTTAAGTTGGTGCCCTTTGAAATCATATAGTCAGTTCATGTCTTATATATAGCACTCCTGAAATTGAAAATGATGAGTTTAAAGTTTGAAAATTTTGAGTAAAAATATTTTTGAATTTGAGCAAAGTTTACACAGAAGAAAAAAATGTTAGGAACTTTTTTACATACATATAAACATGCATATTTTATTTTTTTGAAGTTTGTAAAATATAAAAAAGGTAATACATCAAAGACAAAACCTGTTAAGATGACAATAATCAAAGAAATATAAATGCAAATGACAGAGGCAATGACAGCAAATGACAGAGGCAATGACAGCAATTGAATGTGATAAACTTGTTTGCTCCTGCTTTTGATCTCATTTTTTCAGGTTGTACTTTCTTATATAAAAGACTGAGGTTTAGAAGATATATAAGAAAATAACCTGCAATCAATGTAATTGTTTTTGATATAATTATTTAAACTAGTTAAAAGTGAATTTGAAATATTTAGATAAGTTTTGGGATTATGATCAGAAATAGTAATTAAATGTTGAAATTCATGCACAGAATAAAATGGTTTTTGAGTCTACATTGTTATTAATAATTCAGATACTTTACACTTTGGTGTCCTCTTATGAATATATATATATATATATATATATATATATATATATATATATATATATATATATATATATATATATATATATATATATATATATATATATATATAATTCATTTAGAGGACAAATTGTACTTAAAATAATATTCATATATATTCTCCCACTGTTTACATATGCTTACTACTTACAGCCCCTACCCTGAAGAGAGTTTAGAATTCTGCACATTGTGGTGCCGTTATGTGAATGTAAGCCTCCAGTGCTGGAAGATACAGCTGAGGGACTACCCACAGTACATGCTGGATGTGAAGGACCTACATGTTTGGGGGAGACTGGCTGCTGGGGAGCAGGAGGGAGCAAAGAGAGGTACCACTATACTTGATGTTTTACATGTGGAATATTAATGAATTGCTGACTCCAAACACCTGTCATTCAAATGTTTAGATATTGTACATAATTAATTTGATCAGTGACCTATATAGTCATTGACTGTGTATAACTTATTACACTTAAAGTTTTTTTCAGCTTTCATATTCAGTAAGAAGATTTCATTGTGGCTGCAATAATCTAAGTATATACAATTAAAAAATTTTGTTTCTGATTATCAAGTAATAATTGAAGGAAAATCAGGCTAGTAGGAAAACTGCATTGTAGCATTAATTATATATTTGTATGGAAAAAGGTTTGCTGATGATTTTTTTTTTTGTTTTATGTTTACAAGAAATTAAGTATCCTCTTTACAGAATCAATCAAAATTATTTTGTATATCAGATTTAGATGCAACATGCTCCCCAAAAAATGAAACCAGTATTAATTTTCTTGTTCATGGATTCACCTTTCTTTTCAGCTAAGCGAACCTGTACAGTTGAAGTTGCTGAACCCTGGGGACCCATGACTGTTGAAAGGAATCTACCTGCCCTTAAATTTTACCATGATTTTAGCAGTGGTGAGTATTTTGGTGTCCAAATGATCCTGCTTGATTGGTAATTACATCACGTGCTTATGGTAATTAGACTGTGTGATTATAGTAATTAGATTTGTGATTATGGGAATTAGATTGTGTAATAGAGATACATATTATGTTCACTCAATTGCAATAGCTATATAGTTATCATGAACTCTGACATTGCAGAGTGATCTGAAAATCAAAGACAAGGTCATCTAATTAAGACTTATGTTTATCAAGACAATGATCAAATTCATAGAATCTTGTTACAAATTGGGTAATATTAATCAACAAAATGATCAATTTAGTCAAATCTTGATACAGCATTACTTACATCTACCAAGACAATGGTCAGTTTAGAATCTTGATACAGAGGGGTTATAACATACATTTATCAAGACAATGATCAGTTTAGTAGAATTTTTATACACATGGAGTCATAACATATGTTTATAAAGACTATGATCAATTTAGTAAAATCTTGATACAACATAACTTACATCTACCAGGACAATGGTCAGTTTAGAATCTTGATACAGAGGGGTTATAACATACATTTATCAAGACAATGATCTGCTTTGTAGAATTTTGATACACGTGGAGTCATGACATATGTTTCTCAAGGCAGTGATCAGTTTAGTAGAATCTTGATACTGATAGGGTTCTAAATTAGATATATCAAGACAATGATATATTTAGTAGAATTTTGATACATGTGGAGTCATAACATATGTTTATAAAGACAATGATCAGATTAGCAGAACCTTGCTACAGATGAGATTATAACATACATTTATCAAGATAATTAACAGCTTAGTATAAGATACGTTTATCAAGACAATGATCTGTTTATTTGAATTTTGATACATGTGGAGTTATAACATACGTTTAGCAAGACTATGATCAGTTTAGTATAAGATACATATATCAAGACAATGATCTGTTTAGTGCAATCTTGATACATATGGGGTCGTAACATACATTTATTAAGACAATTATCAGTTTAGCATAAGATACATATATCAAGACAATGATCTGTTTAGTGCAATCTTGATACATATGGGGTCGTAACATATGTTTAGCAAGACTATGATCAGTTTAGTAGAATATTGATACAGATTGGGTTCTAAATTACAATTATCAAGAAAATTTTTATTTAAGTAGAATCTTGATACAGATATGGCTATAGCATACATTTATCAAGACAATGATCTGTTTAGTACAATCTTGATACATATGGGGTCGTAACATACATTTATTAAGACAATGATCAGTTTAGTATAAGATACATTTATCAAGACAATGATCTGTTTATTTGAAATTTTGATACACATGGAGTCATACATTTATTAAGACAATGATCAGTTTAGTAGTATCTCATTACAAATTAGGTCGTATCATACACTTATGAAGACAATGGTCATTTTAGAATTTTGATACAGGTTGATCATAACATATGTTTATCAAGGCAGTGATCAGTTTAGTAGAATCTTGATACAGGTTGATCATAACATATGTTTATCAAGGCAGTGATCAGTTTAGTAGAATTTTGATACAGGTTGATCATAACATATGTTTATCAAGGCAGTGATCAGTTTAGTAGAATTTTGATACAGGTTGAACATAACATGTTTATCAAGGCAGTGATCAGTTTAGTAGAATCTTGATACAGGTTGATCATAACATATGTTTATCAAGGCAGTGATCAGTTTAGTAGAATCTTGATACAGATGGGGTTATAACATACTTTTATCAAGACATTTCTCAGTTTAGTATAAGATACATTTATCAAGACAATGATCTGTTTAGTACAATCTTGATACATATCAGGTCGTAACATATATTTATCAAGACAGTGATCTGCTTAGTAGAATTTTGATACATGTGGAGTCATAACATATTTTTCAAGACTATTATCAGTTTAGTAGAATCTTCATACTGGGGGGGGGGATTATAACATATTGATCAAAACAATGATCAGTTTAGTAACCGTGATACAGATGGGGTTATAACATACATTTATCAAAGATAATGATCACTTTAGTAGAATCTTGATAGAGCTGTAATCTATCTAAACTAGTATGTTATATTTGGTTCCAGAGTTTAGTTATTTAGACAAGTTTTGCTGTATTAGCATTTTATGTTGTACCTATATTGTTCCTTCCTTACAGATGTACTGTCCTGGGAAATGGCATATGGGGCATGCTGGGAACCTGTCATAGCCCAGTACAACCTTTCCCTTGACTTAGTGAATAAACCCTCCATTGATCCAAGCCGTCCTATGCCATGGTGGGACAAAATGAGGCTTTTGCTTCATGGGCGTCTGACGTTGTCAGCAGAGAAGATGAGCTTGCTGTACCATGCATCCAACGACCCATACAACACCACAGAGCTCATGGACTGGAGCTGGTCTAACCTGATTATGGATTGGACTAATGGTGTGTGTGTGTGTGTGTGTGTGTGTGTGTGTGTGTGTGTGTGTGTGTGTGTGTGTGTGTGTGTGTGTGTGTGTGTGTATGTGAGAGAGAGAGAGAGAGAGGTGGGGGGTCATGTGTAATTGACAAATCTAGGATGTTGTTATGTTTTTTCTGCATGTCTTAAGATTAGAAAAATAACTACATTTTCTCTGTAAGAATTTTTTTTAAAAATGTTATGTTCAATGACTGCAACATATAAAGGAAAAGTTACATGTACAATTTAAATTGTCAAAATTTGGGATAAACACATTTGACTATATATTACATCACTGACACTGATATCATGAATAGCATTTGTATGAAACTATATTTCTCACTTGCAAAAAACAAAAGTCAAAATGGTAAAGCAAAAGAAGAACATGCTGCCCTTTATCAAAGGAGGAAACTATTAAATTGAAAGTTGTCATCACTTCAGTTGTGGATAACACTAAAACTAGCACTAGGTCATGTATATGTCAATCAATCAATGCCAGTTTGTGCAGACTGGTATCAACTATTTTTTATGACAGATAGTAAACATTTGATTACTTAAAATTCTATTTTATAAAACAAGTGAACAGATCTAGATGTATACAGTCGGATTCCCTTTATGTATAAACTGTTATTTTACAATACAGTTAATGAAGCTAAAAAGCATCTTCAGTATTTTGAAAATGATAACAAATTGTTGTTGGTTTTTCTTTTACTTTTATGGTAATTTATGCTACTTTGAGGCTAAATACAAGTTTCTAAATTTATATTAAACAAGCTAACCAGTGTATTGACAGAAAATTGTCTGTCCATCTCTACGTCATGTTCAGAAAATTTTACATTTTACTTATTGCATTCAAACAATAATGGTTTGGTATTTTATTATTTTTATTATTTTATGTCACAGCAATGTAAATGAGTTATTTAGAGCCAAAGCAGTGAGAGTAAAGTGCCCATGTACAAACCATGGTCGATGACGATGGTAAGATTCAAACTCACACATTTTCAGTCATGAATCCAGCACACTAACTACTGAGCCACAGAAGCTTAAGTATACATATAGAAAAACAATTTCTGTTTTATTTCTCAGTAGGCCCTGACAATTTTTATCATCCAGAAGCTCAAACCTTTGAAAATTAGTGAAGGTTTACCTTAGAAAACCTTTTAGGAATTAGCTATGTAAGTGCATCTTTTAACTGTTTGTTTCAGGTAAATTTGTCCTGAAGGGTGATCTGGAAATCTATGCCAGAACAGCATCCAAGTATGATGACTGTCGCCTTTTGTATCTGCCAGGTCTTACTATGATGTAAGTTAATGGAGTTATTTTAGAGAAGAATTCCACTCTTCATCCTGGCCTTTCTCTTTCATTATGTTGATAAGTTTCATTTGTTAATTTTTTTTAAATGTTCAGATTTATAATTTGGAATATATAGTAGTTACTTCAAAAGTAATAACTGCTTATGCTGCTATACTATTTATACTTGCTTATAAGTCCAACTTTGAGCTACACAAACTCAGATCCTCTGTCACATAATGTGCCAGCAGATCTGGGTCCTGGCAATGAGGAGTAATCAGCACAACAAGCAACATAGACCCTAATCTACCAGAGCATTATGCAGTGGTAGAATAGGTTCTATATTTAATCCAGTTCTATTAAACTTGTTAGTGAGTATACAGTAAATAGTTAGGTGTGATCATTAAAGAAAAAAATATTACCCAGGTCACATGACCAAAAATACTGATATCATATAGTAAGTATTCTTCATGATTTTGTTACAAGATGGAGGATATTAATTTTAGCATTTCAGATCTAGGAAGGTTGAAATTTTTTAAGTGGTGAATTTTTATGGGATTTTTTTTGTGTGACCTAACTCTGAGATGCTAAAGTGCAAAAGTATACTGTTGATTGGAAAATGTTGCGGAGATACTGTAAAAGGGTGGTCTTATGTTTGCATATAACCATGCAAAATTAATTTTCTACCACAGTATTTAAATATGATTCTTTTTTCAGAGCTAAACTTAAGTGGCTATGTCTGGGTGACCCCAATGATCACCATGCTGTCATGCCTTGCGCCCCGGATAAAGTCCCTGATTACTCTCATGAGGTAAGTACTCCTCATTTTTCTACATGTACATTGTTAGATGCAGCTCTTATTTTACAACCAAGTATTCTGGAGTTCTAATAATTCTTTTTATTTGTAGGGAAAATTCTGCATAACAAATTATGCAGTGAAAATATATTTGAGATAAAATTTTAAACAGGAGTTTGTTTAATGGGGGACACAGTTATGGAGATTAGTATTTTTTTTATCAACATGATTGACGGGTACACAATATAGTTTCTGAAGATTAATAAACAATGTAGCAAACAAACAATAATCAGTCAGTGAGTTTGTAAATAAATGACTTATGGTGGCAGAAATTTAAAAAAAAGAAAGATACAGATAATTTGTATGAAAAAATAATGTTTATGGTTGTTGTTTTGGTCAATAATAATGACAGTAGTCAGGCTTCTTGAACATTTATTTTTTTATTTTCATTAGATTTCTGTTTTCATTGATTGTACAGGAATGTGTAGGCTCATATTAGAAATGGAGTATGAGTTTAGATGTTTTACAAACTTGTTATCCATTCTGGATCAACTTCTTGGATAGTGAAAAATTGATTCCAGGATTCTTGATGAGCATGCGTTTGATTTGGCATCTCTAAACACTACAGCTCTTTTATATAATTCATAAATTGATAATATAATTTATCTCCAGTAGTTCTCAGGACTGTTCTAGTAAAATGTATAAGGAACCCAGGGAAGGCACTTCCAACATGAAATAGTCACCTATAGATACAATTTTGAATTTTGTATCATTTTTTCATAGAAACTCTTATGAGTAATTTGAGTACACTGGCACATATTTGTTTAAAAGTGCCTTCCCTAGGTACCATGTTTGATTAATGTAACAGCCTTCAATGACACCATCCACCTTAAAGACATAATTCTCATGTACTGGAGGCTGTTAATATATATATATATATATATATATATATATATATATATATATATATATATATATATATATATATATATGTATATATATATTGAGTATATTTTTAGTCAATCTTATGTACATGACCAAAAAGTAAAATTTCTTTAATTATGTTACCCAATCATAATGCTACAGCCTCGCAAATCCAGCCCTCCCAGATAACACTTTTTAGCTAAAAGATGCTAAAAGTTAACTGCCAACCTAGCTGGTGGGCAGGCAGATGGATCTCTCCAATGAAATAGAGATTAACACCAAATCCTGTGAATATCTCATTTACTAATTTTGCTTGTGCTAAGAACCATATTTTCTCCAATGAAAGACCTCACAAAAGTAGAATCAACTTTTGGAAGTTATATCATTACAGGTTGAAAGAGTCTTTTTACTGTCAAGGAAAACCTTATTCAGTCTATATTTCCAACTTTTATCTCCTCCTGTGAGACCACATCAGTGGCCTAGTGGTTCGAGCATCCACCTTGGATGTAGGTCACAGGTTTGAACACTGAGTCATACTAAAGACTTATAAAGATGATATTAAAGTCTGCCTCACTATGCACTCAGCATTAAGAGTGTTAGGACTGGTCGGCGAGGTGTCGGGACAATGTGGGTGAGACATCGTGTCTGCAGCATGATGCCCCAGTGTTAAACATCACTATAAACTACCACACAATAGAAATCATAGCGATATGACTGAAACATTATTAAAGCTATGTTAAAAATCCAATTCACACACACACACATACACTCCGAGTATTGATGTACTGATAGGAAAATAATGAGTGAATGGATGTTGGTTGGTTGGTTGATGAGCTTAACACCATTTTTCAGCACACAATAGGCTATTCATGGCGGCCAGTATTAATGGTGGAGGAAGAAACCGGGAAATCACTGGAAAGAACCACCGACCCACGAGAAGCTACTGGCAAGCTTTCTCACATATCCATATTCGCTGAATCCTAGACTCAAACACACGCAGACAGAAGTGAATGGATGTAGAGAGGCATTCTTTTCAATCTGCTTGGTTGCTGTAGTCACCTCTGGTCCCTGACTGGTTTCTTTTCTATTGTAACTGATCAGCTGATCAAGTGATTCAACCAAAATAAATCCCTCTGATGAGTTATAATAGTAATGAAACTGGTCAAACAAGCAGATGGGAGGGAATCCCTCCATATCTATTTAGTGATTATCTTCCTTAAGTTTATATTCTATAATTATTGGAAGTGAAGGAGACCGTCTACACAACACAGTTTGATAAATCATAAAACCACTGACAGCCTGAAAAATCTATATGAGAGTGCATTAGCTCTCCAGTCTAGCTCTTCTGTGATACAGTTGCTGGAAGAAATAAAATCACTTACAAACAAAATTGGAAAGAGCCTATTACAAAATGCCCAGAAGCCAAGTGTGTGATATTACCTTCTAAAGTAACACTTTTAACAGAAAGATAGAGACCTATTTTAGATATATCAATTACAAACTTAACATCACTTTTTCAAATGGGATTCCAGGCATTTTTAACACATTGATATACTCTAGTACCCACAAGTTTATTATCTATTGTAATAAGTACAGGAGACTGGTACATATTTGCTGTTGGCAGTTAATTAGATGGATTAAAAATGGGTCCTTAGATCATTCTCAAAAAGTCAGTTTGGTGGAGATTGTTTCAAACATGATAGTGATTTCAAAGAGAATAGGTGATAGTTGTTATGTAAATGGCTAAAATAATTGGTTTCAAAACATTTTGTTGAATCTAAATAAATTATTTCAAAATGTAAAGCTTTCTTTATTATTGATAAAAGATAAGTCTGCTAGCATATCTAGACAAAAAAAGGGAAACTTCATGAAGTTTCTACAAACAAATCTTAAAATGATAAATTAATAAATGAGAAATGTATATTAACACAATTCTATTCTTGTTCAAGGTCCAAATATCTATCTCTATTTAAAATCTAGTTATTTAAAAAACCACCATCTCTCTCTCTCTCTCTCTCTCTCTCTACATATATATATATATATATATATATATATATATATATATATATATATATATATATATATACATATATATAGATGCAATAAACTGACGACGAACAGTACGAAACTAGTAACTAACTAGCCTAAGCGCTTTCGACTCTTAATGAGTCTTTTTCAAAGGCAAATACAAAACATAGTTACGACAAACAAATAAACACAAAAACGTTGTGTTTGTAAACCTCTACATTTCTGTCTTCACATGTGCTAAAACTATAAATACAACCAGCTTGTATAGACTAGTTGCGGAAACTGAAAACGTTGTATAATTCTCTAAATGTCTACAAGCCAAAGCGACATCTATTTTTACTTTGTGTACATATGTAACGCAGATTATATCCCGGATATTTGATTCTATACCGGTTATTCTTATAGTAAAAATTGAAAGATAATAAGAAGATTTAGAAAATGTTAAATTCTACTAGTGCATAGTTTTCATTTTCTAGTCTTCTTGGTTTAGACCGCTTGGTTTCAATGTTCTAAGACGGCGTATCCAGTACGATTCCTTTTCCTTCCTGGTTTCGGAACTCCAGCTGTGGTTGTTAGCAATAGCGATAAGTATTATATCACTGAAAGTGTGGCCAGAGGAGGAGAAGTGTTCTGCAACCGGGCTTCTGTACAGCTTTTTTGTCATCCAATCAGATCTATGAAGGTTTATCCTTATGTGTAGCTTTTCAGTTTCTCCCACGTACTGAAGGCCACAGATCTTACATGTGATGAGATAAATCACATTCTCTGTTTTGCACGTTTTGTTTGGACCATGTATGTTTAGTTTTTCTTTAGTCACTGTGCTAGTGAATGTCTTGGCCTCTATCATATGTTGACAGGTTTTGCATCTTTTATCGCCACAGGGTCCAGATTGACTAGGTTGGTTTTGACTAGCGATTGTTGTTAGCTTGGCCCTGACTAGGATGTCCTTTAGGTTTTTTGGTCTTCGGTAAGCTACTACAGGTTTGTTCGGAAGTATTAGGTTTAGTACTTCCGAACAAACCTGTAGTAGCTTACCGGAGACCAAAAAACCTAAAGGACATCCTAGTCAGGGCCAAGCTAACAACAATCGCTAGTCAAAACCAACCTAGTCAATCTGGACCCTGTGGCGATAAAAGATGCAAAACCTGTCAACATATGATAGAGACCAAGACATTCACTAACACAGTGACTAAAGAAAAACTAAACATACATGGTCCAAACAAAACGTGCAAAACAGAGAATGTGATTTATCTCATCACATGTAAGATCTGTGGCCTTCAGTACGTGGGAGAAACTGAAAAGCTACACATAAGGATAAACCTTCATAGATCTGATTGGATGACAACAAAGCTGTACAGAAGCCCGGTCGCAGAACACTTCTCCTCCCCTGGCCACACTTTCAGTGATATAATACTTATCGCTATTGCTAACAACCACAGCTGGAGTTCCGAAACCAGGAAGGAAAAGGAATCATACTGGATACGCCGCCTTAGAACATTGAAACCAAGCGGTCTAAACCAAGAAGACTAGAAAATGAAAACTATGCACTAGTAGAATTTAACATTTTCTAAATCTTATTATCCTTCAATTTTTACTATAAGAATAACCGGTATAGAATCAAATATCCGGGATATAATCTGCGTTACATATGTACACAAAGTAAAAATAGATGTCGCTTTGGCTTGTAGACTTTTAGAGAATTATACGTTTTCAGTTTCCGCAACTAGTCTATACAAGCTGGTTGTATTTATAGGTTTAGCACATGTGAAGACAGAAATGTAGAGGTTTACAAACATAACGTTTTTGTGTTTATTTGTTTGTCGTAACTATGTTTTGTATTTGCCTTTGAAAAAGACTCATTAAGAGTCGAAAGCGCTTAGGCTAGTTGGTTACTAGTTTCGTACTGTTCCTCGTCAGTTTATTGCATCTATTTTAATTAATCCCTGACAAACGTGATCCCTTGGTGGATCCAGTACGCTTGAGAGGATTGTTATTTGCTATATGATTTGTATTCTTTATATACATATATATATATATACACATATATATATATATATACACACACACACATATATATATATATATGTATATATGTATATGTATATAGATAGATAGATAGATAGATAGATAGATAGATAGATAGATAGATAGATAGATAGATAGATAGATAGATAGATAGATAGATAGATAGATAGATAGATAGATAGATAGATAGATAGATAGATAGATAGATAGATAGATAGATAGATAGATAGATAGATAGATAGATAGATAGATAGATAGATAGATAGATAGATAGATAGATAGATAGATAGATAGATAGATAGATAGATAGATAGATAGATAGAAAGAAAGTAAAAAAGAGACAGACTGATAGACATCATTCCATGACTATAATGCAAAACAAAACCCATATTTTTTCAGTTTTTTTTTAAAACTTACTATATTATGTTGTCATATCTTGAGGCAGGTTCAGTTTTGCAGTCAATTATCTCATAAAAAGCAAAGCTAGTGAACCATTACTGCCAGATACATTACTTGCTTCCTTAAATGTCACATCTTTGTACACCAACATACCGCACAACGAAGGGTTACAGGCATGTGGCGAAGCATGGGAAACAAGAACTGTAAACAATTCACCCACACACTTCTTAGTCCAACTCCTGGAGCTGTCCTAAAACTCAACAACTTTGAATTCAATGAAGAAAACTACCTACAAATCAATGGAACTGCAATGGGTACTAAAATGGCTTCTTCGTATGCTAACATTTTTATGGGAAAACTTGAGGGTCAGCTCTTAGCATCGGTTGAGCGTACACCATACCAGTGGGTACGCTTTATTGATGATATAGAAATGAAGTGGCAGTATGGAAGAGAAAGTCTGGATGACTTCATATCAAAGGCAAACAACTTCCATCCTTCAATAAAATTCACAGCAGAAATTTACAACTCAAACCATGTTTTCCTGGACACAACAACCAGACTGGTGGAAAACAAATTACACACAGACATCTACTCGAAACCAACCAACAAACACCAGTATCTCCTCCCAACCAGCTGTCATCCAAAACACTGCATTAGGAACATTCCATATAGCCAGGCACTGAGGATACGCAGAATTTGCTCCGACGATGAAAGATTCTTAGAACGGTCTGAAGAGCTGGCTAAACATTTAATTTACCGAGGCTACGACAAAGACCTGATTGCAAAGACCTGATTGCGGAGGCAATCCAAAGGGCCAAACAAACAAACCGTGATGACCTACTCAGATATGGACAGAAACAAAAGGTTGATAGGATACCATTTATTCTGACCTATCACCCAGACAATCCCAAAGTAGGTAAAATCATCGCAAACCACTGGCCCACCGTGTAATCGTCAGACATACTAAACATAATACTTCCGAACAAACCTGTAGTAGCTTACCGGAGACCAAAAAACCTAAAGGACATCCTAGTCAGGGCAAAGCTAACGCCAATCGCTAGTCAAAACCAACCTAGTCAATCTGGACCCTGTGGCGATAAAAGATGCAAAACCTGTCAACATATGATAGAGACCAAGACATTCACTAGCACAAGGACTAAAGAAAAACTAAACATACATGGTCCAAACAAAATGTGCAAAACAGAGAATGTGATTTATCTCATCACATGTAAGATCTGTGGCCTTCAGTACGTCAGAGAAACTGAAAAGCTACACAAAAGGATAAACCTTCATAGATCTGATTGGATGACAAAAATGCTGTACAGAAGCCTGGTAGCAGAACACTTCACTTTCCCTGGCCACACTTTCAGTGATATAATACTTATCGCTATTGCTAACAACCACAGCTGGAGTTCCGAAACCAGGAAGGAAAAGGAATCATACTGGATATGCCGCCTTAGAACATTGAAACCAAGCGGTCTAAACCAAGAAGTCTAGAAAATGAAAACTATGCACTAGTAGAATTTAACATTTTCTAAATCTTCTTAGTATCCTTCAATTTTTACTATAAGAATAACCGGTATAGAATCAAATATCCGGGATATAATCTGCGTTACATAAATGTACAAAAAGTAAAAATAGATGTCGATTTGGCTTGTAGACTTTTAGGGAATTATACACAGTTTTCAGTACCCGCAACTAGTCTATACAAGCTGGTTGTATTTATAGTTTTAACCCATGTGAAGACAGCCATGTAGAGGTTTATAAACACAACGTTTTTGTGTTTATTTGTCGTAACTATGTTTTGTATTTGCCTTTGAAAAAGACTCATTAAGAGTCGAAAGCGCTCAATACTAGTTTCGCACTGTTCGTCGTCAGTTTATTGCATCTATATATATATATATATATATATATATATATATATAGAAAGAGAGAGAGGGGGATGAATATTAACAAAGCCATTCACTTTGGAATGAAACAAATATAGAATTGACTGCATTGAAACACATATGGTTGGTGAAATATATTTTGTAACAATTGAATCATTTTCCTGCAGGGGTACAAGGTGAGAGGGTTTCATAGAAAACTCAAGAGAATGTGACTGCATTGGATGGGAATCTTAGATACTCATTAGACCTGGGTTTTTTTGTGTTATTAGGTTGAGTGAGCATTTTGTGTACTTTATGCTCATTTCCACTTTCCCAAAAGTGCAAAGAGATTTTGAGATTTCTATACATTTATATATTCTGTACAGGAGCATGATTCATTCAGAGCATTCCGGTCTCAGAACATGAATTTACATCTGTCTCTGAAGACCAGCCCACCCACATCAGTCGACCCAACAGAATTTGACCAGCCATCATGTCTCTTCTATGCCAGCACAATACGCTTTCTGGACAAAATAAAGGTACCGACATCTGGAGTCTGAGAATATAGCTTAGTTCCTTTACCATGTACCCATAATGTCATGATTTTTATAGAAAGATAAGATGATGAAGATTTGTTATAATTGTCTTTTTGCATACTTTTGCAAATGCATATCTGTTAACATTATTTCCAGATTCTAATTGAAATTAGTTCATCTGATATAAAACTTTTTTTTTACAACTCTTCAAAGTTTTCTTTATCTTTCTGTTTTATCAGACAAGCTTAATTTTGTACTGTTGATGTATGTGTTTAATTTAAGTGTATTTGCATGTTTTTGTTATCTTTTGTTATCTATCCTGTATATTGGTTGTGAAAAATACAAGAACTGAATTTAAAATATCAAAATTATGAATACAAGTTTTCATGATTATACAGTTCTCTAAGTCATTAAGTGATGTTTATTTGCATCAGTTTAAGATTTGGTCAGAAAAAAATATCTTTCTCCATGTTTCTCTGTCAGATATATTTCCAATCACATTAATATTAGGAAAATGTACTCTTTGCTAGCCTTCAAATCCAGTCCTCCTAGAAAGACAAACATTCATTGTTCTCATCAATAGACTATCTAGACAAAGGGAAGAAACTTGTCCTATCAACTGGCCAGTGATGCTTGACATATTTGTTGAATTAAGACTGCAATCTTAAACTAAGTAACAGAAAATGTAAAACTGATAAGTTTCTTAAAATTCAACATATATTTTATTCTCTAATTTATAAAATGACAGTTTAAAAGAAAATTAGTTTTGTGAATTAAATTCCAAATACTCCTAAAAGTTCTATCACAAGTCCAAAAAATATAGAAATATTCCAATTTCACATTTTATAATCATTATTTTAATATGTAAGAAACAAATCAGAAAGAAATACAATTTTATAATTTTAAATAATTTTGGACAGAGGAAAGGTATCAATGTTTTATAGCTTAAAAGTTAGAAAATAATTTGATAAATTCTTAGGAAAATGATAATTTTTTAAATATGCTTGTTATATAAATAAAATTTATTTTTTCTTACTGTAGCTGTGTATGATGGGTGTGACCAGGCCAACAAGACGAGGTACCCTCTTTGAAAATACAAAGCTTCGTAAGCCACAGCTGAGTAGACACTATAAGTAAGTATTTTAAACTACAAATGATACTCATAAATTTTACATGTATAAATAGTTATGTTACCATTCGATGTTTGGATTCAAATTGATATTTATATAGCTTGTCAATGATCTCTTTATATAATCTTATTTCATTTTTTTTATGTTTTGATTAAATTTCATGTGTCTCCACCATTTTTAGTAAAAGAAAAGTATAAGTTTTGAGATTGTTTTATATTTGTTGTATCAATATTTACTGAACAGTTTGTGTCAAGTTCTAAGTACAATGATGAAAATCATGTCCTTACATTGAAAAATGCAGTGCTTCTATTATGTAACCCCATTCATTATTACATGGTTCCTGTTACAGTGCTGGTATGATCATGGATCCCATTTCTTTATTAAGTAGTAAAATTATATGTATAATGTATTTCATTATAAGGTGGTAATCTCCAAGGACAGCATTATAATGGGCAAATGCTGTATTCTGTTTTGATGATATGCCTGTATCTTCACTATTTCACAACTATTCATTCTGTGTTCATCAGTATTTACATATTTAAAACATACCTAAAACATCATTTTTTTAAAAAAAATTTATTTATTAAATGTAAATTTGTGCTTATGTTAAACTCCATGTGAGGTTTATGTTTACATGGTATTTTTGTTCTGAAGGATATTTTGAAATAGTTTATCACAAGTGATCAGTTATACATGCTGCAGTTCACATCTTTTCACCTGGGCTATGAAGTATTGAAATATTTTTACTTTACTCTTTGTATAAGATTTATCATTATAACACTGTTCCTCTTATACAGCCTTTATCATTACAATTCCTGTTGTAAGGCCCCTCATTATAACACAGTTCCTGTTATAAGGCAAGTATGATCATGGATCCCATTACATTAAGCAGTAGTAAAAATATATTTATAATTTACTTAGCTTACACTTTAAGGCAGTCAACCCCTATTGCTCCCATGATGAACATTATATTAAGGGAACGAGGGAGTACTGTATTATGTACTTCATTAAAATGAGGTCTCACTATAAGGCAGTATACTCTATGGCTCCCATTAATGGCAATACAGTGAGGTAATACCTATTGATATAATTATTTATTCAAAATAATGTCAATATGCTGCTTATGTATTGTGAAGCAGCATTTGTAAGTTTACAACTAGTTGTTTGCATTATTAACAAATTTGAGCTCATCTCCTTTAAAATATGTACTTTTTATGTTATTATTGCTTCATTCAAGGTTAGCCTCTCTGTCAGTGAACTTCCACCAGTTTGATGTCTGCTACTGGATGTCTTTCTCTAAGCAACATGGGGCAGAAATGTGGGGAAAGTCTTTTGTCCTGGAGCTGTGTAACGAACTTAGATTGATTCCAATTGAAGATGGATTGTTTCGCAGGCCCAGGGCAGAATGGAGCATTAAGAACCTGACCTGTGACCTCTCTGCACTCAAATTTTTGCTTTGCAGTTCTAAACTGAGCCACGAGGAGGAGGTATATAGACTACACTTTTGATTATTTGTGTACTGTTATGTGCTCCAGGGGCACCACAGAGGCAGGATATCAAGTTGTGTGTTGAGAATGCCTAAATCTGTACTATACAACCAAGCATGTAAATGTATATTTTGAGAATGCCTAAATCTGTACTATACAGCCAAACATATTAAGGTGTGTGTAGGGTAGGCCTAAACCTGTACTGTACAGCCAGATGTATAAAGGTGTGTGTAGAAATAGCCTAGATCTGTAATATACAGCCAAACATATAAAGGTGTGTGTGTAGAGCATGCCTAAATCTCTACTATACAGCATATTATATAAAGGTGTGTTTAGAAAAATCCATAATCTGTTCTATACAGCCAAAAAGTGTAAAAGTGTGTGTGTGTAGAGAATACCTAACTATGTACTATACAGCCAAACATAAAAGTGTGTGTATAGAAAGACTATATAAAGGTGTTGTAGAGAAAGCCTAGATATGTTCTATACAGCCAAGCATATAAAGGTATTTGTGGAGAATGCCTAAATCTATGCTATGCAACCAAGCATTTTTAAAAGGTGTTTGTTGACAATGCCTAAATCTGTACTATACAGTCTGATATATAAAAGTGTTTGTAGAGAAAGCCTATATCTGTGCTATACAGCCAGACATAAAAATGAGAAAGTCTAACTATATACTATACATCCAAACATTTCTAAAGGTGTTGTAGAGAATGCCTAAATCTGTACTATAAAGCTAAGCATATAAAAGTGTGTAGAGAATGCCTAAATCTGTACTATAAAGCTAAGCATATAAAAGTGTGTAGAGAATGCCTAAATCTGTACTATAAAGCTAAGCATATAAAAGTGTGTAGAGAATGCCTAAAACTGTACTTTAGAGCCAAGCATTAGGATGTGTGTAGAGAAAGGCTAGATCTGTACTATACAGCCAAACATATAAAGGTGTGTGTAGAGATAGCTTGGATCTGTACTATACAGCCAACATATAAAGGTGTGTGTAGAGATAGCTTAGATCTGTACTATACAGCCAACATATAAAGGTGTGTGTAGAGATAGCTTAGATCTGTACTATACAGCCAACATATAAAGGTGTGTGTAGAGATAGCTTGGATCTGTACTATACAGCCAACATATAAAGGTGTGTGTAGAGATTGCCTAAATCTGTACTATACAGCCAACTATATAAAGGTGTATGTAGATAATTGATAAATCTGTACTATACAGCCAAATTTATAAAAGTGTGTGTAGAGAATGCCTGATTATGTACCTTAAAGCCAAAGATGTAAAGGGTGTGTGTAGAGAATGCCTAAATCTGTACTATACTGCCCAAAATATAAAGATGTGTGTAGAGAAAGCCTAGTTCTGTACTATTTGGCCAAACATATAAAAGTGTTTTTAAAGAATTCTCCAAGATGATAAATTCAACCATGTAATAATAGCAGGCAATGTATTACTGCTATTAAAATGTAGTTTGGGGAGGGTATAAAACTAATAATTAGGTCCCACCCTGCTCTGATGTCCATGACTCATGGTCCCAGTAAAATAAGGATAATAGCCTGAATTATCAGAAGTGACTACGAGATAGGACTGTGACTGGGTTGTTTATGTAATGGGACTGTTACTGGGCTGTTATTGTTTTAGACCTATAATAACTAATTGGAAGACAGAATTTTCACCTTGGACATTGGACAAGCACCTGAAAAAGATATAGAGATTTATCAATAGCAAGTAAGTATGGCCTAATTAAAATAAGTTTTACCAAACAAAAGTTACTTGTTCTTTCATACACTGTTTGTAATATTTAGGAATGTGAAAGTAAACTGGTTGTAGCTCAGTGGTCTTCTGTTCTTGTATTTTCAGCTGAATGTATCAAGCACTGGCAAACCAGTCTCTTCCAATTTCTGCCTCAGTGTCAGCAGGTATGTTTATTGACTGTTATAACATTTTTGTATATGCTAAAGATTTCACCATTTTGCTTGCTTTTTCTTTACTTAAAAAGATATTTGTATTATGTGGCCTCAAAAGTTTGAACACCAGTTTGATACATTAGGAGTCCTTCTTAAACTTTATCAACCATATACGGCCATGTAATTTTTTTTTAATATTTTGAGCCTTGTTTAAGTAAACAAATTAATTGGCAGCATGCTCATCTAGAGGTCTTGCATATTTCAGTCAATTGTATGCTTTGTCTCAAGTCCGAGTGATTGAAGGAAGCTTTTCATCATAAATGGAGTATTTTCAAACTATTCTAAATGAATTTTGCTCCATCTTCATCAAAGATCAGTACTTTAATATCATCAGCTGATGGGGCTGATTGGGACACAATGGTGCAAACATGTATGTTGTTTTAATTCTTAGTTAAGTATTTATGTTTAGCTCAAGGTTTTTTACACACTTTAGAAAGACTGTTTTTACCTGGTTGTTGTTATTCTGGGGTTTAATGTCATTTTTCAGCACATGATAGGCTATAAATGGTGGCCCGTATTAATGGTGGAGGGTGAAACCGCAAAATCTGTGGAAAGAACCACCGACCTACGAGAAGCTACTTGCAAGCTTTCTCACATATCCACATTTGCCAAATCTTAGACTCAAACCCATGCAGACAGAGGTGAGATGGCAGTGATCTGTAACAGAGAGTGCTTTAGACCACTCAGCCACTCGAGGCCTATGGTTTTATGTGGAATTTGAAACTCAGAGAATGCATCATCAGAAATGCAGGCCAGTGATTTATATTAAATTCTGCTTTTTAAGTTTATTTCCTAAGCCCTATTCATGCTAGAATCATAATAGTAGTTGATTTTATAAAAGTCTGTTGGTACTATACCAACAGACTTTTATACTAATGGCTGAAGAGTTCGACCCTAGAGTGACAGTCTCTGTTGCACTTTCTGCAGGTGAACATTGATGCTTGTTTATGCTGTGGTTGGTTTGCCTTCCTTCTGGCTCTCTTTGTTGCGAGGTTTGTGTTTCTTGTTTCCTCGGATTTCTGAAGACCCTGTCTGACATTAATCCACCAGGTGGAGTGATTCTCAGCACAGCTCTCCCAGTCATTGATGCTGATGTTGGCCATCTTCATGTCCTTCTTGCAGACATCTTTGTAACACAGGTGTGGCTGTCCGGTCAGTCATGCACCTTCTGCCAGCTCGCCATATAGCAGGTCTTTAGGAATGTGGCCTGGATCCATTCTCTTGACGTGACCGAGCCTGCGATGGTTTTTCTTGCTGAGAATTGAGAACATGCTGTTCATGCTGATGCATGCTGTGTTGAGCACTTTGTTCTGCCACTGGATAAGCAGAATGCACTGCAGGTATCTCAGGTGGAAGCTGTTGAGTGTCTTTTCATGACTTGTGTAGGTGGTCCCTGCCTCGCTGCTACAGAGGAGTGTGCAGAGCACACAGACTGGTAGACATGCAGTTTGGTCTTCTCAGTGAGGTTAGAGTTGTTTCAGACCCTCTGGTTCAGTCTGGCCATAACTGCTGCTGCCTTGGCAATCCTGCCTTTCACCTCAGCATCAATGGAGAGTGAGCAGGAGATGGTGAACCCAAGGTATGTGTAGTTCTCAACAATGGTGGGAGGGAAGTCTGCATCCTGTGCAATGACATTCATCTTCTTCAAATTGATGTCAGTCCAAATTTCTGGATTCTTTGTTGGAATTTACTCCCTTAGCCTTCCTGTGAGTTAATATAGCCGCAAGGTTTGGGATCAGAGTTTTCCTTCTCCTAGATGAGAAACCATCCAAGGTTTATGAGCCCCATCTACCCAAAGCGACTGGTTTTAAGGCACCAGTAGCCCCCCTTACCTCTTCTCCTGTTAGTGGAAACATGGTCTGCCAGACTTAGAACCTAAGCCACTCGCAAAGGCCAGTAGCTGGATTTTAGTTCACCAAGGTGATCAGAGACACAAGCAGTATGCAGCATTTCTGAAGGAGTTCGGTACTTGTCTCCCACTCCCACCCTGGCAATGTCAACCTTGGACCACTGTGCATATTGTTCTGTATAAAATCATGAAACTTTGGGATGCATTTTTATGGGCACAACCTCTTCATTTCAGTAGTCGGTCAATATTTACCAATTTTTTTAATGCTTCACTGACTTTGGTTAAATTTTGTGTTTGATATTCATTTCTGAGGATTTTTCATGCTATAATCATGACATTGATGATGATACACATCTTACCACCACACTCTTGAAACAAAAGAGGGTCAGTGTGACCTATATTTCATCTTTTACTGGTTTTGGTTTGTTCTTTTCATTTACCTCATGACCCCATGAGCATTGGGCATGTTATATGCATACAATCCTATCACAAATCATGAAATTTAAGAAGATTAAGGTTGCAAACAAATCTTTTGTTTAAAAATGGGCAAAGATCATTTTAGCCCTAATTTATTTTCTGCATGATAATGTTTACAATCTGGCTACTGGAGACTAGTAAAAGTAGAAGTGGGCTATGTAATCAGTGATTACACTGTGTTTTTAAGCTGGAAAGACTGGGTCATTGCAAGTTAGTGGAGGTACCTCTAGCATGTTAAGTTATTGAGTAAGTATTAATGAATAAAATAGATGCTTCATCTTGCTCTCACAATGGATGTTTTATTTTCTTATTTTTTTTATTTCTTATTTTATTTATTATTTTTTATTTTCTTATTTTTGGTAATGGAAACAATCTTCACTGTTTTTCAGTTATTGCCATACAGTTTCTGTTATGTTTGCTTAGTTTTGATAATGATCAATTATTTTTGTTATGCAAGGAACAATAACTCAGATTCATCTTCAAAGTACAATAAATGAAACTTGTCCATTACTCATATCTATCACTAGATGGGGAGCTTACTGTGAGCTTTCTTGACTAGTTCTCTGTTTTAGAAGAATTTGCTTATGAATAAAATTTCCTAAACCAGAAATCAGGACATCTGTAACACATATACACCATTAAATTTCTATAATACCCATACATTTAGAGGATTATTATTTGTGTAAGTATTCTTGAATGGTTATGCTCAGATCCAATTTAGACCATTTTCCTATCAGTTCCTTTTTTTAATTTATTTTTTCAGAGTGTCATACCGAAGGGCCAACCCATCTGCTGAAGCAAATAAGGGGGAAAAATCAGAGGTATGGGACAAAAGGATGCAAGTTAAATTGAACATTAAAAATCTAACCATGCTTTTTTAACATAGTGAGATATAGGTACATTAAAAATCTAACCATGCTTTTTTAACATAGTGAGATATAGGTACATTAAAAATCTAACCATGCTTTTTTAACATAGTGAGATATAGGTACATTAAAAATCTAACCATGCTTTTTTAACATAGTGAGATATAGGTTCATTAAAAATCTAACCATGCTTTTTTAACATAGTGAAATATATGTACATTTTAAGAGTTCAAAAATGGCAGCAGCAACAGTGTTAAGAAGTCAAATGTAAGTATATGGACACAGACAAGACAGTGTTTCACAGAACACTTATTTTATTACAAACCACAGTCATCAAAATATAAAATTAACACAGTGACTGCAGAAGAGCAGGGTTGACATGCAAATATGATTATAGCATTTATTTTCACTGGTTGCACCCTTGTGTCAGAGAAGAACTGTTAAAATAAAAATCAAAGAATGAAGCTGTAAACAATAAGTTAGGACTATGCTATTTAAACCTTTTGTGTAAAGCTTCCTTGATGTACATTTAAAAATGAAATAATGCAGCAAATATAGTAGGTTAGGACCCCACCTCTACAGATATAAGTAGATTTATCCTTCCTGCAGGCAGATTTAATTAGAATAATCCAAAACATGTAAATAGCAGTTATAAATACCTTATATACAAGTCCAATATGTTGATTTGGAAATAAAGAGAAAATATAGTTTATGCTTTAGTGTTAAGTAATTCTTCATTGGAAGACTTTTCTTGTTTATTTGGAAATAATGCATGTGGGGAATTTTGCTATTATGTCATCACTAGGTTTCACCCAGTCAGAACTGCTATTTGGCCCATTTGAAAGTTGATGCTCTCAGTTTTTTCATTTTTGGCTTTGAACCTTGGTGGTGCATAAATCCTTCTAATTTGTATGACTTTTTATTTAAAGACTAAATATTTATTGTCAGAAACTTGTTAACATTAATTTCCAAGATTTGTGAAGACATTTTCTGTTTTACAATTCAGTGATGATACATCTGGAAAATTTTGGGACATGATGAATTATAAGACCAGAGAAAACCAAATGTCTTTAACTGGAAATAGATTTTCCTGGAACAAAGGTCTGAGAGGAATTGAAGTCTAGCTACGAAATAGCATTTGTGTCAAAATTATGGATACAGTACAATGTTTCAACGTAATATAAATTGTTCCCAAGGACATTGTACCTTTTACTCACCTGGCACGTACATGGATTAAATTTTTAAATCTTATAATTGTATTTCATAATACTCTTTTGTTTTTAATTGTCACAGGTTCCTACACACCAGGTTCAAGTGTATGAGCTACGAGGGATGTGGACTAAACAAAACAGAACAATTCTCCTTGGTCTTTACGACAGCTACACTAAAGCCCAGAGTTTAAAAAGAAACCTGTCTTCAGAGGCTCTCAAAGGGTTCAAGATGGAGGGAGGGGCCTCATCTGGGGTAAATTTACTTAAATAAGAGATTTCAAATATATGTGTTGGTTATCTCAAGCTTCAGTTATTTTTCCTATTGCATTACAAAATCTGAAACAATATTTTGTATATTAGTAATACATTATCTATTACCTTTGCTTTGTTTAGCTTATAGTTTTCCTAGCCCCAAAGAGGATGTTATCTTCTTAAGTTGTAGATGTTTTGTGATTGCATCATACCTCACATTATTGGTAGGATACCTAAGGTCTCAAGGAAGTAGACATGCCCCTTCTCTTTGCATAGAAGTCTGCAACCTCCTGTTAATGGCAATCTCAGAAGAGTTCACTCTCAGTGTCCACTATATTCAGGGCAGAAGGAATATCCTGACACACAGCCTGTCCAGATATGGTCCTCATGGAATGGTCTCTGCACCAGTTGGTAGAAGGGTCACTTTTTCAACTGTGGCAACAGCCAGTAGTGACCTGTTTGCTGCAAGACTGTACAACAACCCAAACCTGGAAAAGACCAAACCAACCCTTCGGACTCTTCTCCTGAATTTGCAAAACCTTGGAATGCATGATAAATTATAAACTCATCTGGTATCTCAATTCAGACAAACTCCTATCAGACTTTCTACATGGATTGAGACATCATAGAAGCACAATAGACCATCTTGTCAAACTTGAAGCATTTATTAGGAAAACTTTCATAAAGAACATCCAATGGCTGTCGTTTTGGACTTGGAAAAAAGCTTATAATGCCACATGAAAATATGGCAATGACAAAATTAATCTTGGTCTAAGAGATTGCCTACATACTTTTATCTCCAGTGTTCAGAGTTAAGGTAGGCAGAACCCTTTCCGAAAGCTTTCCTCAAGAAATGCATGTACCTCAGTGCAGTATATTGTCACTCATCCTACTTAGCATCAAAATTAACAGCATAGTAAATGCTGTAATCCAAGAACTACCTGCTCATTATATGATAATGACCTTTGACCTGCAGAAGGTCAGGGTGTATGCATACTATTCAACTTCAGCTATAGATAATGTTTGTGCAGAAATGAACTAAAGAAAATAGGTTGAAATTTTTAAAATCTAAAACAATCTCTTTGTACTTGTGCTGATTTCATTGACTTAATAATGACCAAAAGCTAAATTTTTACAATTGTCTTATTCCTTTTGTGGAGGGTTTACTTCCTTTCCATAAACTAACTTTCCTTCTACATATTAGGTATCTCAGGGACAAATGCTGAAAAGACATGGACTTGATAAGAGTGACAAACACTGACTGGGAGCAGATAGGAAGGTCATTATGCAGGTCATTAGTAATTTCTTGGACTTGATAAGAGTGACAAACACTGACTGGGAGCAGATAGGAAGGTCATTATGCAGGTCATTAGTAATTTCTTGGACTTGATAAGAGTGACAAACACTGACTGGGAGTAGATAGGAAGGTCATTATGCAGGTCATTAGTAATTTCTTGGACTTGATAAGAGTGACAAACACTGACTGGGAGCAGATAGGAAGGTCATTATGCAGGTCATTAGTAATTTCTTGGACTTGATAAGAGTGACAAACACTGACTGGGAGCAGATAGGAAGGTCATTATGCAGGTCATTAGTAATTTCTTGGACTTGATAAGAGTGATAAACACTGACTGGGAGCAGATAGGAAGGTCATTATGCAGGTCATTAGTAATTTCTTGGACTTGATAAGAGTGACAAACACTGACTGGGAGCAGATAGGAAGGTCATTATGCAGGTCATTAGTAATTTCTTGGACTTGATAAGAGTGATAAACACTGACTGGGAGCAGATAGGAAGGTCATTATGCAGGTCATTAGTAATTTCTTGGACTTGATAAGAGTGACAAACACTGACTGGGAGCAGATAGGAAGGTCATTATGCAGGTCATTAGTAATTTCTTGGACTTGATAAGAGTGACAAACACTGACTGGGAGCAGATAGGAAGGTCATTATGCAGGTCATTAGTAATTTCTTAATTTAACTATGGCTCAGTTGTGTATGGATCAGCCTGTAAAACTGACCTCCAAATGCTTAATCTGATACGCAGTCAGGGACTTAGAGACTTTGTATGGGTTCATTTAGAACTTCCTCTAGACAAGATTTACACGTGACTGGTCCAATAAATTTCTTTTGTCTCTAGTGTAAACATGGTTACTATGAGATGTTATTATTACGTTTTCAGAAGCAACATTGTTAAAGTTTTGCATTAAAGTTTTGAAAGTTGCATATCATATGCACCTGGATTGAACTGAAGCAATATAATAATATTACAGGAGATGTGGCCATTGACTCTAATGGTAGGCTTTACATAAGGCTTTTTGTACATTGGTACATCATCTGTCTTGATACTGATTGTGAGACCAAAATTATCACAAGCTGACAAGAAATGGTCCATACACTATTGATTGTCAGACTCTAATTTGGCATTTATGGAACAGTCATTCGCATAAAGGAGATTCCAAATGATCACTTCCTATAACTTCATCTTCATGTTATTGAAGAGCTTGCCATCAGCTGGATGCTGATCCCAGAATCATAGTCCCATAATGCATTAGTAAGCATGGCATAGAACATTATACTGAAGAGGGTTGGGGCAGACACACAGTCTTGCTTGATTCCTTTGGTGACTGGAAATGGTTCAGATGACTCTCACAGCATGAGTTAAGTATGCCATCATGGAACTGCTAAACCATTATCATGGACTGCTCTGGACAACCAAATTTTGCCATGATCTTTCAAATGTTCCTGACAATTATTCTGGAGTTTACAAGTTGCATTGCACAGATGCAGTTATCACAACTCAATGCTTTCTTATTCAGAATATAAGAGCTGTAGAGCAGTTGCACCATTGTTCACTTTATTTCTCAGTAATGGTTACCTAAAATGATAGCATGTGTAATTAAATAGTCGGTGGTATATTTAATATGATTATGCTAGCCTCACACTCACACTTAAGCCAAAAATACTGATATTCTGTGATTTTCTGTCATGCCTGTTTGGTATACTTAATCAAGAGCATGTTTCATCATTGTCAACCATTAAGTTTGTGTTACATTGTTTAAATGTCACATCTTAATCATCAGTTGCTCTATTCAACTAAAAATTTGGATGAGATTACTAAAGTTATAACATTTTACCTGTCTCACTTAAGGAGTATGGTCAACAGTGTTTTGTGTGAATATTTATGAAAGTCATATACAGAGTTATACTGAGAGGCAGACTGACAGGACACCAAATTCCACAGAATACTTGTTTTATTTCTACCAGAAATTTAAAGTAAGCTTCTTCTGTATCCCTGTGGCACAAAAAAATTATCCTACAAATATGCATGTTTCAGAGACCCAGAGGGGCTACAATTGACCCCTCAACTGTGGAGTCCCAGGCTGCAGACACCCCTAGTCCCCTGTCCAGACTGCAGACTAGCCATGCCTATTCCATGCTGATGAAACTGGTTGCAGAGTCAGACAGCAAGTCAGTTGCATTTACAGAGGAGGTATAATAATAATAATAATAATAATAATAATAATAATAATAATAATAATAATAATAATAATAATAATAATAATACAACCTTTAACAGTTTTTGGATATGATTAGTTCCATAAACACATTGTGAATATGAATTGCACTTAGATAGTTGATTCTGTTATAAATATTCACCCAGCACAAATGATAATATGTAGCATAAGTGTAAAGTGACACATCAGAATGCTTTTGTGACTGTAAGATTCTTTTGTGATGTATTTAGAACAACTTCCAAACTCCACAGTAGGTAAAATAGACATTGAAATAAACCACTCTAGTGTATTGTGCATGACACTAGCACATAGTTTCATAGTTGACCATACTTTTTTGTAAGCTGGTCTTTAAATAAAAGTGTTACTCCGATTTGCATATTTAGATTTAACAAAATGCCACAAGAGAAAGCTGAAAGTACAGCAGTCTGCCTCATATGATATATATATATATATATTATATATATGGATCAAAACAAATCGGGGGCCCCGAGTGGCCGAGTGGTCTAAAGCGCTGTCTGTTAAGGATCACTGCCATCTCACCTCTGTCTACGTGTGTTCGAGTCTAGGATTCGGCGAATGTGGATATGTGAGAAAGCATGCCAGTAGCTTCTCGTGGGTCGGTGGTTCTTTCCGGTGATTTCCTTGCTTCTTCCTCCACCATTAATACTGGCCACCATGAATAGCCTATCATGTGCTGAAAAATGGCGTTAAGCCCAACAACAACAACAATGAAACAAATCGGTAAAATGTTATGCTGCAAATTTGATATACCCTGCACTGGTATCCTTTCCATGGCAATTTCTGCCCCATTGCACCACACATACTGGTACAAGATCTAGCTATTAATTGTCATGGAAAGATATTATGTATCCTGAACAGGAAAGCACTTTAAAATATATATTAACTTTATATAGATTTATATAGTTGTTTATGATAAAATGATGCTTGTTCTTCTGTTAATGTTTTATTATATCCCTTTCAATTCCAAAGATCTGTTTTGAGTTAGATGCCAAATCTGATCTCAAACATACTAATATTTCTCTATTAGTCTGAGAATAAAATGATTAACATGACATTAATATCAGTCTGTTACACAATGATGAAAGTTAATTTACTTTCAAGTAAGTACAATAACCTGTACCTAAATTTGTTTGAAAATTATTTGTCCTTTAACTCTATTTGCAGCCATCACAGAGTAACATGGATCAGTTACATGGAGTGGCAGCCTGTCAGACTGATGATGTTCTCCAGAAGAATTGGCTCAGTGAGTATATATCTTTATTGATTGACTTGATGTGCAGTGAATGGATAACTAGCTAATATATAAACTTGATTTTCACTGTATAGTTAGTATGACTAGATAATATGTGAACTTGATGTGGACTGAATGGGTTGTATATCATTGACTAGATAATTTGTGAACTGAATGGATTGATGATTACATAAATATGTGAACTTGATGTGAACTGAATGGATTGGACAAGTAGATAAATATGTAAATGTAATGTAAACTGAATGGACTGTATGACTAGATAATATGTGAACTTGATGTGCACTGAATGGATTCAATGATCAGATAATATGTGAACTTGATGTGCACTGAATGGATTCAATGATCAGATAATATGTGAACTTGATGTGAACTGAATGGATTCAATGATCAGATAATATGTGAACTGCTAGATAATGTGAACTTGATGTAAACTGAATGGACTGTATGACTAGATAATATTAGGTATTAAAAGCACTTTTAGGATATCAACAAATACAATTAAGAGCACTAAGCTGTTGTTGCCATCCTTAAGACAATAACATGAAAATAAAATGTTGAAAAAATCATGTAAATTGGTCAAATACTTTTTAAAATATGACCTTTCTGAGTTTTTGATAGATTTAGAAAATTTGTGATTCCCACTGAAAATGCAATTACCAACTACTTCAGATGATTTAAAAAAATAATTTGAAGTTATACAACATTGGCATTTACTGCAAATCTAGACAAGTTCCTTGTTATTCAAAAAATGCAGGCACTACAACCATACACAAAAAAATTATTTTTATTAGGTTCACTCTAAAACAGAAAAACTAAGATTACGACCTTACTGGAAAAGCCACAAACTGAGTTTTTCCATGAGTGTGCAACCTTGCTGTATAAAGACTATGACATTTAAATGCAAATTAAAGTATGTTCATGTGAGATAACTTTCTGAAAACAAAGCCCAGTTTTTTCTGGGCCAAAGTGTATGAAACTTTTGCCATACCGGCTCATAGAAATCCGGAAAAAAGGGCAAACAGTAGAAAAAAATGATAAAAGACAATTTTTAAAAGGTCACAACTTTTTTATTTATTAACAGATTTTAATGCCTTTTGTACCAAAATGCAGGTTATTATATGAAAAATTCATGCAATATACAAAGAGTGTCAACATTAATGAGAAAGTAGGTTTTAAAGCAGAAGCAATATCTAAAAAATAGGAGAAAATGGCAAAAACAGCAATTTTCAAAACTTCACAACTTTATCAATTAGTTACTGATTTGGATAGGTTTTGCACCAAAATGAAGGATATTACATCCTTAATGCATGCATACTAATAAAGTAAATGTAATTTTGATAAGCAAAGATAGGTACAAGGTATAAAGCAAGAACCATTGACAAAATATCCAAATCTTTCACTACAACAAATTTTTTTAAAATAATGTACATTTCAAATAGTGAATACAATTGTAAATGTCATAAATGACTGCTTTTGTTCAAAATAATCAGAAACATAACAGCTTTAACAAAGTTTTAGCTTGAGAACTTTATTCTGCTATATTGTTGGTCAACATGTTCAATATTTTAAACTTTCCAAGTTTGGCCATCACTTGAAACTGATTGTACATTGAAGTTCCAATCAAACACAAAATACGACTTAGCCTTAGCAGTGTCATCATTGGCTTGCCATTTGAATTGATCTGTTTTGGTTTTCATCTGGCATAAAAACTGTACAAGTGCCAAATCAGGTTGGAGTATTTCCAATACTTGTCCAATGTAATAATATTGGTCAAAGTGATACACAGCTACCCATGTAAAAAAATAGTTTTAACGTACTAACATTCCAATCTATAACAGGCTAGATTTACAGTGCCATTTCGTTGTTAATAAACACTTATTCCAAATTATGGACCTTGCTCAAAATTAAAAACCAAAATAAACAAAGTGAAAAGAAATAAAGAAGGGTAACAGAGCCCATTTTCCTTTAGGTGAATCGTGTTTACAAACAGAAAGGTAAAAGGTCACAATTTTATTGCTATCCAATTCCATCTATTAATTAATACATGCTCAGTCACATACAAGGAAAAAAAAACAATTATATCAACAAACTTACTTTAAATATGTAAAATAACATGCCAAGTTTCAGCCAAGGCCATTTTTGCATGCATATTTTATGTGCAGAAATGACCTAGCCAAGGAAATCTGACTCTAAAGGTTTTCTTTGAGCCATAGAATAGAACCTCCAATTAATGACTTCAATTACTCAAAATAGAGATATAAAAACAAATATAAATAAAAACATTAAAAATGACTCATTTTACTTACAAACTATTGATAAATAGTCCATGGATGGAATATTGGAGGCCATAATATGTCTTGGATTTACATCAAGTCAGGTAGCATAATTGTTAAGCCAGCCATTGTATATGGCTTATTCCCAGCATACTTTAAAATGCATGGTGATCTCACATGACATCACAGAAATAAAGTATAATGAACAGGCTTTAAAATGATACCAAATTTGTATTTTAAAATTGAGATTTACCTGAAAAATGTTAATTTTGCAGTTTTCATCATGTAAAATTTGAAGCCAAAATGAAACCGATTTACACAGTAAAGATATCAAAATGTAGGTCATTCTCTCTGCTATACAATGGTGCTAAATATAGTAACATGGGAATTACCATACATAATCCCAAACCCTACAATAAATTTATGCACAACAACATAATTGTACAAGAAATGTTTTATGACAATAAAGGATACACGAGTATATGAATTCATCTCTCCCTTTCTCTCAAACATGCCACTATTCATTATTGCTAACACTCTTTAATATCAAACTCATAACAAAAATAATATCATTACTTAATTTAAATATTTTTTTAAAAAAATATTTGGCTCTCTCTTTGGGGGCTACTCATGAGCTAGAATCCGAATGTGATAGAATGATTCCCAATCAGTGCTAGGCTGATCCCAGCCTTACTGTGTATTCTGGGCTGATCCCAGCTCAAGTAGAATTGATGCTAGGCAGAATCCCAGCTCAATGTAAAAGACTCATTTCCAATTGGTGCTAGGCTGATCCCAGCATTACAGTGTATTCTGGGCTGATCCCAGATTAAGTAGAATTGGTGCTAGGCTGATCCCAGCTCATGTAAAAATCTGTGCTAGTCTGATCTCAGCATGCTAATGTATTCTGGGCTGATCCCATCTTAACCAAGTCTATGCTAGGCTGATTCCTGCATAAGAGTGTATTCTGGGTTGATCCCAGATTCATGGAATATAGCTAGGCTGATCCCAGCATGAAGCAAATATCTTATATTTTTCCTATTAACTGTAAAAGGAATGTATTTAATGGACATGACCTTTATGTTATTAGTATTACTTATGAGTATCTGATTGGGGAAAAAAACCTTTGCATTTTTAGTGTAGCTTATGAATATCCGATTGGGAAAAAATGATCCTATCCCATGGTAGTCCCATGTGGATGAACAATATATAAGGGTACAACCCATGATGTATTCATTAATTGGTGGAGACTGGCGTGGTGGTGGGCCAGCATAAATCGAAAAGAAAAGTTTGATAACAGAGACTCATAATCCATTGTTTGTATTTTTTGAAAAGCCAGAGAGTTGAAACCTGAGAAGTGACTCATCTTATGGTACTCCATATGACCCTGCAATGTTTCATAAGAGTCTCTAATTTGGTTCGCTCTTTGAATTCTGCTGATAATGCCAACCAATGGGAAGTTCTGTTCATGCTTCCCCCCCCCAGCCCCATATAACAGACAAATGCTACTAACAGTCTCTGGTCTAGTTATCAGGTCAGGTCTGCCTCTGAGTTTGAATGTACATCACCCCTATCCAAGTGTTATCTACTGACTAAGCCTTATAATTCAACAAAGCAATGGAAATAGTTCTGTTCATGCTTTCCCTTTCCTAAGCCCCATGAGACAGCTAGAGCTATTAACAGTCTCTGACCTAATTTTCTCCGGTCAAGTTTGCCTCTTAGTTTGAATGTACATGTACATCACCCCTATCCAAGTGTAACCCACTGATAAAGCCTTATAATTCAACATATCATCTTACTTATCTGACAAACCCCATTGCAACATTAGCAATGAATATGTTCATTAAGTTGTGCATAAACTTAAATTTTTTTAAAATTTTCATTTTATGCACAACAACATAATTGTACGAGAAATGTTTTATGACAATAAAGAATACATGAGTATATGAATTCATCTCTCCCTTTCTCTCAAATTTTCATCATGTTTTGATGTTCAGATGAACCGCCACTGCACAAATTATGCCCTTTAAATACCTCAAACAAACATATTTTTAAATATGAAAAGAAAAAACACAAAGATCTATGCATAAAATGATAGAAGAAAAGTAGTTCTTGTGGCAAATGCGTATATTTATTGATTTTATAGATAGTAATGGAATACAATTTATTGTTCAAAATGTGCATAATTTTTACTTTTGCCCTTCTGGCAGCCTATTGACCTGTGAACTTGATGTTAGCTGAATGGACTGTATGACTAGATAATATGTGAACTAAATATGCACTAAATGGATTGATTGACTAGCTAAAATATGACTTGATGTGCACTGAATAGATTGTATGACTAGCTAAAATATGACATGATGTGCACTGAATAGATTGTATGACTAACTAATATATGAACTTGATGTGCACTGAATAGATTGTATGACTAGCTAATATATGAACTTGATGTGCACTGAATAGATTGTCTGACTAGCTACTATATTAACTTGATGTGCACTGAATAGATTGTATGACTAGCTAATATATGACTTGATGTGCATTGAATAGATTGTATGACTAGCTAATATATGACTTGATGTGCATTGAATAGATTTTATGACTAGCTAATATATGAACTTGATGTGCATTGAATAGATTTTATGACTAGCTAATATATGACTTGATGTGCACTGAATAGATTGTATGACTAGCTAATATATGAACTTGATGTGCACTGAATAGATTGTATGACTAGCTAATATATGACTTGATGTGCACTGAATAGATTGTATGACTAGCTAATATATGATTTGATGTGCACTGAATAGATTGTATGACTAGCTAATATATGACTTGATGTGCATAGAATAGATTGTATGACAAGCTAATATATGATTTGATGTGCACTGAATAGATTGTATGACTAGCTAATATATGACTTGATGTGCATTGAATAGATTGTATGACTAGCTAAAATATGACTTGATGTGCATTGAATAGATTGTATGACTAGCTAATATATAACTTGATGTGCACTGAATAGATTGTATGACTAGCTAAAATATGACATGATGTGCACTGAATAGATTGTATGACTAGCTAATATATGAACTTGATGTGCACTGAATAGATTGCATGACTAGCTAATATATGAACTTGATGTGCACTGAATAGATTGTATGACTAGCTAAAATATGACTTGATGTGCACTGAATAGATTGTATGACTAGCTAATATATGACTTGATGTGCATTGAATAGATTGTATGACTAGCTAATATATGACTTGATGTGCACTGAATAGATTGTATGACTAGCTAATATATGACTTGATGTGCATTGAATAGATTTTATGACTAGCTAATATATGACTTGATGTGCACTGAATAGATTGTATGACTAGCTAATATATGACTTGATGTGCACAGAATAGATTGTATGACTAGCTAATATATGAACTTCATTTGCATTGAATAGATTGCATTATTATCCGGTTGATGGATTTCATGTGCATTGAATAGATTGCATTATTAGCTAATTAGACTTCCTGTGTACTGAATTATTCCTATAACCAGCTAATATAAGGAATTGGTGTGCACTGAATAGACAGGAATTGTTATGCACTGAATAGATAGGAATTGATGTACACTGAATAGATAGGAGTTGATGTACACTGAATAAATAGGAATTATTGTGCACTGAATAGACTAAATGAACTTCATTTGCACTGAATTGATTGCATAATTAATTAACTAAGATGCTTTATAGCCATCCAGAAGTTATGTGGACAAAATGTTTATGTAGTATTCCCCATTTATTGTCAATGTAAGTTAATATATTGGAAGTCTTGTGACATAACTGTATGTTTAATTTTTATGGTTTATGCTTGTCATGGTGATCCCATTTGCAATCATGAAAGTGGTATGAATAGAGTAAAGAAGTACATTTTTGACCAAATAACATTGAGAATGATTTTGATTAATATCTATTTCAATGGGACAAAGAGAGTAAAAGACCAATAAAACCAAGTTTCTTACATACAAAGCAATGACCCATGTTTGTTACAAGTCAAGAAAGATAAAGGTCAAGAACACAAGTACATCACAAAAAATGAAGGTTTAAACTTTATATTAAAACTTTTTAAGCCACTATAATTGGGATGTTGTAATTAGTTATATTTATGCTAGTTATCATGCAATCTATGTTGCAGTTGAGCTTCATAACAGCCAGATGATTGTAAAGGGCTGTGAGACCCCAGGGTATGTGATTGTGGGGGCAGGGAAAAGTCAGGTTCTCTCATGTACACACAAGCCTGTATGGGTTCGGAATCAGATTCGAGGCAAAGGGACCTGGGTTGGATCAATAGAGTGTATGCAGGTAAGTGTCAGGTCAGATATCATGATGAATTAAGTGTCATTAACCCAGTTATCAAATTGTTGTGTTAAATAATCCTGCTGTTAGATCTATTTCTTGTATATTTCAAACATTTTGTAATTGACACTCAGTTTTTAATGGGAACAATTTATTTTGGATTATAGAGAATATATTGGTTTTTAGCTCTACTGGTTGAAGACCAAAAGAGCTTATGTGATGATCATGTAATCTTCATCAGACAACCATTAGCAGTTGCTTTGGTACCTTAGAAGAAAGTTATGAAACTTGGCACACAGTTTTATCCAGCAGTCTAGTTGGTCCTGGATTGTACTGGATCCTTCAAACATCTGAGATGGCAAAACATGATATTTTTTTTATTACTTCTTCATCTGAATAGATGGTTGTATTGACATGGAGTTTTCTCTAAAACTCTTTATTCTTAGACTGCCCAAATGATAATGGTGCTGATCTGACCTCCAACATGACCATAATGATGGCCATCTTCAAACTCATTTTATGGATACTCTTTCTAACATATTATCCTTGGTGGAGTTTTCACTGAAAGAAGAATTGTAATATTTAGTTCTTTATTAAAATAAAGTTCATCTGACTGCAAATGGACCACCATAGCAGCCATCTTTGAAATCTTGCTGTTGCTACTCCTTCTGTATAAAGCTTGTGTTTTCACTGGATGACATACTATGCTATCTATTTGTTCTTAAAATGAGCATGATGTAAATCTCAACTCCAACATGGCCACCATTTTGAAAATGATGTTAATGCTACTGCTCATGATTACTTACTACTACCTTTAATTGGTCCTATTTTCAAATTTTGCTGGTATGATCTCATTAAGTTTTTAGAATAAAGGCCATCTTGAAAATCTTTTTATTCATAATACACATGAATAGATTGCTGAATTTAAATGAAATTTTTACTGAAACATTTCCTATGATACATAGTTTGTTGAAATGAAAATGGTATTGATCTGACCTCACAAAATGTGTATGAAAATATACATTTCAAAATATTGTTATTGCTCCCCCATCTGTACAGAAAGCCATATAGACATGGAGTTTTCACAAAAATGCTTCTTGCAATAGTTAGTTGGTTCCTGAATGAAATATTATGTAGGTATGACCTTCTAATATAAAAATTTACTCCACAAGCAAGAGGCATGTTTAATTGAATTTCACTCATGGAGTGATAACAAATAATACTGATTAAAAAACTATTCAAATGTAGCTCATGGCATCCATTAGATGACCACAGTGTATTTCTAGTTGCACAGCTCTCATTGAATTGTCAAGAAGTCACCATGCATGGCCCACCCCTTGTCTGCCAAAGGATCCCTTCAGAGCCTTCTTATTCCCTGCAGACCCTTTGGTTCTCAAAGTTCTGGTCCCTGATTACAAGATAAACCAGTACTACCCTCCTAATCTAAGTACTTCCAACTGCAGTATATAGTTTACACAAAACCCCCACAGAGTTCAACAATTTCCAATCAAAATAGCTGCATAGCACAATGAAACACAAGTACATTTTGTTCATATATAATGCATCAACATTTTACATCACACAGTTCTGTGACAATATACATATACAAATGTATTTAATAATTATTCAGTAAAGAAGTTGATAGTCAGCACCTTAATTTCAAGGTCAAAGGTCATGATTAAGGTTGCTAACTATGTGGTACACATGATAATATGTACAGTATGTATGGAATTTTGTCAAACCTAGCTTGTGAATATATTTGATGAATATCTTGAATGATACCAGCTTAACCAAACTTGGTAGTATCTGAGATCAGTGCAGTGATCATCAGTCCAAGATACCAGGTTCAGGTTCAAAGACCATAAACACAGATTTTTGTGCTGCATTTATCTTGTGACTGTAATAACTCAAATATGTACCCAAAAAATAATTCTTTCACAATCTTGTATGATAAAGTGTCAAAAAATATATGAGGTGGTTAAGCAGAATTAAAGAATAGAAGCAACAGACTTCTTGTTAATTCATGTAAGTTCTTTTTAGGCAGCACAGTACGAATCCATTTGATAGGCTCTTGTTAAAGTATATGCTTCACTATCCATTAGAATATTAGAATTTCTTTGAAATAAATGATGTCCTTTGGTGTTGTGTGAGTTATTTCAAAGGTCCTTAAATGATTTATGCTAACATTATCTTGAAGAAAGAAAACTGTAAATTTGAAGCTACTGACTGACTATATTCTTATTTACTCCAACACATTAAGTGAATTTTTAAATTGTAATGATGTCAAAGTAGTGTTGAACAGTTGATGTGTATTTCAGTATTATGCTACGGTAGATCCTAACTGTGACTTTGAGGATGATGACATCCCCTGGCTGTCCCGGGAGAATGTGGAGAGTCGTCCAGAGCCCAGTCTATCAGGGATTAAGGAGATGGTTGGCAGTGGTCATTCTGTGGGTGGGATGATTGAAACTTCAGTAGTCTCAGAAGGACAGGTACAGTTAACTAATGTGAATTTCCCTAAATTGCTCTAAAAGATTTGGAGACTTAACACCCAAACATTGCCTTTTTCAATAAATTATGTCAAGTTTTAAACCGAGCACATTCATTAAATTAGTAATATTTCAGTTAAATAAATACAAATTGGGTTTCTTTTTTCCAGTCATAATATAGGCACTTAGCATTTAGTATGGGTAGTCAAAGTTCAATTGCCAAAGAATGATTTATTTTCCTTTTAAATATCAAGTAAACAAATTACACCCTAATAAAAATAAAAGTAAAACTAATTTTTAAATTATTTCCACTGTCAAAACTTTTCCTAAAAACAGTTTTGTTTTTTATTTTTTTTTCAACTTGACCCATGCACATTACTCAGTTCATTGACTCAGACACAGTACTCAGCTCTGATGGTAGCGACTCTTCAGGTTGAGAAAATATTTCATGTGCTCAGCTACCAAGAGAACTAGGTACATCCTGTCACATATAGATGCATTATTTACCTATAATGAAAGACTACTTTAGTTGTTCACTTGAAGAATTTAGTCACTGTACATGCCATAGAAGACAGTTCTTCTGGCATGGGACCTTAGCCACATACATTAATTAATTTTATGGCACTTTAAAAATAGTTCCATTTTTTAATCCATTTGGGTTTATCATAAGAGAAAAAACTAAGAAAGGATATTTATCATTCATTTTTCATTTGTATGTGTTTATCCAGTTTTCAAAGATTCTGAGAAATTTACTTATTGTTGCATTCCCAACAGTGATCATGTAACTGAAAATCTTTGGTTTCACTGCCGTTATTTTTTAATAAAAAATGTATAATTCAATTAACTTTAATACCATTTATTTTTAGCCATTTACAAAAAATAATTCTTTTATTTTAGACAAATAATTTAATTATTTTTTAGTTTCACTAGAAATATTAAATTTAAAAAGAAATTCACATGAAATTACATTAATGTGAAATTCATGTGAGTTGGTGGATACCTACATGGTCATAATGGTCATATCTGCAAAAGTTCATCAGAGAAAGATGTAAGGAAATATTAAACGAAAAGTTCTAAACAAACATTCATCCAAATTAATTTCTTTAAACCTCAGTGTTAAGTTTTCTTGTAAAAAGAATCAAGCAAACCTTACATCAAAAAGACATTAGGTTTTCAATATATTATTTTCATAATTATTTTTTTTAATGATTCTGCCAGCAGTCCGGTCTCCAGCTTCAGAGAATTATCTCCAGATGCAAGTGTCAATTTTTTTATGCCGATTACAGTGAAATAGACACAGCCAATCTCACCGAGGTCCCACCGCCTGTAAGTAGATAGCTTCCAACACTGTACTTATTTCAGAGTAGATCTGGACACAGGTTTCATTATATTAAAATGGCATATGAAGTTCAGATTATTTAATTTTTATTTGAGACAATTGAATAACTTTTAAAAATTACTGCCGTCTCACCTCTGTACTTATGGGTTTGATTCTCAAACTTGGCCAATGTGGATATGTGAGAAAGCTTGCCAGTCGCTTTTCATGGGTTGGTGGTTCTAACCATGGTTTTTCCCAGGTACATTCTCCACTAGATATACTGGCCACTATGAATAGAGCTTATCATGAGTAGAAGAATTAAACTCAAAACAACAAAAACATTTTTTATATTCTGTCCTATCTAGTAACTTTATAGAATACTGTTATTCATATTTGACCATTTTTTTTTTGTTTCAGCCCAGTGAGGACTCGGATATGATGCAGAGGGAAGAAGGAGTGGATGTCTTCACTCTTCTCCATCATGATCTAAATATATGCTCCAACTCTGTAAGTAAGAATTTAATGCATTTCTCAGTTTCAGTCATTATTTAAACCTTGTGTCATGAATGAAGTTATTGCACCTGTAAGTAAAGGTAAGACAGAGATATCTTATTATTTATAGTGGCCTTGTTCATGGTGTTGTTGGGCCTGAATCTACAAAGTTGTAAATTTAGCTCTTTTTGTTGACAATATGTAAAGTTATAAAACTTGTTTGGTTCATATTTCATGGAGTGTTATGAAACTTATTTCATATATCTATCTCAAGAAGTGTTATAAAACATATTGGGAGCATCTGTTTCAAAGATCGCTGTAAAACTTGCTGGGTACATCTATCACACATAGTGTTATAAAACTTGTTTGGTACATCTAAATCAATGAATGTTTTAAAACTTGTTGGGTACATCTAAATCAATGGGTGCTATAAAACATGTTGAGTACATCTATCTCAAGGAGTGTTATAAAACATGTTGAGTACATCTATCTCAAGGAGTGTAATAAAACATGTTGAGTACATCTATCTCAAGTAGTGTTATAAAATTAATTCAGTATATCTATCCTAAGGAGTATTATAAAACATGTTGGGTTCATCTAAATCAATGAGAACTATAACTGGTTATATCTATCTCACTGTAGCATTGTAAAATTTGTAGACATCTGTCTCATGGAGTGTTGACAAAAATAGTTACTGTTATGCTCACTAACTACATACGATTTTTGTAATATTCCCCATTTCTTTGACACAGTTGATGAGTTCATTCATTTTTTCATTTTGTGTGCTGAACAAAGTTCTTGTGTTCAAAATACAGTGTTAATGTCAGAGTCTTTAACCCCTTGAATCTGATATTAAAATCTCTGTAGAAAATAGTTTGGTGGTCTTTCAGCTCGTGAGAGAAATTTAAGGTTAGAAGGCTAATTTTGTTATTTAAATGATAAAGCATTACTGCTATACCAGTTATATATTTAATGTAACATTTGAAATGTGACTTTATTTCTTGCATTTATTTTTTGCATGTCTATTACAACTTCTGGCTAATAAAAGTAATGATTCAAACATAGTATTAATTCCTGCAGAAGCCAACCTGACCTACAGAGCTTTAAGGTTTGTAAACTTATGCTAATCTGCAATCAAATCTTTCCATGACTTAATAATAACAAAAACTAACAGAATTTAACCAAAGTTGAAAGAAATCATCCTGTCATAAGAGTAAACAAAGCTTCCATCATGTATATTTAAACAACTTTTCCAGAAGAATCACTCAGCAGATTTGTTTATTACATTTGACAAAAAGCCGTCCTTGCTTGAAGGCCTATTATTTTTTAAGACAAGCAATGAGTATCTGCTACAAGTAAACAAAATACTGAATATGTTCTTAAAAAAACAATTAACAGAATTTGATCTAATTTAACAGAAGAATAATGGCTAAGATGACCTTTAAAGTATCTATAAAGTATTCCATCTGCCATCTAAGATGGCTCCCATTACTTAAATTAAAAAGCCTTAAATGACTTAACAGAAAGTGCCCAACAGGATTGTACAAAATTTTACTGGAAGCATCCAGGTTTTACGGTCTTTCAGGGGTCCATCTGCCAACAGTTATGAGTGAAGAGAATAATAGCAGAGTTTCAAAAATGTCTTTCTATCCAGTCAGCAGATTTTAGACAATGTTTGTGTAGCCAATGAGTTTGTGGTCTTCAGTTTATCACAGTTCAGTATCAGCATTACTTTGATTTGGACTTGTATTCACATTGTTATAAACTAGGTTACATTGTTTTATATCTGAAGCTGTAGAGACTGTTTTAAGTTTTGCATCATACTATGCCAGAGCAAGCAAGCAAACTAATAGTTTCTGACATTTCTGCATAGGTATGATCATGTTTTTTCCAGAGTACAACACCTGTGGAGAATATCTCAGTCTTTTATCATGTGATCAATGTTTTTCATCAAAAGACCAGCTATCATAGCATGAAAACAAACTGGCAGAAACGTTTATAGCTCCATCATCACTTGTTTTTCATTCACAATAATTGAAATAAACAATAATTGAAACATTTACATTAAAAAATGTCCAGTGGTTTAATGTAATGATCTGCATACATGTTTTTTTTTGTACAGGTGGTTTCAAGTCAAAAAAGCTGTTGATGTAATTGTTATTTTTGGATGTAAATTCATCTTTTCTTTATTATATATTAAATGAAATTCAATTCAATATCAAAACTGAAACAAGCACTGTATTATTATTTTTTGGGTCATTTAATTTTCATGTTAAAAATGGATTTTATTTTTTTTTTATCTGTTCACATTTGTATCATTGTGCAATCTATCTTCAGTACACATTTTCTATGATGTGTGTATTGCCATTTCTTGAAAGTCTGTACCATTCTTCTTTGAATGCTAATGTGTACTGAATCATCATTTAAAGCTTACACTGAAATTTTCAGCATAACCTAACATTTTTATGCTCAGTCATAAGGTTTGGAAATATTCAAGAAATATTTTGCTTTTTCAGAGTTACGTCTGTCATGTTACATATCAGCTCGTTCAAAGTAATATAAAGAAAGAGTGAAGACAACAAGCTTTGTAAATTTTAACAAAAAAAAATTTATTTTCCTAGAAAATATGAAAAAATGTAAATATGTTAAATAAGATTTACGGTTTACAGAAATGATCCAAATTGTTTGTTCAAAATAGAAACATAAGTCGTGTAAAAAGTTCTAAACACCATCTGAAGTTCAATTCTGGTCCAAAATGGCAGATGACCATGTCAGACAAAGGCTAACAGAAAATTCCAGAATTTACACAATAAAGCACAGTTTGTGTTGTCCCGTTCCAATTTAGAATATTTTCCGGAAAATGTCTTTGCCCAAATCAATAATATTGTTCTCAAGAAAAACAATTATTCAGAAAAATGAAGTAAAATAATCTCCTCTAACAAGACATGTTGTTCTATGTAAACATATGAACAGACAACTTCTTCTAGCACAAAAATACCTTTTTTAAGGTAATAGAAGTTGTATAACTCTAAGATGTTACAATAAACTGACTTTACGAATCTACGACTGTGCATGACTCTCGACCACGACTTACACAAATGCCTCAGTATATAAATAAAGCTAATACGTTGTTTGAATTACACACACACGGAGGACACATGTAATTTCGTAATACATTTGGACATTAGGAAAGCCTGACCAGGTATCATCCAATCATTTTCATAGCTATTCCTGAATGTTTACTTGTAATGAATTTGCCATCATACACAGCACATGCTCACATGAGTCACATTTACGACTCAAGTAAACACGATGTTTTTCAACAACACATTAGACTGATATTAATATAATTATATTAATAATTACATTTAATGAAATGAAATGAAATAAAAAGATTTATACAGAATTCATTCCTTAACATACACACACTTAAACTTCAGGATCATAACAGTCATACTACCTTAATCCTCATTTTTCTTTCAGAAATGTGAGTAAAATAATCCTTCAATGAGTTTTCATTGTTGGATAAACAGGTTGCATCCTCAGGACCAGAAGTTTGCATCAGACACATAGCCTCAAGTCTCTTGCAAAATTCTGACCCTCATGTGAAATTTTCTACATCAAGAATTGCATTAATCCAGTAGAACTCTTGTTTTTAGTGTTGCACTTGGATGCACATGTGAGAATTTTGATAAGTGTTTACAGGACAGTCTTTAAATCAGTCAGTATATAGTTTATTCCATGCTTCCTGGCAGAAACATGTACTATAATTTTATCAACCAGAAGACTAGTGTAAACTGTATGTTGCATCTCTTTCAGCCCCAGTACGAAATGATACTGGACATTGTGAATAATCTGCTACTTTATGTGGAACCAAAGAAAAAGGTAACCATTTCAAATTCTGCATTCTACAAATTTTCAGATCACAAAGTTCAAACTGAGGCTCAAAATCCTGAATGATAATGTTACTTGCAGTACCTTTATATAATTTAGATCATGTATATGTTTAACACTGGGTGTAATTTTTTAGAATTTGATTATACATATATTTAAAAGGCAATTATTCACTTTATTTAAATCCTCATATATCCATATTCCTTTGGAAGGTCATTATTTACACATCCCAAGAAGTATACACAGCAAAATCTATGTTAATGTACGTTTACATTTTTGGATGAGATCAACCTAAAGATGTTATCCAGTACAATCAGGATTGAATGTTGCACACTCTGATGTCACAATGAAAGCTATGTATGTTGATAAACAAATTCATACTACCCAATATTGTGACAATTAGACAATGTGCTCTTTTCTTGATCCAGTTTAGCATCTGGCTATAGTTTTAAAAGTCCATAACAATCGATAATTTTCATCTGGAAGTTTGTTAATATCAGTTGATGTGTAGGTCATTCAATATTAAGGATTGAATAGATTTCAGTTAAACAAAATTAGTATTCAGTTTTTAAATAACAATTTATATTACATTTAAAATGAGTAAATGTGCATCATGACCCATATGACAGTTACTATAGAATTATAAGATATCATCCAGATTGATAATATGTTACTTGCAGAACACATGTGTCATCTAGAATGATATGTGTTACTTGCAGTACACATGTGTCATCTAAAATGATATGTGTTACTTGCAGTACACATGTGTCATCTAAAATGATAATATTTTACTTGCAGTGCATCAGTATCATCTAGAATGATATATGTGTTACTTGCAGTACATAATTGTCATCTAGAATGATAATATGTTACTTGCAGTATACCTGTGTCATCTAGAAATAAAATATGTTACTTGCAGTATACCTGTGTCATCTAGAATGATATATGTGTTACTTGCAGTACACCTGTCATCTAGAAGTATAATATGTTACTTGCAGTACACCTGTGTCATCTAGAATGATAATATGTTACTTGCAGTACACCTGTCATCTAGAAATATAATATGTTACTTGCAGTACACCTGTCATCTAGAAATATAATATGTTACTTGCAGTACACCTGTGTCAGAATGATAATATGTTACTTGCAGTACATATATGTCATCTAGAATGATAATATGTTACTTGCAGTACACCTGTCATCAAGAAATATAATATGTTACTTGCAGTACACCTGTCATCAAGAAATATAATATGTTACTTGCAGTACACCTGTGTCAGAATGATTATATGTTACTTGCAGTACATGCATCATCTAGAATGATAATATGTTGCTTGCAGTATGTATGTGTCATTTAAAATATGTTACTTCCAGTACACCTGTGTCAATTAGATTGATAATGTTATTTGCAGTACATGCATCATCTAGAATGATAATATGTTACTTGCAGTATACACATCATCTACAATGTAATTTGCAGTACATCTTTGTTATTTAGATGATGCTTTGTTTTGCAGTTCATTTATATCATCTATGATAGTTATTTTTTATTGATTGCAGTACACTTTTGTTATCAACAATGACATTCCCATCAACTCCCATGCTATGAGAAAACAAATCTCCAGATTTTTGGGGTTTTTCCATGCCTACCTCATGATCTCATAATATCTTCCGATTTTTTGCAAAAAAATTCCAGATTATTGCACTACGTCTGTTGATTGACATTTCTGTAAAAAGGTTGTGCATAAATGGATACTTTGTATATAGTCCACAGAAACTATTCTATTTTATCATTTGTGAATATTGTTCTGACAATTAAGATCACACTTTAAAAAAGTTTTTTTTTTCTTCAGTAAATAGAATGTTAAATTTAAACATTATTCATGTAAATTTCAGAAATTTTTAAAACTCCTACAACAATTAAAGTCAAAAAATAAACCACAACAATAAAAAATTTTACCAGTTAGTTTCAATCCAATGAATGATAATTGTGAATGTTGTGTATTTTTCATTACAAGCATATATATATATATATATATATATATATATATATATATATATATATATATATATATATATATATATATATATATATATATATATATATATATGATAAATGCATTGATAAATGATAAATGCATTGATCAGAATTAACCTGTGGCTTTATTGTTTGTGTACTTAAGTCTAACCTTTAGGTCTTGTGTATGTCACAGAGAGAATGCCCCTCCCCCCATCTGATTTCACCTTTAAATGTGGCCAACATCCTTAAAATATAATGGCTGACAAATTCATGTTTGTGCCAACCCCCATAATGTTTCCTTTGGCACACCTGGCACCTCCTTTGAGAATTTCCTGCATATTGAACCAGTAAGATCTGTCAATATTTGTTAAAACTGGCACTTAAAAAATGTCATGTACATGTATAAACCTCCCAAAAGTCCCAATCTCCCTTTTTTTTTGTTCAATCTCCCTACTTGGATTTTGAAAAGTTGACAGGTATGCAATGATAATATGTTCCTTGGAGTGTGTGTTATCTACAATATTAATATTATGTTACTTGCAATAAACCTGTGTCATCCAAAATGAACAGAAAGAAACCAAAGATGTTTTTTTTTTAAATTTGAACAGCCTTATCAATAAGGCTTCTATTTGCCAGAATTTCTTAATTTTGAACTCTCATTTAAAGATTCCAAAAAGGCATGCAAAGGATTGTTCCTATGTTTTGATGTTGAAGGTTGAAATAGAAAAATAGATGTGTTGGAGGTGAGGAGATGATGTGTCACCCTCTTGGGAAAAGGGGCAGGGCAGGAGAGAAAACTTTAAAATTATTCCAATCTGCCATCTAATATGGCTATATATATATATATATATATATATATATATATATATATATATATATATATATATATATATATATATATATATATATATATATATATATATATCACCTATTTTTACAGCAGCTTTCACATGATACAGTGCAGCTTGCATGATACAACATCAACTACTAGAATGGTCTGACCTTAACTATGCATCCAGGCTCCAGTTTTGCTAAAATTCTCAAAATTTATTGTCAGATTCATATTTTACAATAGCTTACTAATAACACTTCAGACAATGTCATTGGTGTTATCAGAGGTAAAGATAGTTGAATTAAGCATTAGAGTGTATTCTCAAATGATTCCAGAATAAGTACAGTCTGTGCTAATCTGATCCCAGCATCAGAGTTATTCATAGCTGATATCAGATTAAGTAGAATCTGTGATAAGCTGTTCCAACATTAGAGTTTGTTCTGGGTTGATTCCAAATTAAACAAAATCTGTGCCAGCATTAGAGTATATTCTTGACTGATCCTTGATTAAGTAGACTCGGATTCCAGCATTAGAACCATTCTGGGCTGATCCAAGATTAAGTAAAATCTAAGCTATGCTGATCTTGGTATTAAAGAGTATTTCAGACTGATCCAGGTTAAGCAGAATCAGTGTTACACTGATCCCACAATTATAGTGTGTTCTGGTCTGATTGCAAATTAACAGAGTATGTGAAATGCTGATCCTAGCTTTATTGTTGTTCTGTATATCTGTATTTTTTGTAACTCCTGGTACATGATTTTGTTTAATTTTGCAATTTTTATTCATGGAAGTAAATTGTAGTGATTATATTAGTTGAAATTTTGTGCATGCAAAGGTCCAATTTTAAGATTAATTAACGTAAAATTGCATAGGATATATAAATAGATGTTTACATATGTATTGACAGTTACTAATAATAAATTTGTTGGTAAAAATGTTTACAAATTTTGGGCTTTTTCTTGTTGGTCAGGTGGTATTATAGAATAATTAAGTTAGTTCCTGGACTAAATAATGAGTTCTTCTACAATGTTGGAAATTTGCGACTTGTCACATAGGTAGTAATAGCAATATGTGTTTTCACCCCTTCACTTGTAGCTGGACAATTTTGGTCATTCTTTTTTCTTTGTTCTTGTAACAGCAAGCCTGTAAAGGCATTTTATGTTGTATTCAGATATTATTTGAGAAGAAAAATGTAAAGTGCTCTTTTTACTATAATATTATTTTGGAACTAATGTGAATTATTCAGAAGAGTTCTGGACAATGCCGTTTTGACAATGTCATAATTCTTGGCAGACCTGTGCATTTCTGGATCTGAAAATTATATGGAACGTTTAATTCTTTTTGACTTTAATAAAACTTGTTCAGGATTATTTTCGATTCAGTTTGTAATAAGTTCCTCTTAAATTTTCATTTGATAACATTGATAATCAAATTGTTTAAGTTTTTATAGAACTTGTTGGTTCTGCTTCTTTCTGTAACTTAGTTTATGACCATAGTGTTATAACAGTATATTTTGTGTTCATCCCTGATTAAGTAGAATCAGTGCTAGGCTGGTTCAGAAATAGATGTATTCTTGGCTGATACCAGCAACAGCAGACTATGTGCTTTGCTGATCCCAGAATATCTGGATTGATGTGCTAGACTGATTGCACAGTGAAGAAAGTATTCTGATTCCAAATTATGTTGAGTCTAACAAAACTAATTTAAACTGGATATGAATCCATGGTGTGACTTGGGCTGATCCTGTCTACAAGACTTGCACCATCTGTGCTGATCTCATAATTCTTCAAATGGTAATTGAGATTTCTTATTTAAAGTGGTACAAAAAAGACGACTAAACAGATATGGTATAATTGATAGCATTAAATATGAGTATCTGATTGCGGGAAAATTTTGAAACAAATTATATATTTTTTGTTTGTTTATGCATAAATATCAATTAAGAGCCACCAATTACAGTCTGCAGTAAACAGGTCTGTTTTTAACTTGTATACAGAAGAATGAAACTTGAATGGCAAAAATATAAAAAAAATTGGTTGTACTTTTCTGTGGCACAATATGACACATAATTGTGTGAGGTGACAGAGGTTGTCAGACTTTCTGAAAGTTTATATCAAGGATTTTACTGTTTGAAAATATAACATTTGACAAGTTAAAATTGCATAACAGTCACAAATATATTAGATGTTTCCAGTGATTGCACAAGTGCGTATGATCTTTTGCCGTCCTCTAGTTAGCAGCTCTTGACTTTAATGATTTTGGTTTCAGGAGGCAACAGAAAAGCTTCAGAATATGAGGTTCAAGCTACAGCTATCTCGCGTGGAAGATCAGAAAACGCCCATCCTCAATCTGCAGGAAAGCCTCAGGTAAACACAAGTGGTTCTGTGAATTCGTTTTGCAATGATTTTGAAACTACATCCTAGTGAAAAGATATGTTATTGCACAAAAAACAGCTTTAAGGGGTTTCATATACCTGTTTTTTATTCTTGATATTACACATCATGCCAAGATGTCATATTTAACGTATATACTCACTTATAAGTTTAGTTCAACTGTAAATTTCACAGACCCAGATCTGTTATATCATGTGCTGGCAGATATGGATCTATACAGTTTGTTAGCAGTAATTGTAATCAGGTAGGGCAGTGAAGGTAGGGTCAGCACCAGCCTACACAGATCAAATTATACATTATTTATGTGTTGATGTTACTGGTGTAGTCTTTAAGATTCTGATATTTATTGTTGACAGTAGTAATAATTACCATATATACTCTGTCATAAAATGAATCCAGCTGCAGATTGCACAGACCCAGATCTGCTGTTGCATAATACCCTGGCAGATCTGGGTCTGTGTAGTTTGTTAGGATAAATCGGTAGAACAGAAAATTTTTTTTAATTCATTACATGTTATTGTAATGTAACATTGTTTGCTGGACTAGACCTTATCCAAAATTGAGTTCATTTCTGCTTGACCTAATTGACTTTTTTAAAAAATATATATATTTTATTTATGTAAAGAACTAATAATAGCTTCATTATTTGTATGAGCTTATTATCAAAATTATTTTTCAGGTAAATAAGGAGTAAATATGTTGATCAGGGTCGGTTTTGGAGATTCCTAAGTGAATTTTATAGGCTGTTGTGCTGTAAATAAACAAGGCTCATTAAATCAGTCCAGAAGGTTATTTTCCATTAGGTAGTAGTTGTTTTTAGAAAATTATTATTGTGAACAGTAGTCAAGCAGATAACTATATTATATTTTGACACAGGATTTTACCAGTTGTGCTTTATCATCTAACACTCTAAGTTGAAGTATGTTGTAACCAGTTTGGGCTGGATTTTATTTTCTTCAAAGTATTCAATTCAAGCAATTATTTTCTCTGGAAATACAAAAGTGCTCTGACAAAATTCTTGGATAAGGACATTCATTGAAATTTATACTAAATTCAAACCTGGAATAATATTTCTATGATTCAAGAAGAAACTGTTGACACATCAGTACTTTGTACACCATAAATAACATGTCATTGCCTTCAAATTTAAATTTTTTGGGACTGTAACTGAGTGTTATTCAGGACTTTTTATTACTAGGACTTGTATCTTTGATTCTTTTATTATTTTTGGATTTAATTTGCAATACCATAAGTTCCTTTTTCTCATTTTTCACATTGTAATCCAGGTAAATAAAATATTTGTTAAATTTTACAAAGCTAGTTGTCTTTACTCTTTTCTCTTATTTATTTTAATTGCAAAGACTCATAACAATAGCCAGCATGTCTCTTCAGTCAAAAACCTATATCCCCTATGCAGTTAACTTTGACTCATTAATCTATATTGGAATAGATATAAATTGCATATAATCTATCTATATGAGTGTGTTATGTGTAAGTGTGCGTCTATTCTGAATTAATACTGAATGCAGCTTGATGCCATAAAAATTGATGTATGTAAATCAGTGCTTGTTCATACCATTGTCAGTACTACTGTAGATAATTACCATAATTACCAGTTAATTTGATGTATGTAAGTCCTTGCTTGTTTATGCCATTGTCAGTATTACTATAGAGAATTACCAGTTAGTGTGATGTATGTAGGTCAATGCTTGTTTGTACTATTGTCAGTACTACTGTAAAGAATTACCAGTTAATTTCAATGCTTGTTAATGTTATTGTCAATACTACCTTTAGAGAATTACCAGTTACTCTGATGTATGTCCGTCAATGCTTGTTCATGCCATTGTCAGTATTACTATAAAGAATTGCTAGTTATTTTGATATATGTAAATCAATATCTGTTCATGCCACTGTCAGTAATACATTACAGAATTACCTGTTACTCTGACTATATTTCAGACAGCAAATCCAACGACTTCGGTACCTGGAGAGGGAACTGTATCAGATATCTCGCGCCCTGGAGGAAGAGTCAATAAATTACAGGTACATTTCTTAAAAATAATTTTAAGTGAACTATGATTTTACTTTTGTTGAATAATAAGTCCAATATCTGCCTCACACTGATGGCAACATATCAGAACTTGACTTTGGTTATATTTTTGATAGACATTCCATTTGACCATGGGCTTAAAATTAATAAAAATAATAATAATATTATTATTATTATTATTAATCAATATAATTATATGAAATATGAGGAATTGTATGCATTTTAGGATAGTGAATAAATAATAAAAATCCATCAAGAGTTGTTACAATTTTATAAAATTTATTCAAAACTGAAATTTAGAGAGCAAACAGAACAGATTCTTTCTGGAATCTTCACGGAGCTGTTCATTTTGTGACAGTATTTTTATTCCTGAATTAATTCTAATGTAAAAATTTCAATGTTGTTGTGTTTAGTTTGATCAATATTTAGTCAAATTGCATAATATTATGCACACATCCAACCTAGTTATACAGGTGAAATGTTTTAGTGAAGTTCTTAAAAGGTCCAGTTAGCTTGAAAACCATCAAAGTGTTCATCATTATCCAAGGCAAATACACAGTTATCATTAACTTAGTTCCTTTTAATATTGTCACGATCACAATCCCCAATGAGTAAAACATCAATTTACCTCCCACATAATTGTCTATATTTTCGTCAAAACTGGCATCACTACCATCACTTAAGTTCTCCCCACCATTTTAATCTCCATATATTAAAATAAAGTTCTGAAATCAAATTATCTGTTAACCAGTTAACATCATCTCTGTTCATTTATCAAGGTCAAGATCATAATCTGCACTTCAATTTTCTCCACAAAATTGTATATATTTTTATTCAAAATTGACATCTCTGCCATCACATGCTGTATCTTTGCTCTCTGCCATGTTGGTCTCCACTTATTAAAACTCAAATTAAATTTTCAAATAAACAGTTATCATCCAATATGTTTATTTTGGTGAAGTAAATATAATGATCCCCACTGTCTAAAATGTCAATTTTCCACATAAAATTGTCCTTAATTTATATAGTTTATTCATCAAGCACATCACTGCCATCACTTGTTTCTTTAGTACAGACCTCTATTTTGATCGCATCATGTTAAAACTGAATTTTTATAATTAAATTGTTACCAGATGGGAGGATTTTAAAACTTGTGCTGACACTGCATGTGTGTACCTTCTACCTTTTTTCCTCCTTTTCAAAAGAATACCTGTAATATAATACTGTATTATACCATTAAATGCACACTTCCAAAAAGTGGTAGACAGAATGTAGTGAACACAGAGCTGGAATCATATCCCATATGAAAAGGTAAAGTATGACTTTAATCATATTCAATTTTAAATAAGTTGAACAAATATCAGTGTATAACAAATATCAGTATTTAACAAATATGTAATTTGTGAAAGTGTACTAGGTTAACTGCATAAGAGAAAACAAATATAAGTTAGTGCAAACTACACAAGGTTAACATACTGTTGTTATAACATAAATATGTCACAGCTACCACTTAAAAAAACATTTTGTTGGCCTAGTGGTTAGAGCATCTGCCTCAAATGTGAGAGGTTGAGAGTTCGAACCCAGGCCAAGTCATGCGAAAGGCCAAGTCATACCAAAGACTTTAAAAAATGGTACTAACAGCTTCCTCGCCAGGCGCTCAGCATTAAGAGGTTAGTGTTAGGACTGGTGAGCCTATTGTCAGGATAATGTGATTGGGTGTGACATCATGCTACATATCTGTGGCATGATGCACCAGTGCTATACATCACTATAAACTGCAGATGTCATAGTGATATGACTGAAACATTGTTAAAGTTACGTTAAAAATCCAAATCATACACACACACCACTTAAAAATGTTATTTGGTCATAAAATTATGATTGCACATTAAAATATTTGTAGCTTTGTAATTTCTTAAAAGCTAAAATATTAGGTGTCTGTTTAATATCATGCTGCAAACTATTCCATAAAACTGTACCAATGTGAGAAGATTTCTTAAAATACCCTGTCCAAACATTTCATATATTTTAAAAAAATCAGTTTTCACTCAACTGTGTCTATCTTGTGCTAATGTTCTTAACAAACTTAAAAACATTAAGAAAATAGGATAATAAATTATCAAAGACCTTGATAGTAAGAAATCTTTTCTAAAAGTCGAATAATCCTTAATTGGCATCTATCTAAGAATCTTGGGAAGAAATACTGTTGATGTTAAAATAGGCTCTCCATATAAGAAGAACTAATGGGGTTCTCCACACATAGTAGAGCAGTAGATCAAATGTGGAAAAACAAATTTATTGTACACTTTTCAAATCAACTGATTTCTATATTTCTGTATTTTTAGATAATTTGATTTAAAAAATATTTCTTTGTCTATAAAGTCTTTACAATAAGGATGCTAAGAGATATGGCACATTTGATAATTTCAGTTTTGTGCCATGTACTCCTTAATACAGTTCTCTATATTTAATAGCAAATAAGATTCAAATGAGTTTTCTCTAAATTGATCTGTTAATACATTCATTTCATAGCACATTGTAAATCTTGTAGTTTTATCTCAACAATGCTTTTATCACTAACATTATGCTATATTATCTGCATACATAGATATTGAAAAATGTTTCAACCACTTTGAAAAATCATTTATACATACTATAAAAAAGAAAGGGCCTAGTATTGATCCCTGTATTACTCCAGTCTGAGACAGTATCTCTCCAACTCACAGCTTGCAATGTGCTATTGGGATAGGATGAAAATCATCATAATGGGTTTTTTATAACATTATTTATGCTGATATTTTATGTAGTAAAACTCTATGATTTACAAAAACAAAAACTTTACTTAGGTCTAAGATTATGTCTTGTCATCCATGTTTTTTAATGATTGATCAATTAAGCCAGTTAGTGGTGTCTCATAGAACTGATTTGGATTGAAGCCTGATTGACACAGGTCTGCATAATATCATAGATTTATGCTCATTTGATGCAAATATTATGAAATTTATTCAATAATGTCAATTTTTGGCTTACCAAGCCTTGCAAAACACTTAACAAATATTAATTTCCATATTCTCTTTGATTCTTTAGTGAATGTACAACTGCTAATGGTAAGATTCAGTTATTTTGTTTTTTCTTTTCAGTAACAGCAACTTTTCCAATGAGTTGATGAATGAGAAAGACATGATAGAGAGCAAGCTGAAAGAATGCAAAGAAAAAACTAACAGCCTTAATGAGGAGCTAGGAATTCGCATCAGGTCTGTTTTGAATCCAAAATATAAAAAAATATGCAGTATTTTTCTAATGATTGTGCCAATGTGATAAATTTCTTTGAAAAGTTGAGGAAAGTGTTTTAATTTTAAAAAGCTTTCATTGATAAAAATGTTCTAAATTGATGCGAAAAGAGAAATGGGCATATCTTTAATAATAGATTTTCTATTGGAAAGGTGCACTATATAATGATACATGAACAGTTTTTTGTGGAAACATTTGCCAAAACATGAGGTTGGATCATTAGGATAAAACTTAAGGATTCCAAGTCTTTCTTGAGTGTTCTGGTAAACAGTTGCATAAAGCAAACTTGGTATGAATGCTTTATTTACATGAGTGATGAGTTTAAGAAATGTTGACTTAACATGGGATAGTTGAACTGTTTTGAATATTTTGTTACAACTTTTTTTGTTTCCTGGAACCTGTAAATAAATTTAATTGTTTTAAGAATGGTCTTGAATCCATGGAAGATGATCAGTGCTCTGGAAGACCATTGTCTGTGATTGGTGGGTAGAATGTGACTGCTGTGAAGGAGGCATTTGTTCAAGATGCTCTATACACAGTGGAAGATGTTTATATTACCACAAGCATCAATTTCAGTATATTTTCAATATATTGAGAATCATCTGATGCTCATAAAGGTTCATACAAAATGGGTCCCACATTTGTTGATAGCTGATTGAAAATACTGAGGTTAAAATCGCCAAAGAGGTACTCGCCATACATGAAAAGAGTACCAGGAGACATACAAATGTGATTGTCATAGATGATGAAACATTGATTTCCTTTTACAAAACTGACTCAAAAGAAAATATTAATAAGGACTGGAAATTTTTTCTTTTGTAAATTTAGTATCAGGTCATTATCCTCTATTAATTAAAGCTATCATGAAATGTAGTGCTCTATTAACAATAATTAAAGTATTATGTAATGCAGTGCTTTGTCCACTAGATTACTTACTGCAAGCTGATGAGGAATTTCAAATATCAAAATAATGGGAACCATTATCAGTGCTTTTGAGATGTGCTTGCTGTATTAAGTAGATCTCATTGCAACTTGTTTTATGACACATCAAATTTTTCTTACGAGCACCGCATTGTTATTTTTGACTAAATCAAACAGAATTTCTAGTTTTAATTGATGACATCTGTTTATCTGTCAGTCCATAAATTTCTCTGCCAAAAATGATTCCCAAGAAATTGCATTAATATTTAAAAAGACATTTAAGTTTTTGATTTGTATGCATGAGAACAGTTTTTTGTGTAATAGACTTATAAATAAATGTGTTAATTTTCAGCTGCTTCAAAGAAAATCAACTGCAGTTGAAGTCCCAGTTAAAGATGACACAGAAAGGTAATTTATCATGACAATATTGTTCATTTATTTTCATTTTACATTCTCTGAAACAAAAGGAGTAATTTTATTCCCTAGATATGTATCAAATACCAATTAAAACCTCTGGAAAGACCATCCTTTCTGCCAAGGTAGTCTCTCAAGACAGATTGTCTTTCATGACAGGACACAACATTATATAATCAGTAAATCCATGCATTGAGAATATGTTCTCTTAAGACAGGTGGTGTCTCATAGCAGCTATTTTTCAAGGCAGGTTTTACTATATTAACAATCACAAATTATTTCACTTGTCTGTGCAGGAATATAGCTTCTCAGTATCATTTGCTTTTTACATATGTTCAGATATTTCATTTTACCTAATAGTTTTATACAAAAATTCATAAGTATAGTATTTTTATCATGTTTTTCATTGTTCAACTTCATAAATGTGAAAACATATTGTCTTTTCATATATACAAATACTGATATCTTATGAAGAATACTGGTGGCCATTTTCTTCTTGTATTAGCTGCATTTGTTAGTGATAAATAGACATGTAGCAATACCTAAATCAAGTCTTTAATTCACTAGTATATGCTTTACATTTTCATCATGATATATTGCCATGGATTAAACCATCTCAAGCCTTCTATTTTCTCATGTGGTAAACTTTCTTTTCAATATTAGACATTTTAACTTGTGTAAAGTGGACTCTTCCATTTGACACTATGTTAAGATTCATAGTTGGGGTTGTCATAGAAGTGAGAAAGTATGTGTAGGTTAACTATAGAGCTATCCATCTTCGAATGTAGGACAAAATTAGTACATGGCTCCCTTACTTTAGTGCATCTGGAAAAGTCACAAACCGGATTAGTATGGAGGCAGATGTGCAAACCATTCTTGTTTCTTACAAAAAGGCATACAATTGGCAACTATTTGCTTAATATTGAAATATCGCTCTCAGAATTGGTAATTTGAAAACTTGATATATTGTGTATTTTATCATGAATTTGGGATCTTCATAACATTTGCAAATTTTTATAAAAGATGATATGTATTTGGTGGATTCTTAATAACAAAATTATTTTCTCAATGAAAATACAGTAGAAGATGAAATATCTAGCAATGATAGTAGTGAAAACATTGATAAATGCCTAATAAGGAACAAAATGAAAGAAATAAATACCAATTAAAACAATCTGATTAAGTGAAATTTGTATTTAATATTATCTTTCATTAGGTTTAGATATAAACATCATAAACTTGGTATGTCCTTATATGTTCAGGTATGAAAAGAGTCATTTGTCTGTCATGTTGGTGCCTGTGAGCAGTTCATTAAAAACTAACTCAATGCTGGCTTTTTTTAAAAAGTTGAGAATGTAATGGTCCTCCAGCATGGTGATGCAAGCTGATTAATAAATTAGTTGTCTCCAGTCATTTACGGTACATAATAGGTGTTGACATCACAACACCACTTTTGTGTAGATCAGTATTTATTCTTGTTAATTCAAACAAGAAAGACAACTACTAATTGTGTTCCTTTTACTAAGCTGTGGATTTGTTATTCAAACTGCAATGATAGATTACAAATATCTAACAATACTTTAAAAGCATACATATTTCTAACTGTTTTGGTCTGCATTATTTTCTATTCAGATACGGTGTTCTGAGACAGTGCAAAAGCTGTGTGCTAACTTTATTAGTATCTAGTCATTGCCACATGTGCTATTGATAAAAAAGCAGTGACATAAAATCTCTTATCGATTTGTTTGGCACCATTGATTTATAAATGTAATTCAGACTTTGAAGTTTTAGTTCATTTGTGTTTGTCAGTGATCAATACACATGGCTTCATGCTATGAGAAAAGCAGCTTTATTTGACTTCTTAAGATTCAATATCCATTATTATTAAAATCAATTATACAAATATTTGTATAGGTCAAAGGAAGTTATAATTCTCATGTATCAAAATAAGTTTCTAGTATTTCTGCTTCCTTCCTCCATTTTTAAACTATCAAACTGTCAAAAATTGTTTCCCAGTCTACTTTGCATACTCACATATGCTGTGGTCAATTTGTATGGACACCATTACTCCTTAAGAGACATGTCTTTGATAACAACACAGTATTACTTTTTCTGAGTTAATAACAGACATTTTTTCTTTTTTTTAGATAAATATTTTCTCACATTTTTTGAACATGTTTTGTGTAGCAAATGATGGAAATAAAATGTAAAAGTATCTTCTAGGTATTGCTATAATGATGATCTAAAATGAGATAAGGTCTTTATTGGTATCTGTCTGTTTTCCTAGCCCAACAGGCCCAGGTTGTGCGGCGTAATGAGGTCTGTTTTAAGTTTGCCCAGTGGAGGCTGAATGAGCCAGATGGACAAATTGGACTAGCAGATCTGGCCCTGAGAAATTTTGTGTAAGATATCTTTATCCTGTTAATTGATGTCCTCTTAATTGATGAGATTTTCATTTATGCATAGTGGTGGTATGCTGTGACTGAATGTAATTAGAATTCAATTCTTGTAACTTAATCAGTTCTTAAATAACTATTAATTCAATAGATATTGTTCAATTCTATGACAGACATTACAACAAATCCTATGAAGGAGGGGATTTTTAAGGAGAAAATGACATTGCTACTCGATAAATGGAAAAAATTAGAAAGCCAAACTCTCCATGTTTTTAATCAAGACTTTTTTTGTAACAATGGCAAATTCTCATTAGTGGCATATCTCAATCAGCTAAATAAAATTAGCATTAATTTACCAAAACATGAGATGGGAACATCATGATCAGTATACTGTTCAGATCAAATGCATCCCTAGTAGACTGAATGTGTTGGCAGAGTTTTTATCAAGAAGGGATAAACTCTAAGCACATCAAGTGGTACTTTCATCCATCATGGAGTTTGATGGTAGATCTATTTTTGATAGGGTGGAATTACAAACTGTCCACTTTCATTTCCCAGATCTGAATACTGGTAAATATTAAAGGAAGTCAGGTATCAGAATTCTGGTAGCCCAAGTTTGATGAGACAAGTCATGGGTGAAAAATTTTTTAATAGACCACCATCAAGATTCCATCTGCTCAAACAACCCTGCTCTTGATTCTTTTTCACTCCTGGCTTTTGGCAGGAAAGGAGTTTCAACTCCTGATTTTTGGCATGAAAAGGAGTTTCAATATTCAATCATGGAGAGAATCTTGTCAGCATGAAGGTCCCTCCATTTTGAAAGCCTACAAAGGAAAGTGGCAGGTATTTAGGGACTAGTGTAATTATTCCCTTGAATACCTTGATCTCTCAAGTGCATAATTGTTTTCTTTGACTTTTTGAGGTAAAGGTTAGCACCAGTTAATAGCAGTAGATATTGTTTCATAGTTAATGACACATTCAGGCATCATAGTGAAGTGAATACAGGTCATGACAGGGACCTGTCAAACTTGCTGGCCAACTTTGATCCAAAAAGGCTTAAATTGCTCACCAAGTTTCCAAAATAGGATCTTTAATGCGTTTTTAGTTGACTCAACTCTGGAAAGTGTTAACTTTTAGCATAAGCCTATTTGAAGTTGCTGTCTTACAAAAGGTGCTTGCTTGATAGCACTAACCTTGGCATGCAAGGGTGAGTTCTGTGTCCTTTCATTGGGCCTGAACTGTCTTAAGTTACACTTAGATGCTTCTGTGATACAGTTGTGTTCCTTAGCTCAAAAAGCAGTTACCCTCTAGGGGCACTCAAAAGCTGGTTGTACAAGTGGTCACCTCTATTGACAGGTTGAGAGAGGCAACTATGTAAGATCTGATCTGTTCTGAAAATTTATTTTAAATACACTTACAAAAGCTGTCAGTCCCAAAAATATCTTTTTCTGACCATTAAGGTCGTAAAAAGAGGATATAACCCCTCAAGCCCTGAGTAATATGCTCAGTATATTCTGAATTATCTCTGGACCAGATATGCCTCATGAGAATTTCAGCTTAATAGATTAGAGCAATTTCATCTAGTCTCACATTCAAATGCAGTGTTTCAATCCATGATATAATAGAAGCAGTTGGCTGGCTTGCACAGATATTTGTTATGTCCAAGATTTTGTATTAGAGACATGAATTGTGCTTGCTGGGTCTAATGGCTGTATCCCAGACACCCACCAAGCCCTTTTGAGGTGTACACAGCTTCCTCATTGGTATGGGTTTAGTGCTTTTACAGATTTCACCCAAGATTTCATTTGTTCAGTAAGTAAAAGTCATTATCATTTTCTGAGTGTTGTGGTCATGTGACCATCAATTGTATTTTAATTACAGTTAGAAGAGCTCCTTAAAAGGAATTTAGACATTTTTTTCCTTAAAGGAGGCTAAATGCTTATACATTTCCTCCTGCTCTTACCTATTCTCGTAATGAGAATGTTGTTATAGGGTTTAATGCCATTTTTCAGCACAAGATAGGCTATACATTGCAGTCAGTATTAATGGTGGAGGAAGAACCCTGGAAAACCCCTGGAAGAACTACCAACCCATGAGAAGCTACTGGCAGGCTTTCTCACTTACCCACATTAGCCGAGTCTGGATTTCAACTAACACAGACAGAGGTGAGATAGCAGTGAATCATAACGGTCAGTTCTTTAGACCATTCCGTGATTGTGTAATTGTATTTGGAGGAGAAAGTACATATTTTAGTAATTATGTCTCTTTGAGAATACATTACATTTCTAGTATACCCATCCACACTGTGCCATAAATGAAAATGTGCCACATATGGGGCTGGATGAAGGGGAGGTTACTGGTAAGAGTTTCTTCCTTTTGCTTTTAGGTCTCTTTCAGTAAAATACACCTGGGACCCAAGGAAGTCACTTTTGATGCAGAGTACTATTAGATTTTTCTTAGGGGCCCCGAGTGTCCGAGTGGTCTAAAGCGCTGTCCGTTATGGATCACTGCCATCTCACCTCTGTCTGCGTATGTTCTATGTTCGAGTCTTGGATTCGGCGAATGTGGATATGTGAGAAAGCTTGCCAGTAGCTTATCGTGGGTCGGTGGTTCTTTCTGGTGATTTCCCGGTTTCTTCCTCCACCATTAATACTGGCTGCCATGAATAGCCTATCGTGTGCTGAAAAATGGCGTTAAGCCCAACAACAACAACAACAAGATTTTTCTTATCATTTTAATAAGAACTCTATGAAATTAAGGTACCCTTGCATATATTTTTTTAAAAAATGTCTTTCCTGGGTATCATGTATGTTAAATTGGAACAACACTTATGACATATAGATGTGAAATATGAATTTGTCTTCTTTCTGGAATTGCTGGATTCATTAGGTAGTGAAGCTAATATTCCTAACGTTAATGTGATTGGGTAAGCATTTTCTTTTTTTCAAAAATGAGTCAGTAAAATTCTTTTTGATTTTCAAATTATTCCATTTAAACATACATGGTACTCAAATGCTGATTTTTACTAATATATCCCAGGGTACTCTAGTCTCTAATTATTCAGGGAGTTCATATTAAAATGATAATAAATTCTAAATTGCATCTAAGGGTAACTACATGATGAAAGTTCCTTCTCTTGGTCCCAAGTATGTTGTACCGGAGCAGCCTTTATGACAAAAGTTACAGTCATTGTAACACATATCAAGTGATCATTTTACTTAATTACTAGTTATAAAATGTCTGTTGATTTTGACTACATTGGTATATCTTCTGAAAATAGAGAAAATTGAATATTTAGGTACTTGACTTGTTGGTATACTTTGATAATCATAATAAATTTAAAATCCTAAGGTATGCATTGCAGTTTTTAACATTTTCATCCCACCATGACCTATCATTATATGAGGGAAGTTAGAAAATTGAGAAACCAACTTCCAGTTAGACATACAAGCAAATTTGAAACATGGATTTAATTATTATGATATGCATTCATTTCCTTGGTAAAATACATATATTAGGTTTGATATGGTGCACGTTACTAGGTTTGATATATGTTATTTGGTTTGATATGATTCATCATATTAGGATTGATGTGATATGTTATTTGGTTTGTTATGGTACATTTTATTAGGTTTGATATAAGTTATTAGGTTTGATATGATATGTTATTAGGTTTGATATGATGCATGCTATTAGGTTTGATATGATGCATGCTATTAGGTTTGATATGAAACATATTATTAGGTTTGATATGATGCATGCTATTATGTTTGATATTATACATGTTATTAGGTTTGATATGATATATTATTAGGTTTAATATGATGGTGCTATTAGGTTTGATATGATATATTATTAGGTTTTATATGATGCATGTTATTAGGTTTGATATGATATATTATTAGGTTTGATATGATGGTGCTATTAGGTTTGATATGATATATTATTAGGTTTGATATGATGCATGTTATTAGGTTTGATATGATGCATGCTATTAGGTTTGATATGAAACATGTTATTAGGTTTGATATGATGCATGCTATTAGGTTTGATATTATACATGTTATTAGGTTTGATATGATATATTATTAGGTTTGATATGATGCATGTTATTAGGTTTGATATGATATATTATTAGGTTTGATATGATGCATGTTATTAGGTTTGATATGATATATTATTAGGTTTGATATGATACATGCTATTAGGTTTGATATGATATATTATTAGGTTTGATATGATGCATGTTATTAGGTTTGATATGATACATGCTATTAGGTTTGATATGATACATGCTATTAGGTTTGATATGATGCATGTTATTAGGTTTGATATGATACATGCTATTAGGTTTGATATGATACATGCTATTAGGTTTGATATGATACATGCTATTAGGTTTGATATGATGCATGTTATTAGGTTTGATATGATGCATGCTATTAGGTTTGATATTATACATGTTATTAGGTTTGATATGATATATTATTAGGTTTGATATGATGGTGCTATTAGGATTGATATGATACATGCTATTAGTGTGTATGTCCAGTTCTAGAGTAGCCCATATCTGCTATCACACAATGACTCAACAGTTCCAGTTCTGTGCTGTTTGTACCAGTTTTTATCATAATTTCAAATAATAAACAGTATTATTTACATGGTGTTTTAATGGGCTGGATTGGATATGCTAACCTGTTTTGTTTCATGTTGCCCTTCACCTTCAGCTCAGGATGCAATGGAATTGGAGATTTGCATCCATCCTTGCCTAAAGCAGCATGTGACTAATAATGATTTTTTTTATCATACCTTTAAAACAATATAAATTTGACCAAGCAACAGACCATAACAGTGACTAACATTATTAATACATGTTTTGTTTTTGGTTTAGTCTGAAAATAGCTAAGTTTGGAATTTAAAAAGATTCGGAATAGCCCCATTTTGCTGATGGGTTGCAGATACTGTTTTACGTATTTGTCAATTATAAACTTATAAGAATGCAATATTTGAACATATTTTATGTGCATTTATGAAGTATTGGGTATGATGTATGCCAAAGAAGTTATTCTCTGCCAGTTGGTCCCAAAATTTATAGCCTTCACCTGGGGCCAGAATTCAAGTCCCAAACTATACAGCTACAAGTAGCAGTTGGACTTCCTGATACACAAAAATGTAGGTTTGCAGAGGCCATATGATTGCTTATATGGATGACATTTGCATCCAGACAAAAAGCCTGACCCCACTTCTCTTAAACCAGGGGTCATGCTACCAGGCAAAGTGGGTGACAATCACCTAAAATATCTAAACTTCACCTTTTTCCGTTAGGAAAGCAATAACGAATTTGTCCTGTGACTTTATTTTAGATTTATTGAAAGACCATATATTTTTTAGATGCCCCCTCATCTCAGCTCGGTTAGATTTTGTGTTCTGTTGTAATGAAATGTGTTCATCAGGCCATCAGTAAATAGGCCTCGTTTTGTTTTTAGTTATATTGACAAACTCTTGCATATTCACAGGCATGTGTTTTTGATAGCTGATTGACCATTAATCTTTTCCCAGAGTCAGTTACCAACTATCACTGCCTGACTTTCACATGTTATCCTTAATGATAAAAGCATACAAACTTGTGTTTCAAAACTTTAACAATAATATGTAATAGCAATTTAGGTTTTAAGAACAGAATCAGTGATCTGGATATTTTAACTGCCTCTCATACACTATTTCACCATAAAATTAGTTTTCAACTTAAGTGAATAAGTAACAGTGAAATATATCAGTGTGTGTGGAAGTATCAGATTAAAGTGTCAGATTATCAGATTATTAGATTAATTATATCAGATTAATTATTATCAGATTATCAGATTAATAGATTGTCTGTTTTCATAAATCATTGTGCAACTATATTCAGAAAAAAATACAATTCATACAAAGCAAAGCCTAGGTATTATGTTGTTTGAGATTTAGCTTTAAAATTTTGTTGGTCAGAACATATAGGATAATGCTATAAGGTCCAAGTTGTTTTCTGACTTGACTTGTACTTGTGAAAATATGGAAAAAAATAAGCACAGCTTTTTCAGTCTGACTAATACCTAAAATTACTACAAGTGTGTAGACAAATAAACCATAAATTTGCAATCCTATCAATGGACTGAAGAAATGAAGGTGAGCAGTACGTTTTGAAAATTGCTTCTTCTAAACATAAATGTAATCACATGTCTGTGTTGAATTGGTTGGAATTGGTAGTTTATATACTGACTATAAAGGACCAATTTTATGCATTTTAGTGCTATGTATGAATAGTTAAGGTAATGTTTTATTCGCAACAAAAAAAATTGAATGTGTGTATATGCCCTCATGTTCATGGTTAAGGGATTGTTTCAAATGCTTTAGAAATCTTTAAATGTGACTTTATTGTGAACCTTTATAAATTATTTTTTTTAAATATTCAGGGTAGTTGATTAAGCATTTTTACTAACTACTAATTTATTAATGTAATCTGGTTTCTCAGTTAATATTTGTTACCATGTAGTTTCTATTATTCTCTTTTCAAGTCATATACCCGAAAAAACTCTGAAAAGTATTCCTTAAATCCAATGCTAAATGCAAATATGAGAGAAAACACACACACACAGAGATATATAGTCTAGGTTGACCCTGTTAAACCATTGTATCAGATCTTTTCAAATACTCTCCAGATTAAATAGAATTCCTTCTCAGAATCAATACATTTTAGGCATCAGCTATCAAACAAATTAAAGTAATAAAAAAACAATCTCACAGGCTTGCAGTAGAGGGGCCATTACAGATCACTGCCATCTCACCTCTGTCTGCGTGGGTTCGAGTCTAAGATTCGGCGAATGTGGATATGTGAGAAAGTTTGCCAGTAGCTTCTCGTGGGTCGGTGGTTCTTTCCGGTGCTTTCCCGGTTTCTTCCTCCACCATTAATACTGGCCGTCATGTATAGCCTATCATGTGCTGAAAAATGGTGTTAAACCCCACAACAACAACAACAACAACAGCAGTTAATTTTTCTGTCTGTCAGGTATGTTCATCCCAAAAATGCAGATGCTATTGTCAGTGGCTGTTAATTCTTATCTAAGATCTTGCAATCAAATAAAGTCAGTTCCTATCAAGATTTGTGGGAAAATTTTGCAACCATATTATTTTCCATATTACTTGCCAATTTCATGTTAACTCATTAACTACTGGTGCTGCGTTTATGCATCAGGAGGTAGTAGCCTACTTACGAGCTCTGTAGCATCAAAGTCATGTATGATAAACTAAAGTGGTAGTAATATAGAAAGGTAGATAGATGTAGCTCTACAATGGTATAAAAAAAATCTGGATGTTCTAGTTGCACTACAGAATACAGAGGTAAAAATGTAATTTTTTCAACCTAATTTTTTCCAGCCAAATTTTCCCATGGTCAGAATCCAATTTTGTATCCAGATTTTAGACTTTTTGGCCTGAGATCTAAGACTGACTTGTCTGAACGGCACACAGACAGGTAAACCTTTGCAAAAAGTAGGATAAGATGGGCATTTGGAATCAAAAATGATGTTTCTAACACAACTAGGCATTAGGTTAACCGAAAATCTCTTTTAAGTAAATATATTAGGATGTATTTAGAAACAGCCCCCAAAATGTGATTCCTACTTGCATTTCAGGCGAAAATGACAAAACCTTCCATGGTTACCATGGGTGATTAGCCAATCAAATTTCAAGAAATTTCCTGTAATGGAGATGCAGCATAGAACATCACGACTGTGCCTATGTTTTGGGATGTGTTTTTGGTTGGGTATATATTTGACAGAATCAAGTTTGGTTTTTGATCATTTCTCTGGTATTTATTTCAGTTACACCAAAGTAAACCGTGATGATGACACATGGACTCATCAGTTAGAACTTGGCTGGGTCAAGGTCACCAATCTCCTGCCAAATTCCTATTACAAGGTAAAATGTAAACTAAACCTTATTGTTATTTAATAATTTAGAATGTCTTGATATCATTGTGATTGCTTATTCTTTCCCACATGTATGCATTGTGATTACATGTTCATTCCCACAATTATCAAATAATCTTTGTGATCATTTATTCATTGCCACATTGATGCTATTTAATCATTGTGATCATCCACTCTTTCCAATTGTTATATCATGTTCTCATTGTGATCTCTTATTCTTTCCTACATTTATGTCATGTTCTCATTGTGATCTCTTATTCTTTCCTACATTTATGTCATGTTCTCATTGTGATCTCTTATTCTTTCCTACATTTATGTCATGTTCTCATTGTGATCTCTTATTCTTTCCTACATTTATGTCATGTTCTCATTGTGATCTCTTATTCTTTCCTACATTTATGTCATGTTCTCATTGTGATCTCTTATTCTTTCCTACATTTATGTCATGTTCTCATTGTGATCTCTTATTCTTTCCTACATTTATGTCATGTTCTCATTGTGATCTCTTATTCTTTCCTACATTTATATCATGTTCTCATTGTGATCTCTTATTCTTTCCTACATTTATGTCATGTAATCATTGTGATCTCTTATTCTTTCCTACATTTATGTCATGTAATCATTGTGATCACTAATTCTTATCACATTTATATCATGTAATTATTGTAATTAATCATTGTTTCTGACATTTCTACTTTTGTTTGATATGACTTACAGACATCATGAACAAACTGTTGTGGTCTTCAAAGTTCATATTAAATTTAGTAGACTGCAGAGAAAGGATATATGGATGGATAGGTCAGTTGTAGGGTGGATGGGTGGTTAGATTGATTGACTAATTGATTAATTGATTTTATCTATTACAGGAAGTCTTTGGTATTAGAGATAATCTTTTCGGTGGGGAAAATGACAGTCGCAGAGTAGCCTTAAGGATCTTATGCAGTGAAAAGGCACCAGGTATATACACTGCATAATTAAAACAGAATAATGTATGAATAAATTAATTTGTGTTTGTCCCCCTGCCTCTACTAGGCAGGAGATTATAAGATTCCTTATGTTAATTCATTTTATATATCCTTATTCCACCCCACCACCAATTCCTTGTACTTATCCATTTATATGTCCTACAGTTGATATAATCTTCACACAATCAAGCACAGCTAGTCTTATAGTTATGGTTGGACTGCTAGGAAACTTTGTAGATATTATGGTCATCACCTGACATACTAACAAATTACTGCACTCCTGCACTTTTCTGTTATTGTTCTTTCTTGCTTAAAGAATCCTGTTGGGGTAACAAGTCTCTATCCTCATTGATTGCTTTCAAAATTGGGGAGATTATTATCATCATCTGAAGCTGTGTATATCGACACATCTGTGTGTTCCCACAAATTGTGCAAGTTTTGATATAAATAAAATTACTATGAATACATAAAATGATTATTAGATGAACATTGTATACTGATGAATCACAGTGAACCATTGATTTTAACAGAGTTATTGCCCATTTTAGTTGCAGCTGGATGTAGTATATGATAAAATCATTACAACACAAGAACTCTTACAGTTTTCAGTGGATTGCTCTTAATCTTTGTTCATATTATGGTCACATTATAGTCATTATCAAAAGTGCATACTGACCACTCATTGTGTCCTTTAAATTTGGTAAAGAGTTATTGCTCTTTTTAGTAAATTACAGAATGGTTTTTGACTGCAAGTAGCCATGCAGTTACAGATAGATGTTAGTGAATATCATGCTCATCATATGAAGACATACATACTGACTTATGTTTAAATGATTTTTTTAAAGACTTACTGTATTTACTTGCCTGAAGGTAAGGTCCAGGGTAAACTGCATAAACCCAGATCCACTGTCACATAATCTGTTGCCAGGACAGAGTCAAAGCAGTTTTTTTCTAGCTATAATTTTATAGTGTCTTTAGATGCATAAATAGCATGGAAAAATGACATATTAAGAGACATAAAACTGGATCACTGAGATACAAATGTAGCATTTAAAAACTATAACAGTAGATATATATATATAAAGAATGTGACAGTTTTAGTTTGATTTAATTATGTAGAATTGATTAACTCTTATGAATTTATCAATTAATGAAGCTATACATATTTTTAGAATTAAAAGTATGGGCACACAGTATGAAATGGGGAATCAAATGTTATTAATAATGCAACTGAAGTTATGCACAACTGACAGCTGAGTAATTGTCAGAAATGGAACATCTGTTAAAGAAAACATTTTTTGGGTTTTAATTAAAAAATTATGTATAGCTTCATTAATTGATGCATTTATGATATTTAATCAATTCTACATTTGTTGATGGAAAATAAGGTGTTTCTTACATGTAAACTTCAATTTAAATAACACACAATACACTAGGTTCAATAGACACTTTATTGTACATATAAAATAATCTTTTTGGCATAATAGGGGCAAATCTTGTCACAGCACACTGCACCAGCCCGGCTCTGAATTGTTTTAAAGGATACCTCAGGACAGGAAGCATGTTGGAGTTTGTAGGGTTGTTAAAATTGTCCGATACCTGCAAGTGTTGGGCCAAAATATGGCTGACAGGAGGTATATAGAAACGATGGTCCAATACCTGCATGTTGAACCACCAGGGAGTGACAGGAGGTATATAGGGACAATGACAACCGAAACACGACAAGTCCGATCCAAAGATGCCATGATAACAAACATCAGCCGATACTCCATACATGCACCGCAGGAAGCAGCTATGAAGTATATGGGCATAATAGTGGAGTACATTTAAATACTGACACAAATTGGGGTTCAGAGCAAAGTTTTTTGAATGAATGAAACTTGGCAATGGCCATACATGCACCGTAAAAAGCAGGTATGAAACATCTGGGTATAATAGTACAAGTACATTTAATAACTGATCCAAATTCATTTCTATGTAAAGTTTTTTGAATGCATGAAAACTTGGAAATGCTGCCATTTTTGAAAGTGCTGAAAACCTTGTTCAAAAGTTGAGTCATGAATGCTTGAAGTTGGGCAATGCACCCAAGAACAGAACTGGAGCAGTATGCTATGCAAGAAATGCCCCAAATAAATGACATGCTGGACCTCAGGACAGGAGACATGTTGGAGTATGTAGGGTTGTGAAGAGTGTCCGACACCAACTGAAACTCGACAAGTCCTATCCTGAGGATGCTAAAAGAAAAATACATGGTGGAAGGTGGGGAGGCGGGTGGTTCTTTCTGCTGATAAATGTTTTAAGTTAGATGTCATAATCGACAGTTCACCGAAAAGCACACATCTCCATACGCATCCTGTATCCACATGAATGACACCACAACCGACAATGCCTGATCACATGCTCCAAACTCAGCCATCTGACTGGCTAAACATGACTTCACATCCAAATTTAGCTACCAGCCCATTAATATTAATGACATCACGTCTGGTAGCAATAAACCTGGCAGACAAAGAGGGGTCCAAAAAGGGGCTAGAGAAGGATGTACTGTGTATTATTCAAACTACATTTAATCACTTAAATTACAATTTAAATAACACACAATACACCAGGTTCAATAGACACTTTATTGTACATATAAAATAATCTTTTTGGCATAATGGGGACAAATCTTGTCACAGCACACTGCACCAGCCCGGCTCTGAATTGTTTTAAAGGATACTTCAGGAACAGGAAGCATGTTGGAGTTTGTAGGGTTGTTAAAATTGTCTGATACCTGCAAGTGTTGGGCCGAAAGGGGCTGACAGGAGGTATATAGGAATGATGGTCTGATACCTGCATGTTGAACCGCCAGGATTGACAGGAGGTATATAGGGACAATGACAACCGAAACACGACAAGTCCGATCTGAGGATGCCATGATAACAAACATCAGCCGATACTCCATACATGCACTGCAAGAAGCAGGTATGAAGTATATGGGCATAATAGTGGAGTACATTTAAGTACTGACACAAATTGGGGTTCAAAGCAAAGATTTTTGAATGAATGAAACTTGGCAATGGCCAAAACGAGTGAAAGTAGCACTGTGACTTTGGAGCAGTGTGACTGTATTGAGGCCCCCAATTTGAAGTAAGATAAGGATATATAAGGGGAATAATGCCTGGAAATGCATGAAATATATTTGAATTGCATGGTAAAGCCTGATGTACGGGAAGGTAAGAATGTTAGATACATGTTTTTGATAGTCAGTTAGGAATTCACATGAGCACTAATAGATGATACCAGTGAAATGACAGTGTAGCATAGATACAGTATTACAGCATCTCTTAAGCATAAAGAAATAAAAAATAAAATTGTGTGATGGTTTCACAAAGTAAACAAATGAATAATGTATTGATAGACACAAGCATGTAATGAACTAGTGAGGCAATTGATTTGACATCTGTCTCTGTGCCAAGCTAATTCTGTCTGGGTGCACCTGAATATATCCACCATATGCATTAGAGGACATCGACCTAAGGTATGGATAAGATGGTCCGAATTCCAGCCTTAGTGGCACTAGTAGCTAGGCATACAGAACGTCACAGTACATAGAATAAATATGAATATCCCCCCCTTTGATGGAAAACATCAGTCTTAGATGCTCTAAGATGCAGAATGAATATGTGCTTAACCGTATGAAAAAATTGTCAGAATACTTAACCACATTGCATAAATCCAAGAAATGCTAACAAACACAATGCTCTGCACGAACAAGTCCAGTCAGTGAACACCCTCTTGCAACACGGTTAATAACTGCACCATCATCTTGTATGTAATAGGAAATCTGCGCATACTATATGTTTGCCCATGAAGTATACTCTATAACATCTCTGCTCCAGAAAAGCATTACTATGACCAGCAAATAGGCAATGGAATCAATTCTTGTAACATATAGCTTAATTGTTGAGTACTGCAGCTGCATCAATGCATGACAGCATGTTACAAAATAAAACAAAACATCTGAGACTACTTGTAAAGTGTTTGAATGCGCAATAATGCCTGACATTGCCAAAAATTCCACATACACTTATTGGCAGCTCTGTATATCAACCTATTATGATCAAACACAGAATACACAAATTTATGTGCAAGTTGTTATCAAAATCGAATAATTCTATAGTCAGAGGTCACACACTTTATCCAGAAACGTTTGTATTCCATGTCCTTGAATACCAGCCGGAGACGGAAGTGTTTTAAGACCATCATGTGATGAACCCATTTATCCACCCACAAGATGACTGAAATGTACACACAATATCCAAAAATGCTTATATTCCATGTAACAGAATTACAGTGGAAGAATCTGTTGAAAGATAGTCATATCTTCAGTGAACCCATATGAATTGAAATGCTCTCCCCAGGAAGCCATATGAAGTGCAGTGCCCCTATGGTCTGGACGGCTATATCGATCTGTGCACCCATGAAACCTAAAAGCAGTAAATATTGGAAAGCAGAACCAGGAAATGCTATGGCAATGTGTAGCCATTACTCGTGAAATTATGTGATATGCTTGAAACAAGAATCATACAAGAGTTTTACCATATAAAAGTGCATGACAAATTTGATTCTGCAAATACTAATTTCGGAAAATGGTAAATCAGAGACAATAGCTCCTGTAAATGAGGCTCTGCAACATTCAAAACTTATTTAATCATTGAATTACACGAATACTATCACAATTGTTCTAAAGCAAATCTTTGAATGCACGAAAACTTTGCAATGGCCCAAACGAGTGAAAGTAGCACTGCAACTCTGGAACAGTGTGACTGTAATGAGGCCCCCAGTTTGAAGTAAGGTAAGGAGCCGTAGGAGGAATAATGACTGGAATGCATGAAATATATATGAATTACTTGATAAACCTAATTTACCTAAAATATTAATCTAAGATACATGTATTTAATAGCCAGTTAGGAATTCACAAGTGCACTAATACATGATGATGCTACCGGCGAAATGACAGTGCAGCATAGATACAGCATTACAGCGTCTCTTAAGCTTAAAGAAATAAATAAAATTTGTGTGATGGTCTCACTAAGTAATACATGAATAGTATATTGGTGGACCCAAGCATGCAATGAATTAGTGAGGCACACGATGTGACATCTGCCCCTATGCCAAGCCAATTCTGTCCGGGTGCACCTGAATATGTCTACAACAAGCATCAGAGGACCATCAAACTAAGGTATGCATAAGATGGTCCAGAATTCCAGCATTAGCAGCCACCACCCCCCAAGTGGAAGGAGTGCCCATTATAACGATGTGCATCTGGACCAAATGGCCTTAATGGTATTGATAAAGAAAGTTCTACTTAAAGCTCAATCATTATCCATGAGAAACAGAGGATCACAAGGGCAAGCTTCGGCTAACATCTGAATAGGATGGGATTTCTTCATCACACAGTATGGGCATACAAAGACGTCACAGTGCATATAATAAATATGGAAATCCATCCCTTGACGGAAAACAGCTGTCTTATATGCAGAATGAATAGGTACTTATCTGTATGAAACGTTGTCAGGACATGCACAAATTGTTTGCAGCAGAAAAAAAAAATGGGCTCTATGAATAGCAAATTCTCAACACCACAAAAAACAAAAACCCTACTGCAGAAGCAGTTTGAAGCAAGAGTTGAGTGTACTCCCTCAGTCCATAGTATTCCAAGCACTGCCATATATCACATAATATATCAGACGTGATATGAAGTCGTTTTGTCTGTATTCACATTTCACCTTTCTGACACCTGTCAATATATTCTGTACTTAAAGCAAGTAACAATAAGAGTTAATGGAGTATGGATACCAATGTGCAAGTATAAATGCCGAATACCTGCTAGTTTTATAGTGTGATACGTCAGATGCAGCATCTGTGTACAATACACAACAAGTAAATCAAGGTGTCCTCATTCACAACGGTGGCAAACTAGATCCTGGAATCAACAATCCTACCATTAGCAAGATATACTTGAAAGGTCGGCATACTATAGAATAAGCAGACCTGTTGCTTGTGGCCAAAGATTCCCACCAAAATTATGGTAGGCTCTAGGTGAGGGCACTCGCATATGTCATTGTGAATATATCTGGGCACAATTGCACCGGCGGGAGTTTGTTGACAGGTCCATCGTGATGCGTTGTTTGGGAGAATCTGGTGTTTTCATCCTTCCGCCTAGCGAGAGAATATTAAAGGTTAAAGACCCTATGCGATTGACATGTATCCTCTGCAGCTGGACTCCATGAAGTTTGTGAAGCTCGTGGTGATATGGTTGTCGTTGCAGTGACAGATACTTGTATTTCGGCTAACTGTTGTTTGATAACTGCTGCGGCCAACATGTTGAGATCACGTGGTGTATCAGCTGTTTCCAGATCACGTGAGGAAGTTGTTGAATATGCCGCACCCATCTCGTTACGTGATGATGCTCCTGAAGACAAAGATGAACTATCCGTCTGATGCACATTATCTCTGTACAGCTGAAGATGTTTCTTTCCGATATAAACAGAAAACTTGATGTTCTTCTCAGCTAGCTTATGTCTGCTTAGGTTAGTGGCAGTGATATCGCCATTCTTATGCTCCATATTGCGAACACCAGTCAAACTATTAACATTTAGTCTTGAATGACAAGAAGAAACTGTGGGCAGGATAATACGTATGATCCCCAGGAAAAGAAAGGTAACATCCGGTATCATCAAATTGAGGAAGGGTTGTTTTGTTCTTTCCGATGATAAATGTTTTAAGTTAGATGTCCCAATCGACAGTTCACCGAAAAGCACACATCTCCATACGAATCCTGTATCCACATGAATGACACCACAACCGACAATGCCTGATCACATGCTCCAAACTCAGCCATCTGACTGGCTAAGCATGACATCACATCCAAATTTAGCTACCTATCCATTAATATTAATGACATCACGTCTGGTAGCAATAGACCTGGCAGACAAAGAGGGGTCCAGAAAGGGGCTAGAGAAGGATGTACTGTGTATTATTCAAACTACATTTAATCACTTAAATTACAATTATAAATGATAAGGCTTTATGATAAAAATAAAGCTTTATTGATTTCAGTAATTGAGATTAATATACATAATATTTTATCAAGCGCTATGAAGAAAAAATGTTTAGTTGTTGTTGTTGCTCTGGGGCTTAACGCCATTTTTCAGCACACAATAAACTATACATGGCAGCCAGTATTAATGATGGAGGAACAAACCGAGAATCCGTGGAAAGAACCACTGACCCAAGAGAAGCTACTGCCAAGTATTCTCACATATCCATATTCGCTGAATCTTAGACTCAAAGCCACGCAAACAGAGGTGAGATGGCAAAGATCCGTAATGGAGAGTGCTTTAAACCACTCCGCCACTTGTGGCTCTCAGAATGTATAGTAATTGTGAGTATCTGTCCCTATTAAACCCAGTTGAATCTAGACCTTAAAAATTGACCTACATTCATTAACCTCTTATGATAGACCACCTGTCTTCAAAGACCACATTTTTTGCAGAAGGGTTGTCTAGTGGTTAGAGTTATATGCCACTGATGCAGGAGGTCAAGTGTTTGAGCTCAGGCTGAGTCTTACCAAAAATTTTTAAAAAATGGTAATAATAGCTGCCTCACTAGGGTGCTCAGCATTAAGAGGTTAGTGTTTGGACTGCTCAGCCTGGTGTTAGGATAATGTGACTTTGTGGGACATTGTGCTATGTGTCTGGAGCATGATGCCGCAAAGACATCACTATAAACTGCCACACTGCAGACATCATAGTGATATGACAGAAGAGTTGTTAAAGCTACGTTAAAAATCCAAATCACACACATGCACACACACTCTGAAGACAGGTTTTAGTGACCTTCTCATTCATAAATTAATTACTTTGTTCTAAACCAAGAAAGTGTTAAATACTTTGCTGTTTAATATAATGCTTTTAAATTAGGGAATATATTGAGGTAACTGGATACAAACACTGTAGTCTTATTGTATCCTGCAAGCAGGAAAGTCTCTTTAAGATTTCTTTCATGTTATATGAGATAATTAGTTTTTACACATTAGACTTACTTGGGGCTTAAAAATTGTATAGTGGGTCTGTTGTCCTGCAGGGCAAATGATCTGGAACCTTTACTTATCCTGCAGGGCAAGTGACCAGGAACCTTTACTTGTCTTGCAGGGCAAGTGACCAGAAACTTTTACTTGTCTTGCAGGGCAAGTGACCTGGAACCTTTACTTGTCCTGCAGGGCACAAAACCTGAAACTTTACTTGTATTGCAGGGCAAGTGACCTGGAACTCTAACTTGTCCTGCAGGGCAAGTGACCTGGAACTCTTACTTGTCCTGCAGGGCAAGTGACTGGAACTCTTACTTGTCCTGCAGGGCAAGTGATCTGGAACTCTTACTTGTCCTGCAGGGCTAATAACCTGAAACTTTACTTGTATTGCAGGGCAAGTGACCTGGAACTCTTACTTGTCCTGCAGGGCAAGTGACCTGGAACTTTTACTTGTCCTGCAGGTCAAATGACCTGAAACTTTACTTGTATTGCCAGGAAGTGACCTGGAAATCTTACTTGTCCTGCAGGGCAAGTGACCTGGAACCTTTACTTGTCATGCAGGTCAAATGACCTGAAACTTTACTTAAATTGCAGGGCAAGTGACCTGGAACTCTTACTTGTCCTGCAGGGCAGTGACCTGGAACTTTTACTTGTCCTGCATGGCAAATGACCTGAAACTTTACTTGTGTTGCAGGGCAAGTGACCTGGAACTCTTACTTGTCCTGCAGGGCAAGTGACCTGGCACTTTTACTTGTCCTGCAGAGCAAATGACCTGAAACTTTACTTGTATTGCAGGGCAAGTGACCTGGAACTCTTACTTGTCCTGCAGGGCAAGTGACCTGGAACCTTGTCCTGCAGGGCAAGTGACCTGGAACTCTTGTTCTGCAGGGCAAATGACCTGAAACTTTACTGGTATTGCAGGGCAAGTGACCTTGAACTCTTACTTGTCTTGCAGGGCAAGTGACCTGGAACCTTTATTTGTCCTGCAGGGCTAGTGACCTGGAACTCTTACTTGCCTGCATCACTTTTACTCAACATGCACTGTGCCTGACACTGAATCAGTGTAAATTGCAACTTGTGAAATTGGTTGAGCATCTTGAAAAGTGATTTGCCCTTCCTCATCCACCACTCATAAATTCAAGTGGATAAATTGAATTATCTGGCTCAGATAATATTGGAAACTTTGGCATATTTGTCGGAAACCTCCAGCATGTAGGCAAACTGACACATAAGTTGCGAAGATAAAATTCTGTGTACAACTTTTGAAGTTATTTTAGATGCATCATTGAATGTCTAATAAGCAAGATATGGTGTTTTTAGGAACCTTTGGAAATGTGTGTTGTACCAGTGTTGTCCTTAGCCTGTTTTAAGAAAGCACTGCACCCCCTAAATGTCATCATGCCCACTTTATGGTGCATCCTGCCCTTGGTGACTGCCATGTCTTAAATCTATGGAGGTCTAATACTGGAAATATGATAGCATTCCATGTGGGCATATCTATTTGTAGTCATTAACCTATATTTTTCACTTGTCATACAAATACAATATTCTTCCATCATAACTCTTTTGTTGCGATCCATGAGGTGTACCATCATATAGTGAAACCACTTTAAAAATAATGAAGTGCATTAAAGCATATAATTCTGCCACCAAAATGGGATCCATTATCACACCAGCCGTATAACAGAAAGTATTTTAAATTGAAAAATCTTATAAAGTGTATTATCTTAAGTGCAGAAGCTGAGTGCTTAAAAATGCCCTTTCTTGTAGAGATGGTGGCAACAGGAGATGCTTTATTATCTTAAGTGCAGAAGCTGAGTGCTTAAAAATGTCCTTTCTTGTAGAGTAGATGCCAACAAGAAAATTTTTCCGTGCTTAAAATGCCCTGTCAGACAACCAGCACTGTGCCCTGAATAGAAGCTAGGGAACAATACTTTTGTAATATCAAATGTTGTGATACTTGCCTTGTTCGTCTTTGATATCCTCTATAATTTATTTTCTAATGCCCAAGTTAAAAATATTGATAGTCTGTAATGTGCTTATTTTGTTTTGTAGTTGGTGGAATTGCAGTAAAGGAGCATGTGGAAGTGAATGTTGTTCCTGTTAATATCCAGATTACATACCAGTTCTATAAAACCATGATGAACTTTTTCTTCCCAGGGAAAAACATTGAAAATGAGGAGGCAGGTAATGATTCAAACATCCTACCACTCTTACTGTGAACGGGTCCGAGTACTTATTATATTGTACCCATGTAAATTAGTCTTTTGCATATAAACTTAACAAGGGGAAATAATATCACGCCATTGTTACTACCTGATTAAATTCGAAATGTGACCAAGCACAAAGAACATCTTTAGACCTTAGAACCTATCATATACATATACAGAACACACATACTCTCCAGCATATGCATACTTGTACTTACTTTTTCTCAGCCTTTTTCTCTCGAACATACACACACACACACACACACACACACACACACACAGAAAAATGCCTGGACATAGTTAAAAGAGTTAAGTTCATCCAGCATACACTTGTTCATATACCACATTTTTCATATTAAGTGCAAGTAAGTACTCATACCAACATAATCTCATGCAAGCATTTTTTTGTAAGAGAGTTTTTGTAGACTTATCCTACAAATTACATAAATAACACTTGTAAGTGTTTTTTTTAAAGTAGATACATTCAACCTAGAGAGAGTGTGATTGGTCAAAGACTAAAAGCACTTTTGCTGGAGGTCTGCATCTATCATATTTCTGTCCATCATCCCTGTCTCCATCGTCCATTAGCAGCCATTTATTATCACTAGTAAACTACATGTAGGTGAGTCTTGAAACTTGGCATATGGCTTCATCAGGAGATCTAGTTGGTCCTGTATGAAAATTGAGTCCCACAGACATCCAATATTGTGACCATCTTGGGAATTTGTTATCATTACACATGGACTGATGGACGTATTGACTTGGGGATTTTACTAAAAGACTTTATATGGCATGTAGTTGGTCCCGAATCAAAATAATGTTGATCTGAGATCCAAAAGCATCTTAAAAATGTTGTTATTGCCACTTATTCTGTAAGAATAGCTGTGTTGACATGGAGTTTTCGCTAAAAGACTCCACATGATTGGTCCAGTATGGCCACAAAAATGACTTATTGAAAACTTTGTTATTGCTACGCCTCTGATCAGAGGGTCATATTGACTTATGGTTTTCACTTAGAAAAGATTTCTTATTATATTTAGTTGGTTCTGAATGAAAATGGTATTAATCAGGCTTAAAATGTAATGGCCATGGCAGCGATATTGAAAATTTGTCATTGCTACTTCTTTTGAAGTTATGGCCAATAATTTTCATTCAAACACTTAACACTATGCTTGGATGGTCCAAACTAATAATGATGGAGATATGACCATAAAAGTGACTGCCTCACTGATCAGCTAATTCGAATGGAATGGTTACACAGCTATTTAAAAAAACATAATCCAGTCTCCAAATGTCTTCTATGAGGGCCATCTTGAGAATATTTAGATAGATACTTCTCCCCTGTAGATGGAGTTTTCACCAAAACATTATGCAGTAAAATCTGTCTTGCAAAACAGCTGCTATGAGAGACCACCTGTCTTGTGAGACCTTATTCTTAAAGCACAAATTTATTGATTATATGGTGTTATGACTGTCATGAGAGACCTTCTGTATTGAGATACCATGACTTTTTGGCAGAATGGGTGGTCTTTCAAGACAATTTCGCAGTTGTAATGTGTAGTTAGTTCTGAATCAAAAATGGTGCTTATTTGATATCCAACATAACAAAATGTTGGTAGTATAAAAAAGATCTAATTTTCAGTACACTTCTTGAATTAATGTTGACCTTAAAGCATTTTAATATTGGTCATAGTGTAAAACAAAGATGCCTTGAATTAGCTTGTTTTGCAAACTCCAATACTAAGGTAACTTCTTGTTTTACAGCAGAACCAAATTGTGGAAACAAATTTTATAAATGCAGGGGTGTTATTTACCAAGCTCTTAATAGAATACTGACTAAAACTAGTGGTATAATACAACTTTGGTCCTTTGTTCAAACAGACACTTCTTGATGCCAAAATTGCAGAAAATATGCATTTGTTTTGTACATATGTGCATTGAATTCTATTATCTTACATGTGGATTACGCTTTTTCTGCTTTTGATTACTCCTTTTGTATACTTGGATTACACTTTTATCTTGCCAGGGATTGGCATATATGTATCCTATAAATCCTTACTGTGACCATCACAGACCCCTGCCTTAATATTAATGATAACATATATCAAACAATTATGCCCAAGATTTGAATAAAATTGAACAAAATTAAACCCATGTCAAATTGATTTTACATTTTCTTGACCAGAACTTTTCATGACTCTACACCTGAGTGATCACAAGCTATGATTAAAGCTACAAGATCAACATCTTTGTATTTTTTCATATTTTTGTCAGAATTTATTCTGGCATTTCATTCTGGACCCAGTGCTGTATATCTGGACATTGACAACTAAGCTTCTTGGATTAGAGCTTTTACAAGTAGTATGTTACCATTTGCTTGTATTCTGCCTTTAGAGGACGAAACAGATGGAGGGGCCATTAAGGGGAGCCAGAAGAAGCTGGAAAAAAAGAATTCTGCAAAGGAGAAGAAGGAGTCTGTAAAGAGAACTGCATCAGCCAATACAATAGATGACATTGACAAAATGAAGGTAAGGGAATCCAGAGCAGTAGACATACATTACAGGTATTGGAATTACTGCATAAATTTGCATATAGATCAAATCTATCTGCAATCAACATGAACCCTGATTACTCTCATATAATGTGCCAGTTGATCAGGGTCTGTATTTATTTTACTGATCACTCTAGACAAACTGCACAGACCTAGATCTACCAGTCCATTATGCGATGGCAGATCTGTTTCCATGCAGTTTTTAGTTGGACATGACTTATAAAAAAGTGTACTGGTATGTAGTAGAGTATCCAGCTTGTCTAGCTAGACTATTAAAAGATTGCCAGAATTTTCTTGTCTAGTTTGTCTAACTAGTCTATGAAGGAAAAGAATAACAAATTTGCCTTTTCTAGTTTATCTAAACCAGTCTGTTAGTGGAAAGAGTGAAAAATTTTGTCTTTGCAAAGTGGAGAGTAGCATCATTTAACTGCTATTCTTGGCAGTTGTTCTGGACTGATTTCACTGATAAGCTCCAAGTCCGGACCAATTTAAGTGTAGATGATTCAAGCAATGCAGTTATATGTTGAATTCTAAATGTGTTCAGTCTAGAATGAACTTTCTTTCAGTTTGCAGAAAATGTAGTCAGCCTCATTATTCATGAAATTTATCTACTTGTGTGCACATGTAAATACCGGCTTTTTGTGTCTTATATATGTAGAATTTTTAAAAAATATGCTATAATATATAACTGTCATCTATATATAAATGTTTTTCTATATTGATATTTCTTGTATTTCCTTTAGTTTTTATTTATAGCAAACTGTTGAACCAATCTACCTGATATTCAGAAGGTTTTCTTTTAGATCATGCAAAATTATGTAGCAAAAATAGTAATTTTACTCCTTTCATTAAAATATGTTTGAAGTAGTATTTCATGAATTGACAAATATTGGAGAAATATTGGAAAATTTGCATATACTTTATATGGTCAGTACATGCAAAGGTCTCAAATGGTAAACAACAGCACACTTGGATTTGTATCAGCAGGAGTTAGCTTCAGTGATTTAGTATTAAAATATTGTATCTGATGACTTGTAAGGCCATTTCTAACCAGTACAATTATTGAATAGAATAGCTATCCTTCTTGTATGATACACCAATCATATTAATAACCAGATTTTCCATGTTATGGTACATCAGCCTCCTTCTGCTGGTTGACTGATCTTCATGTGAATGGGTCAGACAAAGTCAGAGTAGTTCATAAAATATGAAGCTACGGTTGTATTTGAGATTATTATTGATGAATGAATTATCATAAATATTGAAAACAACACAGACCCTGATCTGCTGTTGCATAATGTGGCAGCATATCAGGGTCTGTGTTCTCTGTGCAGTTTCTTAGGAGAAATTATTAGAACAGTCTGATCTGCCAGAGTATTATAAGATGGAAGATCTGGGTCTGTGCAGTTTGCCATTGGATTTGATTTATAATCAAGTATATACAGTATATTTGCAACATTAATTATTAGAGTTGTGGAAGCGACCTGTGCTTTCTTAAAATTATTTTCAGTTTTAAATAGCTTTAAAAATGTTCTTGCCAAGATTTATAGATAAAATACCTTATTACATGCATATCATTTAAAATATTAAGAGGTAAAAGAAAATAAATTATCCCAGTTTGAAAGAAAATTGCAGGCCCTCCTCCTGCCCCCACATCCACCCCCAAATGGTCAGTACCTTATGGTTTATTAATTTTCTATGTATATAGTCATTGCTACATAAGTTGTCATATAAACACTGTAACACTGGCCTGAACAAGATATTTATGAGAAAGGGCCTGTAAACATTAAACAAGCATAGTGATAAAAGAAAAGAGAAAATATTTAGTGGACATGAGAAATTATGAAAATTCAAACAGAGAACAACTGCAATCCTAAAAATCTTAGAATATTTTTAGGTCCTAAAAAAGCACATTTGCTAGCAAATGAATAAAAACATTATTGTTTTCATTTTTTAAATCCAGAATTTTTCCAAAAGAGTTGATTTTGACATAAATATATTTTACGTAAATATATTTTACAACATCCCATTCAGCCCCCTTGTTTGCATATGTCCAATTTGTGATTAAGGTTAATAAATGATATCAATTGTGTATTATGCAAATAAATGCAATCATTTTGTAAAAAATTAAATAATTTTTTGGATTTTTTTCTCAAGAAATATGAAAACATGCTTGTGTGTGATTAAATTTTATGCAAGATTACACTGGGATTTCCATATATTCCTTACTAATGTGCCATTATAGTGAAAAAGTACAATGGTATGTACCACAAAAAAAAAATACTTGAGTAAACCGGTATACCAATAATAATGTGCACCTCTAGTAGTTATAGTGGCTGTTATTCAAAGATTGCAAAATGGAAGATACTCCCACCACGTAAATCTGGATTTTAGGAGTTGAAAATGATGATAGCATCGTGAATCCAATTTTATAATAAATGTTTTGAAAATTTGGAAACAATTACTCTCAGGTTTGTATCAACATGTTGAAGTATGCCCAATTTAAATTTTTGAAAATAATGCTGTATTGTATGACTTCGATATATATAAAAAACTCTCAGATCTCATAAAACAATCTATATTGTTATTGAACTTCATAAGAAAGTTTCTTTTGTTGTTGATTGTTGCAATTCTAGTGGTATTTAGATTGCATATTGCAATGAATTTAAGCCACTGTACAAAGATAAGAATTTTTAGGTCTTGCATAATTGATGTGCTTTTGAACAGTAAAAAATACATAGCACTCAACAATGTTGTGTATTCAGTAACATGATTGACTCATGTCATGATTGCTTGCACAGGTATTAAAAGTTGTAGTTTAACCATCCTAAGCATGAGAATGAATTAGGTCATTGCTACACATATTTTTTTCTTCATGAAATATGTTTTGTTCTCCCTGAAAACAACCTTTGTGTTCTGAAAATTATTTGAATGTTGAATGATTTAACAGAGTTTGATGGCTCTTTAAAGCCTTTCAGTTGGCACTATTTCATATATTACTTCAACTTTTTGTCCTTCATGTTTTCAGGAATTTATCTTGTTTGAATTTTATATCTACAATATTCTTTTTTCTCTCTCTCCATTTAAAGAGCAATAACTAAATTATCTTGTTCAGAAACTAGATTTTGGAATATAAAACTTTTACAGAAATTAATTTAATAGTAGAGGGATTATTTTTTAAATTGTAGAGTTTGAGTAGAGGTTTAATTTCATTAATTCATGACATCTATTTTGGACCATAGAGGAGGGGGTCATTATCCTTACGAAGGAACTCCTTTTCAAGTAGAAAAAGGAAATCAAGTGTATCTGACATCTGTAAGATGAAGGTAATATATCAGCTTTTTGTGTTAACATACTGTTGTGTTTGAATCTCGTTTTAGCAATACCACTTTATTTATCCAAACCCTTAATTGTAATATCCATATTTATTAATTTATATTAATTGGGAGCATGTTCACCCCTCACCCGACCACCAAGTGACCATTCTCCTGTAAGTTTATATACATTTTTCCTATTAATGTAAATGTCTATTTATTGAAACTGTATTCACTTCCAGCTGAAAGTTTTAACACTTATTGTTCCCATGGCAAATAGAAGTGACCTTGGCAATAAAGAGCTGCAGGTTTTTGAAATTAACTTTCAGAATCTGGACAAGCAACTAATGAAACATAATCATGCATGCCAAGTTTTCTGGAAACAAATCAGGGAGATTTGTTTTCAAAATCATGGAGATTGGGTCCAAATCAGGGAGATTAGTATAACAACAATTTTTCTCATAAGTTCACGAACGCTGGAGAGGACAAAATTTTTCTTTCCAACCATTACTTTTGCATTGTCACTACTAAACCCTACTAGGTTCTGTCTGTTTGTGAAGACTTCTTGAAGACAGTTGAAAAAGTTTTCACCAGTTCCAATATTGCAAATGGGCATAGCCAAGAATTTGGTTGTCACTCTGTGAATTTCACTGTCAAACACCCTTACAAGAATTGCTACACACTTTTCATCACCACTGTCATTAGACTCATCCATCATCACTGAGAAAGGAATTTACATGCATAGTAAAGTTACCTGATTCTCATACATTGGACCCAGTGCATTGTTAACAATGTTTGTTACCTTAGTTCTTTTGCAGTGAAATTTCTGAGCAATTTTCTAGTCAGGAAAGATAATTTTGTACAGCTCATTAAATTGATCAGCAACCAAGAATGGTAAATTATACTCTGCAATAAAGTCAGCAAACAGAACCTCTGCTTTAGTGCCACTGTCAACTGGTATTAGTGGACACATTTGCGTTACTTCAGGCACATTATGTGATGATTTCTCATTTGCAATGTGCTGCAAACTTTTCAAGTTCCTTATGAAATAATTTTTCCCCCACTATAAATGTTTGAATGTGTGTTGCAAGCTGTGTAGTCTCTGTTTAATACCATTGCCACCCCATTTTTTGATATTTAGACATTTATGTTGAGGTGTGGGGTCAGAGTCCATTCCCTATTGAAAAGTGGGAATTTGTGGACACCATTTTATGTTGGCATAGTGTAGCCGATTACTAGAAGGTCTAGCAAACTTTAAAGACCATTCATCAAGATATGCCTGCATAAAATCGATAGAAATAGGATTTTTTTTTCCTCAGATATAGGGAGTATAGCATTCGTTAATCCTTAATCTGCTGACAGATTAGCCAAAACTACAGCATTGATGAGACTCGACCTGAAACTCATCATTTACATTCCAAGTCACATGACTACAAAAATCTTGTAACCTACAGGTCAATGACATAAGAGGTCAAATGGTCATGTGAACAAAAGTAATTCAGAATATAATTCTCAATGGGGACGAATTACATCCGAGGTTTATTTCTCAAATTGTTGTTTTAGTTAGACATACCAATGCTTGGCAGGTTTTTTTCTAATTTCCGGGAGATCTTGTCAGCAAATTGGTAGATCAAAAGATGAGTCAAAAATAAAAAGACTCCCAGACTAATCAAGAGACTTGGCATGTATGCATAATCCTTTGAAAAGTTGCCAGTCCATTCTGAGCAGAGATGGGCATCAGATCAGCTGTTAGTTCAAATGCATCACTGTTGAGTTGATTGTAAAATGGTCATAAAGCTTTTAGGATAATAACATGCATTAAGTGTCAAGAATTGTGGAAATTAACTTAATAAATTCATTACCAAATGTGAAAAACAATTTAGAAATTTTTTTCAATAATGTGATAATAGAGTAATTACAATATTTCCTGTTTTTTGCTTATATTATAAAAAAATATATTTTTTCTCAAAGTTATAAAAATATGTGTGCAATGTTAATTATCATTAATTTTGTGGTAGAAATTGTGTTGGAAAAAAAAAGATGGACCAGTCAAAGAAGACTTCAAAATGCCGACATGATTGTTATATTAAATTCATATTCACTAAAGCATGCAGTAGTACACAATATGTTGCATGATTGTATTTATTTATTGTGTGTATTGGAATGGGTCATTTAAAAAACTGATGCAGACATAGTAATATAGTTGAGTCAAACCTGTCCTAAAAATCACCATTACATAGTGATCAACTAGTCGCAATGGCCATTATAATATCCCTCAGGAAATTATAAATACCATGTGCATAATGGTCAGGAGCCAGATGTTTCTCAACCAAACAGTTGTTTCATCCTGCCTAAAGCAGTCACTGGAGCTTATTTACAATTACAGGTAAAACCTGTTATCACGTGATGTTCGGGGTCCAAAGAATAGCATTGCAATATAAATAGGATCTTGTTAGCAAATTTTTCGAAAAGCTTCTCCATGGAAAATGTGCATTGAAAAATGTGCATTGAAATTTTAATGTCATCATTGTTAACAAACCACTTGATCATATATCGCAATATGTTTTAGAAAATTTCAGAAGTTAAGGCAACATTAAATGCAGTGCTGTGATTAAAAATATGCTAGGGATACAAATAATCAACTTTTCCAAGAGCATGTATTTAGGATGTTAAAAAAAATGTCACCTTAATTTAAAAAATAGAATCCATGCTGACATTGCCTTATAAGCAGAATCATTTTATAATGAATCACATTACAATGGTTTATACCTGTACTGCTCAGACTTAAAAAACTAAAATTTTGTTTCATGAGGAAGACATTGTTTAGGTAAAGGAGTGTCTTGTGAATTGATATGCAAACATTTCTTATCTTGTTTGTACTCACCATAATATTATATTGTCAATGTGGCTAAAAGGTGTCCTTATGTCTGATTTGAGAGTGAGGCAGTTTTTGTCATTAGGGTAGAGAGTAAAGGCTATTTGTGTACTAGATGATGGGAAAAGCAATTGTGTGATCACAGTAGAAATGGAAGCACCTTTGTGCCATTATGTCAGGTATAGTTCAGTCAGCTATTTGCCCCTAAATTTTAGATATCTCTGATGAAAAATTCATCTTGGAAAATATGTAGGAGATGCATCCCTCTTCATTGGAATAATGTGTCATTCACTACATGTATTTAAGACTTGTCTTTAAAGGCAGGCAAAGTTTTGGTTCATGGGTGATAATTTTTTCATGAGCATGAGGCTGGACTGTTTAGTGTTTGTACAGGTTCATACCAGTGACAAAACAATAGACACCATCTTAGGATAGATCAAGAGATTTGCAAAATCTGGTCTGGAATTTCAACTTCAAATTAGGAGGATTTGAATGAAATTGAATTTCTGACTAAAATGCCAACTATTGAATAAATTTCTTTTTGCTATATTCAAATATGTGCATCATCTCTTCACAGTAAATGTTGCCTTTCATTTTGTCCTTGTATGTAGCACAAGCATTTTAGCATTTCTTTGTAGATCATTGCCATGGTTATATTTGTGGCAGTCCTCATCATTGTTGATCTCTACACTTGGAAGATGAGTAGTTTTCCTGGATCCAGTTTTCCAAAAGAGTCACCCTAAGTTTTTTTGCAAAATAGAAAATGTTCATTTTGTGTGTGCACTGGAATGTGGAAATGCTATAATTACAACTCTTTTGAGTCCACCAAGAGGTTTAAATTGTTTACTACCTGTTTGCAGATCCAGTTTTCTGACTACCTATCAGAACTGTTCAGGGTGAAATTTGGGAAGTACTTCTTAAAACTAACTTTATGCAGGAGGCATATGCAATTTCCTTGGAACTTTTTTTTTTCCAACCAGTGAAATTCCTGTAGTCTTCCATTACTGAATTAATTGTGAGATTGATTGTTTACACATAATGGCAGACTTTAAATGCTAAGCCAAGCTGCCATGTTTTATGCCATTTGAACCAATATCCATTAACATATTTAATCCTGTTTGAATTACTTTTATAACACATAGAATCACCCATTTCAACAAACTTGAACCACTAAAGCCAGACAGACCCTGCCAAAAATATCTCGGTAATGTTAACTGTTTTATGGTAATTGAACTCATTAGTAATCCAACCAAGGTCTATTTATGTCTTTAATCATTTCAGAGTTATTGTTGAGCACACAGTGTATGATCCAGTAATTACTTGTAGGGGGGTTATTTCTGTCAATGTAGCACCTAAAGTTACAGGAAGTCTTTGCAATAAATATACTACATTGTAAGCAAGGTGTGAAAGAAAAACAGCACATTTTTTGATTTTGGAATATTTTAATTAATAATTTTGAGAAGATGGGATATTTTAGTGTGCCATGAGAGGGGCTTGCAACACCCTTCTTGTTGGGTGGATAACCCTCCTAGCTAGGAGGTTCACATTTATACATGATATGGGGATAAATCAAAAAGTTAAGAAAGTTCTATCGCTCTTTTTTTCTTGTCTAGGATTACTGAAAATTATGTTTGTTTAAACACGAGTATGGAAAGGGGATTTAGGGTCAATAATCTGTTTTTTTATATGTTATGGCAGGTATGCCTTCATCGATCAAATTAATGAAACCCTCCAGTTGTATGGTCTCCATATTTTAAAATTGTTAATTATTTTTATAGTGCATGTTTCTTAAGCTAACAGGAAAAAGTTTCATGGGGAAATGGTAAACCAAAGGAATGTTTTATCCATACTCAAAAAAAACCCCAGGTCTTTGAAAAAAAGACTGTCAGACCTTGAAATTGTATTGACTACCATGTTTATAGCACATCTTCATCTGGCCCTCGCTTCTTTTTATTTTTTTTTTCTGGTTTGGAGGGTCAGAGACTGAAAGATAAATAATTCTGAAATTTGAGATTTTTGATGGAGCTTGACATTCTTACTGCTCTCTTGCCTGATCTAACCCAATATATGGTCATGAACTATTATGTGGAGAGAGGCAAAAAATATTTTACTTTCAATAAATACTAGTTTAAGAAAAAAACTAATACATCTTTTCCTATGTAGTGGTCATCAAATTTTCAGGACCTAGGCCTATTAGTTCTGTTTGCCATTGCCTTTGTTTAGTTTGAATGGTCACATGCATGAAAAAGATAGCTGCCATTGTTACTAAAGAGAGATAACTCTATCATATGTAAAAACTAGACCTTGGTGAGCACTTACATTCAATGGTAATATATCTACACAAACAAAAAAGTGAACATGAGAACTGCAGCCAGTTTTCTTTTTTATAAGACAAGAAAAGAACATTATGTAAGTGCCCTGTATTTGTAAGCCAAGGATATGATGCAGCCATGTTTACTAATCCACTTCTGAATATCACGGTGTGTGGGGAAAATCGGTAAGAAATAATTATTTTCTAGACAAAATAACTGAAGGCATTGTCAGTGCATAGCAATGAAAACAGCTGACATGCTCCACAACATGTGATTGCACAGTTCTAAACAATTCTGTCAGCATCTCTGACGTGAAAGTTTCACAATTTAGAGTCAAATCAGTTTATTTACTGGAAAATATCCCCTTGATAACTTCAATTGGAACAAATTAATAGTAAACTTGTTTTCCAGACTATTAAATTCCTGAACCAGCCTGTTTCAATTTATATATTAACATGGTTTATTTACTAAATATGAAGCATAATAAATAAACCACATGACAGTTGTCTTTAACTGTTTTTTTGCACTGTAATTTTGATTTCTTTTTATTTTTATAAATCTGATGTATTTTTTTCTCTTTCTTTGTGTCAAGCTTCTGGTCTGTCAGTGGTTCACCCTCTACCATTGGCAGTTTTGACAATATGGCATGCAGTGTGTTTATGCCATTCTTATCATATATATTGGTCATATCTACATATGTTTTACTGTAATTATGTTCATTTTTTTTTCTATTTATTTATCAGTGTTATATTGCCATATGTCTTGTATTATATAAAAGACAATACAAATTTTTAATTATTATCATTATCATTATTGTTAGACAAAGCCATTGATATGGCATATTTGCATGATTTAGAGATATTTCATGTGTTGGAGTTGCTGAGACTGATTCATGCATTGTTGAAAGAAATATTGCTTATCTTTCAAAATGGGTAAGATAATTGAAATAGATGTGTAACATTTCAGTAATCAGTTTTGTTGTCACAAAGTCTATGCTATGAAACAATCTCAGTATAAAAATTTACTCCATTCAACAGCTTAATTATGATCAGTGTTATGACCAAGGTTGGAGACCATTTCCTGTTGGAGCGTTAATCAGTTGATGTTGTTTAATACTTTATGTCCATTCAAATAGATGAAGCAACATGGAATATGAAATTGTTCATGAATTTGCTTTAAGTTTACAGAAATTAAAGTAATTATACTTTTTAAGATCACTGGAAAAATTTTGGTATCATGCACACTTGTCACTAATGACTGCACATGTACACAGATTAATATACTTTTACAAACAATAATATGCATGGTCCATGTAAAGACTAATGGTTAATAATAATTGTAATAATACTAATGTCTATTTAAAGATGGTTACTTATTTAAATACAAATAATCTCCATTGTTGGCCTCAACAATTTAGCAAAAGCGAATAAGGTATGATCCCTTATATAAAGGCAAAGTGTCTTAATGCAATTCTTTTTTTTTCTTTCTCTCACAGTGTTGATCTTGATATTGAAAAAAAGTATTTACAAGTAAACACACCAACATATATATACTAAAATACATTAGACTGATTTAATTTTGAATATAAATTTTTTTTCATATCTCCAACAACTTGAAGCAAGATCTTTATTTATACATTGTAGTTTATGATAGCTTCTGCTTAGATTTACAATTTGGCTATTCTGCAGAATTGTGGCATGTAGTCATTGAAGTTGATATCAGTGCTATACTTTGTCATAAAACACTATTAAGTTCAAAAAGAAAGGTTAGTATTTCATTCTAAACATGCATGGCCCATGTAAAGACTATTTGTCAGTTTGGTATTCTAAAACATGCATGGCTCAGACAGGCATGAAACTGGCTCAGACAGGGATGAAACCAATGGATGCAATTTTCATGAAAATTCCAATGTACAAATTGTGCAAAAGTATTTTGATAAAGGTGATTATGTGTTTATGACTTTTGCTAGAATAACAGTTAAATAAAGCATGACAGTAGTCCAATGGGGCAGAATAACAGTCCATTAAAGCAGAGTAACAGTCCAATAAGGCGAATAACAGTCCAATAAGGCTTGATAACAGTCCAGTAAGGCAGGGTCACAGTCCAATAAGGCAGGGTAACAGTCCAATAAGGCTTGATAACAGTCCAGTAATGCAGGGTAACAGTCCAATAAGGCAAGGTAACAGTCCAGTAAAGCTTGATAACAGTCCAATAAGCCAGGGTAACAGTCCAATAAGGCAGAGTAACAATCCAGTAAGGCAGGATAACAGTCCAGTAAAGCAAGATAATAGTCCGAGAAAGCAGGATAAGTATTTTCAGCACTGGTGACCTACCAAGAAAATCTCTATCTATCCTGATGAGGGCTGTGAAAAACATTTTTACAGCCACAATGGATCAACAATACTCACTGGCTGAATACGGCAGATTCCACTGCACATGTATTTGCTTTTAAGGGGATTCAGACTGCTATATAACCTTTTTAGTCATGTATACTCTGTCAGTGAAACCATACATCAGTGACTTATGCTTACAAATTTATATAGAGACCTCTCTGATTCTGTGGAGATTTCAACATATATGTACACTTGACATATCTAACTTTTTGGCATTAACTGTGAATAGTATTTGTTGTATTAGTATTGTAGTATGAATATTACAGGTAGTATATGTGGTTGACCAGTCTTGAGAAAGTACCACTAAAAAGATAAAGCATGACTATGTGCATTATATATCATTCAAGCATGACTATAGCTTTAATTTTTGTGGTAATTGTGCATGTATTTAAATGTTATATCATAAATATGTATGCTGCCTGGAGGACATAGCAAAAATCATTGCCCAATTCTCCATCTATCAGTGCAACCATATTTTTGTTTGAACAAAAAGCCATCCAGATTTTTGTAGATTCTTTGATACTTAATGCAGATAAACTCCCACATTTTAAATTTTTATATTTGTTTTTGGCAGCAGTTATGTCCCTTTGACAGAGCAGTAATGGACTGTTGTGAATATTAGTATCCAAATGTTTAATTGACTGTTTCTATATATGGAAGTATAATATATTGAGAGATAAAGACTACAACATATGCCCATCTTATTAAATACAGGACTATTCCCCTTAGTATTATAGTTATCTTAGTGACTAATTCTTATTATTTCAAGAAATATTTTATTGAGAGATCTTGAGTGGTGAATTACTTCTGAAAGAAATGTCCCTAAATCAATCACAAAATAGAAATATATGTATTTATAAAGCCCACAATCAGAACTCATTCTTGATTGGAGAGTGGGGTGTGTTGTCATTGATTCAGTAAAATGCAAAAGTTTACTATCTACTTAGCCTATAATTTACTGTAGAATAAATTAATACCTCTGTTATTTTTTGTATTCATAGCCATCAATCGTGTCAGAAGAGGTTCCTACATTGTTCTAGTGACATTTTGCTTCAGTAACTTAGTGCCTTCTGTACAGTTGTTTGCTTTGGGATGTTTTTGCAATGGCTATTGATATTTGCAGTGGGTGTGGGGATTGCATCCACTGTAAATAACGAACTACATGTTTTAGAAATAAGATATACTTGAAGTTATAGCTCTGAGCAAACAAATTGCAGTCATATTTCTTTGTTATTGGGAAACCCCCAAGATTTAATAGTAATGATGAATGATGGTTTGATATAAAGTCTCATTTCTTGTCAGTTACTGTTGGGCTGTTAGTGGTATATTTTATAGAATTACTGTATATGCACTTGTAGTGTCATATTCTTTGTTATTATTATCTAGATGTTTTAGGACCTTTTCCTTTATTTTGCAATAAAATCCATTTGAATGTTAATCTTTTCATGGTAGAACTATATATTCCCATTAAAGTCAAGTCCAACGCCAACTGTGCAGACCATGACCTAACAGCACATAATGTACAGGCAGATATGGATCTATGCATTGTGTTCAGAGTAATCAGTAAAACAAACAATATAGACTCTGATCTGCTGGCAGAATTAAGATCTATGATGTTGGATTTGACTTATAAGTGGGTATATAACAGTAGTAATAGTAGTATTTTTGGGGGGCCCCAAATGGCCGAGTAGTATAAAGCGCTGACTGTTATGGATCACAGCCATCTCACTTCTGGCTGCATGAGTTCAAGTCTAGACTCGGCTAACATGGGTAAGTGAGAAAGCCTGCCAGTAGCTTCTCGTGGGTCAGTGGTTCTTCACAGGGTTCTTCCTAAAACCATTAATACTGGCCACCATGTATAGCCTATCTTGTGCTGAAAAATGGAATTAAACCCTACAACAACAACATTTTTCTGGAATGTTGAAAGTATCATCTACTCACTTATAAGTCGAGTCAAACTGCATACAGCAATGATTATTATCTGCTGTAGCATAATGTGCATGCATATCAGTGTCTGTATTGTTTGTTTTACTGATTACTCTGAACCAACTATATAGACCCAGATCTTACAGTGCATTATGCGATGGGAGATCTGGGTCTGTGCAGTTTGCAGTTGAACTTAACTTTTAAGCGAGTAAGTATGGTATATATCTTTCTATAAACTGGAAGTCATTCACAGTTACTTGATGCAGCTTATATCTTATCAAGCCATTATGTAACAGCAGAAATACCAATATGTACCCTTTTTATTTTCCAGGAGAGAGCTGCCAACAACAATATGTTTGTATACGTCAAGATCCCAGAGGTGTCATTACGAGTCAGTTACAAAGTAAGAATCAGTGTCTTATAAGAGTTTGTTAAACTTTTCTGACTCTGTTTTATTTTATTCTCTATTATTTCATTGTTAGTACTAGTGACATATTCATGACAAGAAAATAGTTTGTTTGGAATATAGACTGCTAGGTTTCTAGCCAAGAGTTGTCAGGAATTATAAATTTTTCAGTTGACTTTCACCTTATTTTCCTAGTCAGTAATTGTTATATCAGTGGGCAAAAATCACTTCAAGTACAAATTATTTGAAAAATCTTTTTAAGCTTTTGATGAAGTAATTCTCTCTATACTTGCTTACAAGTCAAGTCCAACTGCAGTGTGTACAGACTCAAATTTGCCATCACATAATGCTCTGGCAGATCTGGGTCCATGTTAGCAGTATTCAGCAGAAGAAACGGCATAGACCATGATCTGCCAAGGCATGATGTGGCTATGTTGGTTGCAATTGGACTCTGTGATGAATATATATTTGAGTACTGAATATTGATTTAAATTGAAGGTTGGAAAATGTTGAAGTTCTGACCATCCGAATTTGTGCCATTTTAACTTATGTGAATATAGGATAAAGAATGATATGATACAAATTTTGCAATTAATGTTAAGATCAAGACAACGATACTTTTGTGAATATTATAATTGATGCTATTTGTGTATTTATTTATTAAAATAATATTTGCTCATGTCAGGGTAAATAACTCTTGTTTTTATCAGGGTGAGAAAGAGAAGAACCTGGAGGATGTACATGAATTCAATCTTGTCCTTCCCACAATTGAGTATCACAACAGTATCTGGACCTGGTTTGACCTACTAATGGCCATGAAAAATGACAGCAAAAGGGTCCTCATCTCTCAGGTAAGTTCAGTAATAAAACAGATGTTATTAGTTCAACATAGATGTATAAAGTATCACTTCATACTCTAGAGCAATATAGGTGTATCTTCACCCTGTTTTACTTACCAGTGGTCATTGTCTATGTCTATGTCTATAAATATGTTGACAGTCACACTTGACTTTTAAGCAACAGGTGGTTTGTGATCAACGATAAAGAAAATATGGAAGTGATTAGACAGTCAGAAGAGTAATGACAGGAAAGGCAGAAATAAGTAAAAAAGAGTGTACATTTTCTTCCCTTCATACTCAGACCAATCTGGCTACCATAGTGTTGATGAGATATGAAACCTCAACTGTCATAGTCCTGAGAATCACTACATCTTACTTGTAGCTGACTAGTTCATTAGAGTGTGATTTTGGAAAGCTCCTGCTTGTGAGATACCAAGTCGGGAGCTTCTGCAATTATTGCTGGTAATTTGTTCCAAGTCCCTGTTGTACATGGGAAGAAACAAAACTTTAAACATTTTGTTGATGCTGACTTTAATTGGAACTTTTTCCTATGGTTTGCCCTAATTTGGCTATATGCTAGGGTCAGGTATTTGTCTGATGGTATGTCCACTAGGTTGTTTGCAATATTGTACAACATGGTCAGCTGGGTCTTAGTTCACCTGGATTGAAATGATTCCCACTGGAGATGATTCAACATTGACCCGACACTGCTAGTGTTACGATATTTATTTGTGGTGAATGAAGCAGCTCATCTCTGAACCATCTCTATCTTATTTATTAGATCTTTATTACATGGGTTCCACATAGCTGAGCAATACTCAAGACCTTGTCAAACTTGAGTGAAAAATGCTGCACTTTTTACTTCATTGTTGATTTGGAGGTTGCAGTGCAGGAAACCAAGGTTACTGTTCCCTTTTTTCACTATCTTGTTTATTTGCATTTTCCAAGAGAGGTGTCTGGACAATTCAACCCCAAGATATTTTGTTGCCTGCTCATTTTCTAACTTGTGCCCCTTGAGAGTAAAATTCATACACGAATGGTGATTTCTTTCTGTAAACTCTTAGGATGCTGCATTTTTCAGGGTGGAATGTCATACCCCATGTCCTTTCCCAGAAGGACATATCTTTTTGAAGGATCATTAAGAATAACATGAGGATTATCATCTCTTTGGTAACCATGGAAACATTAGGTTACAAAATGACAACTGCTTACATTATAAAACAAACCATAGTTTAATATATTTTACCCACTTGCTAGCCATGAGAAATAAAAGCAAATAATTCTCAAACACTGTACTGACTATAAATCTTGGGACACTTTACTAGTTGGGACACCCTTATTTATTTTTTAATTGATTTTTCTATGCTTGATAAACATTTGGTAACAAAATCAAAGCACTGTCCATTACGGATCACTGACATCTTACCTCTGTCTGCGTGGGTTCAAGTCTAGGATTTGGTGAATGTGGATATGTGAGAAAGCTTGCCAGTAGCTCCTCATGGGTTGGTGGATCTCTCCGGTGATTTCCCGGTTTCTTCCTCCACCATTAATACTGGCGGCCATGAATAGCCTATTGTGTGCTGAAAAATGGCGTTAAGCCCAACAACAAACAAACAAACAAAATCAAAGAAATGTTTTTGTTTTTTTTGTAACATGCAAAGCAGTGTATTCCATTGTTAATTGCATACTCTCATTACCCAGTTAATGAGATCGTTATAAATTGTGTACATATAAATTGCTTGAGAAGCCAATCATAATACTTTATTTATATCTGTTATGTTATTATTTAGTTGCTTTGACAATGATCAAATGAACAAAATAAGGATATTTGCTTGTTATGGGTCACACACACACACGTGTGTGTATATATATATATATATAGATATATATATACACATATATATATAGATATATATATACACACACACACACATATATATATATATATATATATATATATACATATACATATATATACATATATATACACACACACACATACATATATATATATATATATATATATATATATATATATGAATGAGTGGGTGAATAGAAAGCGAGTGTAGTATTTAATATTAATTAAAATATGGCACAGCAAAAGATAGTCATTCACTGGTAAAGAAAGGGTTTAATTTTCACAATTGAAATACAATAAAGAACACCAAAATAAGTCAGTTTGTTTTGTGCAAAACAGTATCCCTGGCTGTCCAATTTTAGTCTCCACTATACAGATTTTCAAAAAAATAATTGCAAAAGATTCAGGATAAAATCTGAGCAATTTACCTGGCCAATTTTTTTTTAAAGAGTCGAAGGTCTAAAGGGATGTGAAACCATTAACCATGACATTGTAATAAAAATAAAGTGTCTCCATAGGTTGATGTAAAAGCCTTAACCCTTCTATAATCAATATGGATTACGGGAAGAAATTTTAAAATGTTAATGGCAAAAATATTTACTACTATATACAACTAGATATGAATTATTTTCAATATACTGAAATAGAAACTGAAATGCCTTTTAAAAGTTCAGGGCAAGCATAAAAAAAAAATATAGCAAAAAGTGGCAGATAGGAAGAATATTTGGTCTTACACAAAAGGGTCTAATTTACTAAAATATGTCACATTTCTTTTTTTAACTTCTGATATGATTTCAAAATGTACTAGATAAAATATTTACAATTAGTATATCAACAGAAAAATTTATTTTGTGTGTCAATGATGAGAGCATAACGGCAGCCACCATTTTCAATGCTAGCATACCAGTCTAAAATATTTTGTCAAGTACATTCTTAAATCATATCAAATACATAAAAATTTGATAGATTCTGGAAGATTAGATTATGCCATGCCTAAATTATCTTCTTCTGAGGTATATTTTGCAAAATTAATATTTCATCTGCTATCCAATGGTTCCTGTCAGTGACTTGGAATGCTCTCTGCCATGGTGTCTGTGTGAATGTAGATATGCTTATGTGTAAGTGAGGGACTTGCACTAAACATAAGAAATTTCATTTTATACTTGATCATTTAAACAATATAAAGATTAACTTATTCTGATAAAATGCAACTAAAACAGTAAAATGAGCAGATTAGTCATTCTAAAAACTGGAACCATAAATATGTGAAAGCACATAAAAGACCTTGGAAAATTACACTGCTATTTATAATGATGTACCTAACGATGAAGAATACAATTGAGTCATATCCACAAAATTACCTATGCTGCCCTCAGACAACATTATCAACATTAAACGCTGAAAAATAAAGAAAATATCAATTTGAAAATTGGGACAAGTAAAAGCATGACAAAAACAATTCACTTTTTCAAAGTCACTAGACATGGACAAGTGGCTGGGACAAAATTTGAAATGCTTTTGATACCACTGATGAGAAAAGATGATGACAAACAATCAAAACACATGGACAAGTAAATAACTTTGACCATTTTTAAAACATCTAGTGATGATTTTGAGTTTTTTGTAATCTCTGTTATTTTCAATGGAAAGAATATGTATCTTTATAATATTGTTCCTCCCAAGAATTTTTTGGAAGGAATACTGATTATGCAGTGTATATAATGAATTTGACCACCCATTTTAAGTATTTTACATGTTTTACATTTATCATTTATTTTATATACACATATCTTTGACAGAATTTTGATATCTTTACATTTAATATTTTATCCTGTACTTGATATTTACATTTATTTGGAAGGATTATCTTCTCAAGTAACGTGAAATTCTTCATTTTTACTTTCTTATTTAGATGATTAGTTTTAATTGGCACCATACTGTCATTGTTTGCTGAGGTACCATTTAATGCTAATCCATTCATGTATCCATTTGTACATACATACATACATACATACATGCATGCATGCATGCATTCATGCATGCATGCATGCATGCATGCATGCATGCATACATACATACATACATACATACATACATACATACATACATACATACATACATACATACATACATACATACATACATACATAAATTCGTACATACATGCATGCATACATACTTAGTGAAGCAGTTCCTGTAGCTTGAGTAAAAAAATATAATTGATAATTGATTGCTATTAATTATCAAATTTATTCTATAAGGAACAGCCACTATAATTCCTTTTTGTGACTGAACTGCATAAATTTTAAAGAAAATACACATGATGGAGGTATACCATATGTACTTGCCTATAAGTCAAGTCCAACTGCAGACTACATGAACGCATATCTGCCATTGCTTACGGTGCTGGCAGATCTCTGTCAGTGCAGTTTATTAAAACTAATCAGTACAACAAACAACCTAGATGCTGATCAGCAGATGCATTATGCTACAGCAAATCAGGATCTTTGTTGTTTGCAGTATGACTCTACCTATAAGTGAGTACATTTGGTGTGTATACATTATGCTATTCATATTTTTGTCTGTAGAAATTGTTTTTCCATGCAAAAACTTGTGAAAATACTGTGATTATTGCAGTAATTGCAGTGCATTCAAGGCAGTTGTGTATAATTTTGGTGATACATATATAAAGCAATTAGTTCATACTGAATGATGACATAATAGGTAGTGTCCCCTGAAAGTGAGAAGGGTACCATACATTTGGCCAGTGACCATTGGGTCCCTTTTCTAGGAAATCTGAGAAAACACTAGTTCAATATCTGTTTGAAAACACTTTAGGAATGTGCATTTTTAAAATTAATCTAGTTTGTACATTCAAGTATCCAAATGAAATAACTTGTAAGTCTTTATACAACCCTTCTTGTATGAGTTAATACCTAACCAATCAACCATTCTTTAATTCTATGGAAGCATAAAGTTTTAGACTCAAAATTACTAATACACAAGACATAATTTAGTTTCTCTTTTCTTTGCAATGGATAAGACACTGAAGATTTAATTCGGAAAATGTTGCAATCTGGGTATTCTGATATTTTCTCATCCCTGCATTAGAAGAAGACCCAAAACTGTGTAATAGTAATGCTAAGACCATACCAGCAGCAAATTTATATGTGGGCAGATCTGGTGTGGTCCTCTTACTCCAGCCCCTTACCACTGCTTTTCACAATCTAGACTGGGTAAATTTCAGCAGCTACTTAAAGCCCATCCTCTTGAAGACCAGTCATGTCTCCAGTAATATCAGATCCAGTGAACATTGACTACTTCCTTCACAGAGCTGAAAACCTTGCCTTATAAATTATTATTGTTCAAGTTTTATTCTGTATTTACTTTTTATCTTCTACACAGGCAATCAAACAGAAGCTGCACATGCGGTCACGAGCTGGAGAGGAAGGTATTGTCACAGATGTCCAGCAAGAAGAAGATAAGGCCAAGATGCTTCTTGGAGCCAAACTGTTGGTAAAGATGTGGAGTTCTTTCTAACTTCCTCATAACAGGAATTTTCATTCCTGAATATCTTCTTCAAATCAGTTACCTGACCATAATATCTTGGGAGTGTATTCATTACCTTGCAAACCCAGCTTTTCCAAGCTACAAATAATGTTTAATGTGTTAGCAACAAAGATCATCCACTTGCCTAGGCAGAAGTCAGCCCCTTTGACAGAGAGATATGCTGTCACTTCATTTAGCCAATCCAGTTGTCTGATTGATCTTATCTGGGTTGTAAATCTGGTGCAAACTACAGACTGGTACATGTGACAAGTTGTGGTTTTAGCCATCCACAGGATTGCAAGAGAGATCTTATCTTTTATAACCACATTAATTTTAAATCTATCTGATCTGAATGGCTGAACCCTACAAATTTAATTAATAATGAAAACTGGCCATCTTTGCTAAGGATTTGAATATATTGCATCATTGCTTACTCTCTCTCTCTCTCTCTCTCTCTCTCTCTCTCTCTCTCTCTCTCTCTCTCTCTCTCTTTATATATATATATATATATACACACACACACACACATACACACACACACACACACACACACACTGAAACTTCAATTCTGACATACAGTAATGGGGTCTACTAATGGGCTAGAATTGGAATGAAACACTGCACATGACTCAAATGATTTTCAATCTGTGCTAGGCTGATTCCAGCATAAAAGTGTATATTGGGCATGATACCAGATTAGATAAAAACTAACATAAGATTTTGTACTCTGGACTCATTTCCAATAATGTTGAAACTGTGCTAAGATGATACCAGCATTAGATTTTGTATTCTGGGCTGATCCATGATTAAGCAGAAACTGCTTGGCTGATCCCAGACTGATCTAGCATTAAACTATATTCCATGCTGATCCCAAACTAAGCTAGGCTGATACCAGCTTTACAGATTATTTTTGGCCAATCTCAGCTTAAGTAGAATCTCTAATAGGCTGATCTCAGAATTAGACTTTAATCTGGATAGAACCGAGCTTAAGTAAATCTGTGCTAGATTAATCTTAATGTGTATGGGTTGATTCGAGATTAAATCAAATAGTGCTAGGCTGATCCCAGTATGAATAAAGTATTCTGATTTCAGATTATATGTATCCTGACAATAACTAATCAACTGTACTGATCCAAGTCTACATGATTTGAATTGTCTGGACTTATCCCAGACATTTTCTAATCAATGGTATAGGAATGATAGCCAATTTAGTAATGTATGAGAAATGTATTAAAAAGGCCTGGCATTGATATTATTAGTTTAGAATATGAATTTCTAATTAGGTTAATTATCAAAATGAATTTGATATCAAAATATATATTTGATAGCTATATTTATATTCATGTAGATTACCTGAATAGAATTTTACTCTATTGCAACAATTTTTCAGGTTTTTTTTATTCTTTTAAAAATTTTAGCACAGTCCTTGCTGGCACAATTAAGCCAACTTGAAGCAGACATGAAATTTGTAATGCATGACTGTACATATGCATGACTGTACTTTTGGCACTTTGACTTAAAGAGAAAGTTGACATAGACATTTTTGTCTCCATCGAGGTCAGGCAAACAAATTTTTAAAACACAAATAGTTTTTTATAGTTATTTAAACACTTATTTTGTACTTTACTCTCATAAATAAGAAATCACTGTCACTCAAGTAAAATATTTTATAAAGTACTTGTTCTTATCTGTAAACTAACCATAACTATTAATAATGTAGAAAAAGCAGTTTTGCCATAATTGACAATGTTGTATCACTTGAAACAATTTGAGAAACATTAGATTAACCAGCATGGTTGTTGGCAATGGTTTATCAGTTACAAATATAGACCTATCAAAAAGAGTTGTCCAAATCACCACATTTCTAATCTTTTCCAGGCAGGACAAGAAAAACCAGCAAAGAAATCATTATTTGGAAAATCTCAGAAGTAACCAAATGGAAATGGCTTTTGAAATCATTCATTGGAGAGAGTCAAAAATATAGATCTTCAAGACAAAACAAAAGCTGCCAATGATAAATATTTTCCAGATAACAACCTGTAATGGATTTAAAATAATGGTGTCAAGACTGAATTACTTGAGGCTTCAGATCTTGTGGGAGTTCATTTTAGTGGATCTCATTTTACAAGATGGCAATACCTTATATTATTGTGTACACGTCCGATCTTAAAACTAGGCCGAGATCGGCCATATCAGGAAGTTTTATTGGAGTACTCAGTATTACAAACAACATTGACCCTGACCTGCCAGCACATAATGCGATGGCAGATCAAGATCTGTGCTTGGCAGTTGGACTCCAGCTCACATGTTGTGTTTAATTGGAGATTTTTATTATGCTGATGTAGATTTTTGCAGACATTTTAAAACATAATGAACATAAAGTCCATTTGTAATGAAATCATATTGGTTTTTACGAAGCAGATGATATGGTGTGTTAGGCAATATATTTTTAGTTATTCTATTATAATAATCATATATAGCAATATTTAATTTTGTTAGTTCATTGGGCTTTGTTAGATCTGTCATTTGCAATATGTATTAGCTTTTATGCAAATACCATTTATGTGCCTTTTATTCACAGAAAACATATACATTTTATATCTAACAATATTATACCTTGTTATTAAATCTAGTCTCTTATCTTATTGAGGTCATTAGGTACAATTTTAATGTTTTTAATTGGTAATAATTGAAATTTAAAGAATGAATTTGTTGTACAAACATTTTATGACAGACTTGATTTGTATCCTGTGTATTTAAAAATTTGACAATATTTTTATGATGTAGAAAGTTGTACGGCAAACAAGTTCTTTCAAGTAGCAGGTCACAGTTGTAAAGTGCACTACAGCAGAATTCTTGTATTAAGAAGATATGAAAACTTTTCTTATTCCAACCAAATAAGTTATCTGTGTTTGTCTTACAGCTAAATGTAGTTGTTTATGCATATGTATTTGCATTTATGCACTAGGAATAAATAAATAGCACAGATATGCAGCATGTGTACTCTTGAAAACAATACATCACACTGTGTTAGTATCTATACAATAACTTAAGACAGCATGTAGGGTACACTGTGAATACCTTTATTCCAGTGCCCACTACAAATTTTCTCATCTCTTTGAGGTACACTGAGAATGCCTGTATTCCATTTCCCACTAAAACTGTTCCCTATGATGTATGACTACTCATTGTTCATTAAAATTGTTCTTTTTGAGGTACACCATGTGTGACTGTACTCAGTGCCCATTAAGACTGTTCTCTTCGAGGTATACTGTGTATACAGCCCTTTAAAATTGTACTCTTTGAGGTTCACTGTATATGACTGTATTCCAGTGCCCATTAAGATTGTTCTCTTTGAGGTACACTGTATAACTGTACTCAGTGCCCTTTAAAATTGTACTTTTTGAGGTACATGGGTTGACTGTATTGTAGTGCCTATAAAGATTGTTCTCTTTGAGGTACACTATGTGTGAGTACTCAGTGCCCATTAAAATTGTACTCTTTGAGATACACTGTATGACTGTATTTCAGTGCCCATTAAGATTGCCCTCTTTGAGGTACACTGTATAACTGTACTCAGTGCCCTTTAAAATTGTACTTTTTGAGGTATACTGGTTGACTGTATTGCAGTGCCTATTAAGATTGTTCTCTTTGAGGTACACTATGTGTGAATACTCAGTGCCCATTAAAATTGTACTCTTTGAGGTTCACTGTGTATGGCTGTATTCCAATATCCATTAAAATTGATCTCTTAGAGGTACACTGTGCATGACTGTACTCAGAGCCCAATAAAATGTTCTGTCTTTGAGATACACTGTGTAGTCCTGTTTTCCAGTGCCCATTAAATTTTTTCTCTTTGAGGTACATTGTGTATGCGTTAGAATTGTTCTCTTTAAGGTACACTGTGTATGCATGTATTCCAGTGCCCATTAAAATTGTTCTCTTTGAGGTACACCGTGTATGGCTGTATTCTAGTGCCCATTAAAATTTTTCTCTTTGAGGTACACTATGTCTACTCAGTGCCCATAAAAATTATTCACTTTGAGGTACACTGTGTATGCCTGTATTCCAATGTCCATTAAAATTGTTCTCTTAGCAGTTCACTGTGTATGACTGTACTCAGAGCCCAATAAAATTTTCTGTCTTTGAGATACACTGTGTATGCCTGTATTCCAGTGCCCATTAAATTGTTTCTCTTTGAGGTACAATATGTATGCCTGTATGTAAATGCCCATTACAATTGTTCTCTTTAAGGTACACTGTGTTTGTCTGTATGCCAGTGCCCATTAAGATTGTTCTCTTTGAGGTACACTGTATATGCCTGTATTCCAGTGCCCATTAAAATTGGTATCTTTGAGGTACACTGTGTATACCTGTATTCCAGTGCCCATTAAAATTGGTATCTTTGAGATACACTGTGTATGCCTGTATGTAAATGCCCATTACAATTGGTATATTTGAGGTACACTGTGTATACCTGTATTCCAGTGCCCATTAAAATTGGTATCTTTGAGGTACACTGTGTATGCCTGTATTCCAGTGCCCGTTAAAATTGGTATCTTTGAGGTACACTGTGTATACCTGTATTTCACTTAATTCTCTTAGGGGTACACTGTGTATGCCTGTGCTCCAGTGTGCATTTAAATTGTTCTCTTTTAGGTACACTGTGTATACCTGTATTCCACTTAAATTGTTGTGTTTTAGGTAAATAAATTCTCTTATATGCTGATATTTACCCTTACATTTAACAGTCCTGTTCACCTCCTTCCAGTGGCTGTGGCAGCAAGAATGTATGCATCAGCAGTTACATTTGATCTTGGTTGAAAAAAAGTAGTTCTTCATGCAATGGTCATAATACAAGGACTTTCCTAACTTACATTTGTGTATCAAAATCTATTAAACATTCCACTGATCTTTGTCCATCAGTCACTAAAAATGTGTAATGTTTATTACTGCAGTATTTGTCATCAGTAATATTCATTGATAGGTAGTCTAGTTGTTATTCTGGATACAAAAATATTTAAACAGTTGATGATTGGCTTCAATATTAATTTCCTTTAAAAATAATTGGATGCCTAATTTATTGCATGATTGTGCATGGTTAGCAATTACTGACAAAATTTTGAGTTGCAAAACAAGACTATTTGATAATAAAGTTGAACCTGATTTGCCAGACTGCTATAGTAGAACCTCACGGAAAAATATTATCCTTATCAAATTTGCAGTTGGTTAAAAAGCGTGAATGTAAAATAACTATATAATTAGTGATTATTTCTGCAGTTGATATTTTCACTCAAATGTTTGTGTACAAGCTCAAACAAATTTTAAGGGGATTAGTGCAATAATGATAATATTGTTTCACTTTTATGTTTGAACAGTGGATGGGAGTTGTGTTTGATAGGAGGCTCTTCTAAATTCATTATGTATGTTTCCAACAAGTAAAATAATTCTGGTAGAAGAAAGAGTTTATTTTGCATTATTTTTAATTTTAATCACTTATAATTTGTAGTGTGTGTGTGGTTTAGATTTTTAACATAGCTTTAGCAAGTTTTTAGTCATATCGCTACAATGTTTGCAGTGTGACAGTTTATAGTGATGCCTAGCACTGGGGCATCATGCCGCAGACATATAGCTTGATGTCCCACCCAATCACATTATCCTTACACCAGGTCAACCAGTCCTAACACTAACCTCTTAATGCTGAGACTGGTATTAATGATTCCATCCCAAAGCAAAATATAAACATTTGTCTGACATTATATTTCATTTGATCACTGAGGAAGGTCAAGATGAAGAAAAAACAATGAGTTTGGCCACTGGTTTAATTAAATTGTGGGGCAGCATTGTATGTAAGCACACTGTAGTATATATAGTTTACCACTATTACAGTGCCAAAGTCCTGTAAATTCGAATTATGGTTAACCATGCCTTTCTAAAAGGAAGCTGTCATCAAAGTACAAAGTGCAAACATTCAAATGTTTTTATGTATTCTGAAAACCCAGAAAAAATTTTTTATCTCATAATGGGAGATCCATCTTGTCTGACTTCATTTCAGCACATTTGTATATTATTTATGGAGTTTTAATATGTAATACTGAAGCAAATTAATTCATTATCTTTTCACAAATTACTATAGTGTTTTCTGTATGAGATCATTCTATTGTCATCTGTCATTGATTATATCCTTTATTCCATTTATGTTTTGGGTGAATAAAGTTGTTGTGGCTATTTGTTTCTAAATAATTTATTTTGCTTCAAATGATTTAATTCTGTATTTTGATTTAATTCATATATATATATATATATATATATATATATATATATATATATATATATATATATACTCAAAGCCTGATTAGAACTGCTGCAGTCGCTATCATAATTTATCATGGATAAATTAGCATTTCACATAAATAATAAATGTGAATGTTTTACAATACATGTGGCTGTATATTTTCACTGCTGTATAAAATGGGTTTTTTTTATGAATACATTATTTGAACAAGAACTATAAATAAAGAATAAATTAATATACAGTTGGTGTGGTATTTTACCTTCTTAAACTTAACCGGCTTTCAACCTTGAAAACTGTCTCTTCTACAGAGCAAGTTATGAGATTACTTGATTTTAGTGACCACATTTTATGTGCAGAAAGATGACCTGTCTCGAGTGACTACATTTTGTGTGCAGAAAAGTGGTCTGTTTTGAGTGACCAAATTTTTTGTGCAGAAAGGTGGCCTGTCTAAATAGATATGACTGACTCTCCAAAGATTAGATGCTTTTCCTGCTTCCCTCCCCTGATACAGATGTTTTGAATTGACCTTCACCTTGTCTGAGTGTAAGCGAAAAAGAGAGAGAATGGATAGAGGTTCATTAGCAAGAAAGATGAGTACTTGCTATTTTTACAGTCAACATATAATAGCTATCCCCTTCAGGGTTTTGGACCTTTTACTATATAAAAATGTTTCAACCAAATAAAATGATCTTGACTTTGCTGGGGGGGGGGGGTCATAGGGAAGGGGGTGCATGGGTATGAAATACGGAGCTCTCTAATTAAACAAAGTTTGATAGCTATTCCTTCCATCTTTTAGACCTTAAAATCATGTGGAAACAAGAACCAAAACCTTAAACCAATGTTGACAATGAAGCTGGACGTGTAATGAGTGATACTTGTCTTGCCTATGCTAAAATAGCAAGACAATAAACTAGATGACTGCATGTATCTCAATGAGTATGACAAAGTCACTCTGACACGCATTTTACATTTAACTCTTTATTTATATCCCTGCATTTAGCTTATGACCAAATAGTTTTTTGGAACATATATATATATATATATATATATATATATATATATATATATATATATATATATACCCTGTTATAACTGGTATCATACATCTTTGTGAGTGGCAGTATCTTGCTGAGTTTTAAACCCATAGTCCAAAAGTAGGTCACTGTGATCTATATTTATTGTTCATCATATTGGGTTCAATGTTTTAAGTACATTTCTCACGTTCTGCTCATGCTAGAATTATCAAACTTTATGAATGTATCATCTCTATTAATACCAGATCCTTACAATAAATGGTCACACTGATCTACATTTCACACTTTAGGTTACATTTTTGCTTTTAACACATGACTAAATAGTTTTTTTCACCAAGTATACATAATTATTCCTAGAAGTATAAAACTTGGTGAATCTTGTATGCATCTTAATATATATTACATACTACACTTCATCACAGTTACAGATTTGATGTTTCACTGACTTTTGACTACATTTTGAGTTTTAAATGTTCGTGTTAGAATCATTTAATTTGATGACTGTATAAATCTGTTATTACCACATTTGTACAAAAAGGTCACTGTGCCACAATTTCATATTTTCCTGTTGAGATGCTGCATCTTAATGAGCACTGGTTTCTAACTGCAAATCTAGGTCATGATGGCCTTATTTTAAACTCACTTGGGTTAAGGATATTGTTTTGATCATGCTATACTAGTCAACCTATAATCTTGACACTTAGTAAGGGGAACCACCATAAGTACTACACCCATTTTGCAAAAAGAGGTCTCTGTAACCTTTATTTCATGTGTCAGTGACTTACTTTCAATTTTGTGTTTAAAGGTTATTATTGGGTGCCATTATAAAATCATGAAAACTGATAATTGGAAGCATCTCTTCTAACTTAACACCTTTTTGAGTAATGGTGACCCACAAAGGTTAAGTATCTGTATTTAGGTCATGACCACATGAGTTTTTTATGTATAAATTCCAGTCTATGCAGAAGGCCTTTTAATACAAGCTAATATGGATGTTGGAATAAATATATTTACTGAATAATAAATTTGCAATATATTGATGAATTATTTGAGTGGACTGCACATATTTCACACAAAGGTTTCTTATAGGGGTACAACAAGAGGTCCAAAACCTTACTGCAATATAACAAACCATATTGTATCACAATATGTATTGCAGTATAGTAATATTTCATGAAAACAAGAAAATGATAACTATAACACCTCTTTTCCACTTCAGAGTATACAACAGAACATTTTGGCTCTTTCTGCTATCTTATGGCATCAGTTTTGTCCTAGTTCCTATGTGTTATGAGCTTCTCACAGAATCAATATTGTTTGCTGTATAGTCTATTCTTTCAGACAAGTTTGTTGATGTAGAATGAACTCCATGATCTACCCTTTTTAGGCATCACTATTATTTGAATTACCATTCACTATTTTCCATAAGCATTCAGTCCTGATTATTAATATTTTCATTCCAGGTGGTGACTAGGGAATTGTTGTATGTACAGGATTCTTTCTTGTTCTGAATTTTCCCTTCTGGATCAAATTGACATCAAGGTTTTACAAGTTTTTTTAGTTGGACCCATCATGGTTTGAGAACTTATATCCTGTAATTAAATTTTGAAACAGAATTTGAATTCACAGGTCTCCCCTTCTTCCCTCAGATGTTAATAAATTGAGTATCAAATAACCATCAGTGTCAATGTTATGTGTTCCAGGCTTGATACTTTGACCTTAAAATCACATAATTATCTAGTGTCAAGCCAGATTTTTTTTATAGTATTTTATATTCATGACCAACTTTTTTCCACTTCTGAAATACAAAAGACACCAAAAGTCTTTTTTCTTTAAAGCAAAGTAAATCACAATTTCTATATTTGTTCTTGTAAACACAGGTTATATAAATAGCATTTTTAAAATAAATTTAAGTCCCAAATGTCCAATCATTTTCTCTAATCCTAGGTATCATCTATACAAACTTCAATGATTTTTGATAGTCCTAGGTATCAATTATACAACATTCAATGATTTTCCATAGTTCTAGGTACCATCTATACAAAATTTAATGATTTCCTATAATCCTATGTATCAATAATACAAAATTCAATGATTTTCTATAATCCTAGGTACCAATCTATACAAAATTCAATGATCTTCTATAGTTCTAGGAATTGTCTATACAAAATTCAATGATTTTCTATAGTTCTAGGTACCATCTATACAAAATTCAATGATTTCCTATAATCCTATGTATCAATAATACAAAATTCAATGATTTTCTATAATCCTAGGTACCATCTATACAAAATTCAATGATTTTCTATAGTTCTAGGAATTGTCTTTACAAAATTCAATGATTTTCTATAGTTCTAGGTACCATCTATACAAAATTAAATGATTTTCTATAGTTCTAGGTACCATCTATACAAAATTCAATGATTTTCTATAGTTCTAGGAATTGTCTATACAAAATTCAATGATTTTCTATAGTTCTAGGTACCATCTATACAAATTTCAATGATTTCCTATAATCCTATGTATCAATAATACAAAATTCAATGATTTTCTATAATCCTAGGTACCATCTATACAAAATTCAATGATTTTCTATAGTTCTAGGAATTGTCTATACAAAATTCAATGATTTTCTATAGTTTTAGGTACCATCTATACAAATTTCAATGATTTTCTATAGTTCTAGGAATTGTCTTTAAAAAATTCAATGATTTTCTATAGTTCTAGGTACCATCTATACAAAATTCAATGATTTTCTATAATCCTAGGTACCAATCTATACAAAATTCAATGATTTTCTATAGTTCTAGGAATTGTCTATACAAAATTCAATGATTTTCTATAGTTCTAGGTACCATCTATACAAAATTCAATGATTTCCTATAATCCTATGTATCAATAATCGAAAATTCAATGATTTTCTATAATCCTAGGTACCAATTATACAAAATTCAATGATTTTCTATAATCCTAGGTACCAACCCGAAAATGTTCTAAAGTTCAAATTGTGTCATTAATAAACAGAAAATTAAAATAATTTCACAGGTTGATTACTGAGGGTTTTTCTGTATGCAACCTTTTTGTTTTGATCACATGACAATATGGCATCAGTATTCAGCTGACTTCTTATAGGTGGCACTATACCATTACTGTACTTCAGAGAGGGGGACCAGTATAATATGAAGTTGTTTGCATTGGCAACTTGCACAATGTAGAGAATGTTGGCATACCTTAATACTTCTTGCATTTACTGTGACCAAACATTCCTGACATGTTATGATTATGGAAACTGTACATCATCTAAAGCAGATAGCTGATAAATTGGCTGCTCCCATATGCTCCAGAAATGAGCCTAAATTAGTCAAAAGTACAGTAGCTTTTATCAGTTATTAAAATAGGGAAAATTATTACTATAAAGAAGATGAGTTATGTCAGGCTAAATAATACCAGCTTCTACAAGTACAATGAACGAATCATAATATACATACACAATTAAAAACTAAAACAAAAACTACTGAGCATAACCAAAGCAGAATGCAACATAGGAAGCATACTAAATATGTATAACGGTATACCCGGGTAGCAAAACTTAAACATGATATTCCTACATCAACAACAAAACTAGCTATGATTAGTGCATTGTGTAAGAGATATGGTTTCTGTCAGGCTTTGAAAAAAAAAATTTGATTCTCTTGTCAACATACGAGAGTATGCAAATTTACATCACAAGAAATACTGTTTTGGTTTGCATTTATGATGAAAAAGAAAGGCTAACTTATTAAATAATTATTTTACCTCTATTTTATTATTAATTTCACTATTTAATTATTTTACCTCAGTTTTACCTATTGATGATAATGTTATTCCTCACACTACTTTTCCGAAAAGATGCTCTGATACCCTAAACGAAATTAATGTTACTGAAAAAGAAATTAAAGATATTATTAATTCCGTTTCTGTCAATAAAGCCACTGGGTCTGATTGTATAAGTCATAGAATACTTAAAAGCATTAGTGAAACAAAAGCAGTGCCACTAGCAATGCTTTATAATCGATCATTGAGGGAATACAAATCTCCAGATAAATGGAAACTTGCGCTCATTATTCCCATTCCTAAAGAAGGTAATCCATACGAGATTGCCAATTATAGCTTAATCTTCTACTTTGATGTGTCGCGAACATCTTTGACAGATACATTATTTAAACGTGTATATAACTACTTTCATATAAACTTTTATATTTTTAAGTATCAATCAGGATTCCTTCCTGGTCACTCCATTTTTTTTCTTTCTCAACTTATTGAAATGTATCATTGTATTTTTAGTTCATAAGAACAATCACAAAATTCTTGTAGTTTGTGATCTATTCAAAGCTTTCGATCGAGTCCAGCACAGATTCTTGTTATTTAAATTGAAGGAACACTGAGTTTCAGGTAATCTGATAAAATGGTTTGGAAGTCATTTAAGTAATGAAAAACAAGCGGTAGTTTTGCACTATAATTATTCACAATAAATGATTTTAAAAATGCTGGTTTGCTGCAAAGATCTGTGCTTGGGCCACTCTTTTTAATCCATGTAAACGACATCGCCGATGGTACGAGCTCTCTCACTCGTCCATTTTTGCAGATGACTTTACATTATTCACCCCCCTTATAAGATAGTTTCCGATTGACGTCATCAACCGTCAAATTTATGGTCAGCGGGCAGATTCATCGTTGCATTTAAACGGTGTTTTGAAGTTGAAATAAATTTATTGAATCTCAAAATAATTTTACGAAAATTACATACATAACAGAACGCAAATCAAGCTGTTTGTTAGTGTCTATATCTGTGATTTATAAGTTGACTTTCCTTCAGTGTGCATTGTTCAAAATAGTAAATTTTTGTGATCGCATATAGGAGAAAATGACAGGTTGCCCATCGTCCAGATAAAATGCGCAGAATATCGTCTGCTAGGGAACTGATCGGGAAGCATCCAACAGCTTGTCAAGAATAATTACATAATAAAACCGCAGAAGAAATGGCTCTTAAAGTTTAATCAAAAAAACAAAAAAACAAAACATAATGACTATGTTTTACAGGAACAAAAACTTAAACAAACCTGAACTTGTTTTTGATTATATTGAACTTAAATATTTGGATTCGCATCACCATCTAAGATCAATACTTTCATCAAATACCAAATGGACTTGTCAGATTGATAGAATTTTAAAAACAGCATCAGTTCGAGCAGCTAATCTACCAAAATTCGAACAAAAATTAAGTAGGCAAATTGTATAAAAATTGTATATAACTTATATCAGGCCTATCTTGGAAAATGCCAGTTACAGAATTTCCAAAACACTGTCTATTTTGAAAAGTGTGCAAATTAGGAAGAAGACAAAAAAAAAAATTACAAACATTCTACAACATTAAAATGAGCTGAATTCCAGACTATATCTTGGAATTATTCACCCTGCGTCTGAACAAACAAATCATAATTTTCGACGTTCAAATAACATGGTAATTTGCAGTTTCAAGCTCAATTCAACCAAGTCATCGTTTATACTTTCAAAAGCATCTTTCTGGAACAATCTCGAACAGGATACTCAATGTAGTATATCTTGCAATGATTTGAAAAGTGTTTATGTCTAAAAATTGAATCTAGCAAAATGCCATTTTTTTTAAAACTGAACACTGGATATTATCCATACCAGGTTATATCACAACGCAAGTTCGTTAAAAGCTGATCTTTATCGCGCTCAACATGCTGGCACTCCTTTTTGTTCATGCGGCGGGATCGAAACCACCATGCACCTTTTCATTTTCTGTTCCAAGTACAGTAGAGAACGAGCTGAGCTGATGGCCATAGTACACAATTAATTTCACTATATTGTCTCTACATTTGTTTCTCAGTACTGAACTTTCCACTGTGTGACAATCAATACAAATCATATGTTAATCTAAAATACCTTCAAAGATGACTTTACGGTTTAGTTCTTTTCAAGGGTTGACCTGCATTTTTTTTTGAGAGGCTGAATTGTAAACAAAACACCATTACAGAACACAGATTTCACTTCCAGATCATCACCATGACCTTATTACTCAATGTGCACTGTCGCCGAAATGCACACAGACAACCACACCATAAGCTCACATTTTAAAGAATAAACAATTGCCTTTAAATCCTTACCAAGAATGCCAAAATCTGACTCTAGGATCACCACCAAACTTTGACAGGAAAAAGTGATCTAAAAATAGACTGGGACTACATTCGTGGGTACTGAACCGGATATTATTAATTGTGTACTGATTCCTGATGAGAAACTTACTTCCAATGTCATAGGCGACTGTTAGCTTAGATTTAATGCAAATGAAAAATATAGAAATAAAAAAAAAAATGCATCATGCATGCAAATATATAATCGGGCTCATGGTCTTTCCGCACCCAAGTCGTTTCGTACCCAGTGGAAATTGGTGCTGGTCGTTTCGTACCCAAAGTGCTAGTCGTTTTGTACCCGAGGTCCTAGTCGTTTCATACCCATTAATTTACACGGTCAGATATACATTATTATCATATTTACCACAACCGCTCCGGAGGCCTAGTGGTTAGAGTGTCCGCTTTGGGTGCGGGAGGTCATGGGTTCGATTCCCGGTCGAGTCATACCAAAGACTTACAAAAATGGTACTAACAGATGCCTCGCTTGACGCTCAGCATTAAGAGGTTGTTGTTAGGACTGGTCGGCCTAATGTCAGGATAATGTGACCGGGTGGGACATCATGCTACATGTATGCGGCATGATACCCCACTATAAACTGCCACACTGTAGACATCGTAGCGATAAGACTGAAAATATTTTAAAGCTACGTTAAAATTCATAATCACATCACATGTTTACCGCTCCCTCTCTAGGCCTGTTTTTCATACCTTAAAAATTGTATGAGCAAAGCATATCAGGGCAATAAATTCAACACAAATAATTACAAGAATTGTCTTGTTTTCACTGTATAATATTAGATATGTACTAAAAAGAAATAACAAAAATTTCCGTTGCCATCAAAAAAGAAGAAAACGTTGACTAGGCTTAAATAACTTAATAAATCCATTCCTTTTCTTATATCATTTAAATTAACAAATATTGTCTAACTTCTTGGTATTTTTTAGTAATGTCTAATGTGACTGAAAAAATACAAATCCTCTCAAAGCAACTAGAAATTTTGCGATCTTTTAATAATGGGGTTGATGGCAGACAAAACAGTGTTGCTTGATTAAGATTCTGTTATCCAAGGACTGGTGTCAATTTCAGTTTTTGTCGCCTGCTTTTAAAGGTGACGAACGTGATATACTACACGGACCACCAAACCATTTTTTTGGTAGACTGTCGACCGCAGTAGCATACTTGTGCAAAGTTTTGGACATGTTCACCGATCTCAAGACACTAACAAATTAGTGGTATAATTGAAATTCTCTGTTTTTAACTAAGTGTAAATATTAATAATTGTTTATGGCAAGTGAAAATTTGTTTTCTTTTCATTGTTTGGCAAAATCTGATTTATTTTGTTATCATCCTAAATATAACACACATAAATAATCGTGCAGAGAGAGAGAGAGAGAGAGAGAGAGAGAGAGAGAGAGAGAGAGAGAGAGAGAGAGAGAGAGAGAGAGAGAGAGAGAGAGAGGAGATTTAACTTGGCACTGCAGTTTAGACATATTTACTTCTGTGTTTAAAAAAATATGTATTTAGTTTTTTTTTATAATCGAAAATATGTATGAATGTTTTGATTCTGCCAGTATTGAAGCGCTTATAATACAGCATCCCATGTACTATGGCATATATATTTTTCCAGAACAGAACAGTAAAAATTACAATCCCGTGAATGGAGGAGACTTATCAAAAAGCAGAACGTTTAGCTCAAACAGATTTCTTAAGTAACAAATGACTAAAAACATTATTCCGAATTGTACATTCATGAGTTTTATTACATTCCTGTACAAAACATAATTACATTATGCATTTCTGTTTTCAGATTTAACATTCATTGTCTAATAATACAGTTAATTTGCCGTATATGCTGCCGCAACGTCTTAGTAATTTTGAGTAAATAACGCCGTTCTGGTACTCTTCCCACACAAAAAATATTCTCCTCTGCATTTTTTATAAGTTTTTTTTTTTTTGGACGACAAAAATAGAGTGAAGCAATTGTAACCAACAAAGGAGAGTAAGAGCAGTGACAATTAAAAATAATGTATGCCTCCATGAAAATTTTTGAATGAATTTTCTGATTCTGTTGGCTTACTGATTTTAACATTTGAAAACTATAGTATTTGGTACTAAACAATCAGTACCTTGGGTACGAAACTGCCATTGCTTTGGGTACGAATCGGCTCGTTTGGGTACGAAACGATTTCGGTACCGAATGACTAGTTTCCATAAACTGTTTCCGGACAATATCAATAACTTATTCAAATCTCTCTCTCTCTCTCTCTCTCTCTCTCTCTCTCTCTCTCTCTCTCTCTCTCTCTCTCTCTCTCTCTCTCTCTCTCTCTCTCTCTCTCTCTCTCTCTCCAATTACTTTTCAATTTTTTATTAATATTTTTTGTCACGTTGTGCATGTTGCAAAACTTGTATCGTGTAGGGAGAGGGCTAATTTATTATAACTTGTGCCCAATCATATTGTATTCTACTGTGACAATAAAATGTTCAAATAAAACAAACATGCAGGTCATATTTTGTCCTTTATTATTGCTTTAAAAATGTGTTACACATTATTGATTTGGAATGCATCGGTTGTGAGTGCTTAACGCTTACCCCTGTTTATTTTCTAGAGATATATATTATATGCAAAAGATTACCTGGATCTGTCCATGTCTAATTGATAATCTAAAATTGCTCTCTACCGAAGTAGGATAGAAAGTATATTTTGAACCAAACGTTAGAACATAGGTAATCGACGCGAGCTTGATGTAAAAAAAAAAAAACGGATTACAAACTCGCACACATTCAACAGAACGACGATAATGGTGTAAACCCCCCCCAAAAAAAACAACAATAATCTTAAGGAAAAAGTCATACAGACTGACAAAAATACATCAAATTACCCCTATGACCCGTCTGATGTTGGACCCTTATATAGTATGACATAGAGGGTCCAATGTCAGAACGGGTCATTTGTCACTCTGTATAACGTTTTCTTTAAGATTATTGTTTTTGTTTTTTTTTTTGTTGTTGTTGTTTTTTTTTAACATCAAGCTCGCGTCGAGTACCTGTGAGTTAGCATTGAGGTTAATAAAAATAGAATTGGTTGGGTGCTCATGCACAAGGGAGGTAATTCATTTAAAAACAGCGGAATGGTCACTCCGCGTTGTACAATGATTTCATAAATATATTAAACAAGAACAACCCACCAGTCTGGTCCGAATTGTAAACGTTGGGCGCCATTATCGTCGTTCTGTTGAATGTGTGCGAGTTTGTAATCCGTTTCAATCTACCTGAAAATAAGGATTTAGACTTTTTCAATCAGAGCCAAACGAACATTTATTTTCAGAATGTCGATCGGTGTACCAATTAAGGTTTTGCACGAGGCAGAAGGACACATAGTTACTTGTGAAACTACGACCGGCGAAGTCTACAGAGGAAAGCTTGTCGAAGCTGAGGATAATATGAATTGTCAGATGTCCAATATAACTGTGACATACAGAGACGGAAGAGTTGCTCAACTTGAAAATGTTTATATCAGAGGCAGCAAGATCAGATTTATCATATTGCCAGACATGTTGAAAAATGCTCCGATGTTCAAGCGTGTGCAAGGAAAAGGCCCGAGTGCAGGCAGAGGAAAATCTGCGATCTTGCGAGCACAGGGTACATAATATTCACAAATTTCGCAGATGGCTGATGCACGCTTAATATAAAAAAAAAAAATACAAAACAATAGTAATGGAGAAATCTTAGTGTAAAAAAATTGCTCAAATTACTGCTATGATTCGTTTGGTCTGGTCCATCATACAACGAGACTTTTTCTGTTTGTTTACTCCCCTTTGCTTGTAGGCCTACCCACTTGACCGAATTTCAAAACAAAAGCGTGAATAACATTTCATTAAAAAAAAGATAAACCACATGCAATTTAACCATTTCATTCAAGTTATAACCAATGTCCATGTCACCACGACCTGGTCATTTAGTTTCCATTTTCAAACCCGAAATTTTCAAGTTGGCTTTTGTTGTCCATATTAGCAACCTTCGTGGTCTGGGTACTAACATCAGCCGGTGTGTAGCGGCAGAGCAAGAAGTGATCACTTTATTTTTTGCTTTTTCAGCCTACTGTAAATGATCTGAACATGTTCTTTACACATTTCATCTTTTTTTTTTTATTCCTGCAGCATGTATATCAGCATAACGGTTGACATAAACTTGTTCTCCATGTACAAATGAATAGATCATTTAATAGCCACTCTTGCACGTTTCTTGCTTGGTTATAAATTGACCAAATTTTGGACCGCAATATCTGCAGTGAATACACAACCAAATTGACATCAAGGTTTTTTGTTGGACTTGTCATGGTTTGAGAACTTGTATCCTGTAATTAAATTGTGAAACAGAATTTGAATTTCCAGGTCTCCCCTTTCCCCTTCAAATGTTAATAAATTGGGTATCGAATAACCATCAGTGTCAATGATTGTGTTATGTGTTCCAGGCTTGATACTTCGAACTTTAAAATCACAATTATTTAGTGTCAGACCAGATTCTTCACATCATGTAGTATATACTGTTCTAAAGTGCTCACTGTTAGAGATGATTTACTGCTATATATACCTGGGTTCTTCCTCTACCATTAATACTGGCTGCCATTTATAGCCAGTCTTGTGCTGAAAATGGCATTAAACCCTACAGCAACAAATTTGGAATGTCTTTTTTTGCACAGATATCAATTATATATAAGTGATGGAACAAGTTTATGGGATAAAATAATAGACATGAAACTGGTGGAATATGAATTGGATATAGGGTCATTTCACTAAGTTGAGTAGGTTTAGTTTTCTTTCTTGCTCACGGAAATTGGCACGTCCGGCTGTCTGAAATGAATTCTCAACTTAACGAATGAAAAAGCTAATGACTAATAATTAACTCCAACTTTTAATTAATGTAACTTGTATAGGTTTACTCTTATTTTGTATTGATTCTTCGCATTTTGTATGAATATGGCAAAAATATTGGTGTTTCGCCCCTAATCTTTGATGCTTTACATTGTAAAAATAAGCAGGGAAATATGAAACAAATGAAATGGTAAGCAAACACTAGTAACTTTGAAACACTACTATAATAGATAACCATCTTGTGCCCAATGTATTTTCCTTTTCATTAAGTCAGCGTTTATTTCCCAGTGCTCAATTATACTGTAGTTGATAGCCCCGAATCATAAGAATTTTGCAAATTCCTACTCTTCCATCCATAAAATTTACCTGTATCAACATGTTTGCAATATAATGAAATGTATTATATGGTTGCATCTCTACAAGTACTGGCAATCCTAGTTCCTACTCTTCCATCCATAAAATTTACCTGTATCAACATGTTTGCAATATAATGAAATGTATTATATGGTTGCATCTCTACAAGTACTGGCAATCCTAGTTGATCATGACTTTTGTCAGAATAGGCAAAATTTTGTGTTGTTTTCAATGCCAAATTTTAGTCCATCACAAAAATTATAATGATTTGATGAACATAATATATTGCTAGTAGTGTGAGGTTGAACTTGAGGGTCATTGGTGGAGTGGTTTATGTCAGTTGCTAACTATGTCTCATTTGTTGTATGCTGAACAATCTCCGGAATCGGAACATATCTAGCAGTAATCTGAATTGCCACTGTGATATTTCTTTAGTACATTGACTTATTTTTGCATCATCTGCCTGTGAATAATTCTAAATGCATATATTGCAAACTGTTAACATGGAACCAGTATTTTTCTTAATGTGTAAATTTCTGATTGTGTGCTATCTTTTTGTATTCTTTTTAATGGATTGGTTGTTTGACTCATTAATGGTTGTAAATAGATTATAAGTAAGAGAGCGAGAAGTTTTTCTTAAAGACCTTGCACTGAGAAATTTAACAATCTATGAGAATACTTTATCCAGGGTTATTCCTTAATCCACAATGATTGGAAATTTGTTGCTCATTTATCATGTACTGGTCATGCTTTTTTAAGCCCAGTTCATTGCATTTTCTTTTTTGTTTTGACAATAGTTTGATAGCAGACATGTAGTTAAAAAATTTTAACTTGAATGTGCTAAATTTGAGCTTATCAAGTGAGTGGGGCAAGTTGATTTTGAAAATCTGTACAGTATGGCCATCACAGTGATCTTGGATTTTGTGTTTTTTTTATCACCAATACTTCATAATAGATGCTCATAACAGGATAGGGTTTTCAGTACAAGACATGGCATTATGAATGGTTGGTCCCAATGAAAATGGTCCCAGCCTCATCCAATATGATTGCCATGGCAGCCATCAGAAAAATCTTATTAGCTATCTCAATGGAAGGTCATATCGACATGGGATTTTTTAACATAAGACCTTTTTATTATGTCTAATTTGTCCTAAACGAAAGCAATATTGCAATTCGACATAAAAATTGGCCACCACTAATTTGTTATTGCTACACTATGGAGAGGCTGATGGGGTTTTCACCAAATGACTATTTGTTTGTAATTGTCTTGAATAGAAATTGTGATCAGATGGCTGCCCTGGCTCTTCAATGTTCCCTACATGTACAGTGTGACCCTGCTATAACTGGTAGTTGGGAGCCAAACCTTGTTATAAGCAACCATGTATGTTACCCAAAAATTTGCAGGCTATTTGGGGAAGTGGTGGTAATATCTGGTGCAAAAACGCATGTTTCATTGGCACAGTTACCAATTTAAATCAATGTATATTAAATGAGAAAAACACCTGGAGTGATTACAGCTTGCATATATAATATATTACTTTATTCAGAGAACCACACATATATATATATACATATATATATATATATATATATATATATACATGCCTAATCTATAGCATGAATAGAGTATCAGTACTGTGTATTCACCTGTGAATCTCGTATACATTGAATCCACAGTACAAATATTTCCATTGAAAATATCTGCACACATATTTAAAGTATCAAGTAATTTTATCACAGATCAGTATTCGACTGAATACAATGGGGAAAAAATAAATAGCACATAGTATGTCCGAAATTTAAATAATAATAATAATAATAATATGGACTTTATATAGCACTTAATCTTTAGAAGCTCTAAGCGCTTTACATTTTACAACGCTTAAAAAAAGAATATAAAGAAACCAAACCATATATAATGAAATGATTACAAAAATTAAAACAAACACCACAAAATTAGAAACAGAAAACATGCTGTAAATTTTTTAAGGTAAGGATACATTAAAAAGGATATATTATTAGGTCATTATGACTGTTCTTGCAGTTGAAATAGGTTTTAAGGGCGTTCTTGAAATAATAGTGTCTATAAATTTCACACTGGTAAATTTTCCCCTCCATGATTTGTGATACTTTATTGTTTGAAAAACTAATTTTAATTTTCAGCTGCTTTCTGATTACAGCAATAAACGAGGGGGTTATATTTGTAGGGAATGGACATTATTCACTGGTCAACTGATTGCATAAAATAAGACTGCCAAATCATGTGCACATGTTTGCAGCTTGTGTTTGATGTTTTATAAATTGTTAACCCATAATTTTAACAAGTTTAGCCCTGGCAATTGATTTGATGATGAGCAACATACTTTAAGTGATTTATAAATTCAGTTGAGAATTTTTTATCAACCGCCGCATTGTTTATTGCTTAGTTGTGAATGCAGCTTATAGAACATATGTTGTATATTGTTTGAGCAATGATTGTATAGGAAATGCATTGTAGACAAACACGAAGATTTGATGGCTTCATTGCTCATGAACTAGTAATAAGAACATTCACACTTATGAGCTGTCAACTTTCAACATTAAACAAAGACCAAAGTTCAGTCTTACTTTACTGATGGTTGTTTATGTTGAAAATAGTACATATGCATTAAAATTTTTAAAAAAATATTTTTGTGCTTGGGGTTTGGCAGTTATGTTAAAATCTATGGTGGCAGTTAATATTAATTTTACAGCAATGTAATTGGCATTCAAAACATTCAAGGTATGTGTCGGTTTGCTAAATTACAGCCTACAGACCCTGGTGAAAATTTTCCACATTCAAGGGAAGCTCATGACTACGATAATTGATTGTATATCAAGGTGGAATTAAAGAAAAAGGTATTAAAATTTAGTGAATACATAATTGAATTAAATTATTGATTTGAAAACTACTACTGAAAATGGGGAAGTATAGCAAATGCTATTGAAAAACAAGTGATTATCAAACTTAAATGAGAGCAATCTCTTTTGGACGATTCAGTAGTGCACTCATTTCAGATGAACCCAAATGATATTCCGATATGTCCATATTTTGAGAGTCCACACAATATATTGTAGCTGAATGCAGATGACAAAAGTTCAGCTGGCAGAACTGAAAGCAAAATGATTATCATGCTCATTTTAGCACAAGTTCATCAAGTGCTATGTAAAAACATTTTTGTCCAGTTACATACATGTATGCTTCCCAGACTTGGAGGATGGAGGATACTGTCCCCTACCTTTGGGTACAAGCCATTATCACAGGCACTTGTATCATATCCTTCTGAACAGTAATAATTTCTTTGCAACAATTCAGACTGCTCTGGTAGCCTAGTGGTTAGAGCCTCTGCCTTGAATGTAGGAGGTATTGGGTTCGATCCCCGGTCGAGTAATACTAAAGACTAACAAAAATGGTACTAACAGCTGCCTCACTTGACGCTCAGCATTAAGAGGTTATTGTTAGGACTGGTTGGACTGGTATCAGGATAATGTGACTAGGTGGGACATCATGCTACATGTCTAAGGTATGATGCTCCAATGTTATACATCACTGTAAACTGCCACACTGCAGACATCGTAGCAATATGACTGAACACTTGTTATAGTTACGTTAAAAAATCATAATCGCACACACACACACACACACAAAACAAATTCGTGGGAAGCTTTTCTTCAGTCTCCAGGCATATTGTTGCAAACATTAATGAGCCATTTTACCTAAATTCTTCCTGTTGTAATGAAATTCAGCTTGCCCATATTAGATTGAATAAAAGCTCACACCTTTTTTTTTTTCAAGAAACTTTTTTGTTGCCTAAATAAATGAATATTTTTCTCCACTTGTTATCAGGCAAGGATGAGGCCAAAGTTTACAATAACTGTCATTGGCATAGACATATTGCATCTAGCACCTAATGTAGTCATTTGTATTACTTGGCTTTTATACCCAACTTAAAATCTTTTTCTATCAGTCTGTTGCATCTTATCTTGACTTTCATCGCCAGATATATTTCTGGAAATCTTTTATATATTTGGGATGTTGATCAAATTTTCAAAAAAGTTAAACCAAACACTTAAAAAAAATTTTAAAAAATTAGAAGATTTTAAGACGATCGTTTGTCTCCTATCAAATGGGAGATTAATTCACAGAGATAAGGTGAAAGACACTAATGCAGCATAGACTTGTAACACAAGTACCCTTATAAAGACCACTTCGTTTTTTGTTTTTTTTCAGTGGCTGCAAGAGGACGTGGTAGAGGTGGTGGTGGTGGTGGAAGAGGCAATGTGTTCCAGAAAAGGCGCTGAGTGGTTTATGTTGTGGTTGCATTTATATGAAGATATGGAAGGAGACTAGTGAATTCTGTATTAGGATTATTAACAGTCTGAAGATGTGACTACAAAGATTCTGGACAGTTAAATTTACCTTGGTGAAATCAATGATCAATTGTATCAAGTGTAATTCAGTACTGAATGTAAGTGAAAAAGACAGATTGAGCTGAAACTTCACAGAGGAGCAAAGTTCAGACTGTAACCTGGAAACCAATGCCTCAGTGTACTGTCCACATCCCATTTCAATTGTGCACATGATTATTTTTTAAGTCTTCCCTTTTTAAAAAAATAATGAAACAACAAATACATTTTAAATTCTCAAGTTTGAGTGAAGTTCTAAAGTTTATATTCCATAGTTTTTTCACAGCATATAGTGTTTTGAGCTTTACTGATCATACGCCATACATTTTTGTGGGATGGTCTGTTGTTTGATGTCCATCTTTCTGTTAGCACAGGCTTGTTATTGCTACTCCTAAGCACATGGAGCATTGCTATAAAACTACATGCTTTCATCCAAGGTATAATTGGTCCTAAATAAAAAAATTGTAAAATGGCCACAACGGCTGTCATCTTGAAAATCTTCACTAATCCTGAATGAAAAATGTACTGCTCTGGAGTTTTAACCATAAGACTTCTTATGACTCCTTTGTTCTGTAAAAAAATAGTTCTATTCAGTGGTCTTAGGGTAAAGGACACTCCAGAGAGGGGGTGTATCTCTATAGAGATTTGAGCACCATAGGGGAGGAAATGTCCAGGAAGCAGTATGTATGGCAAACCTACTATGTATTAAAATTCTTGTTGTCACTGCTTCTTCAGATTTGATGGCCATATTGACTTGGGGTTTTCATCAAAATATTCTCTTGGATCTAAATGAAATCAGTGCCTGCAGACATCTAATATGGGTGGTCATGTTGGCATGGGATTTGCACTAAAATCTTCTAATAATGTCTACTTTGTCCCAAGTGTAAATAGTGCAGGTCTTGCATCCAATATTGCTGCCACCACTGCTAATTTGAAAAGCTTGTCGATTAATTCTTCTAAAAACGTTCATTTGGTCATTCTTTTATGTAAATCATGAAGGTCATTAAATAAATTTATAAACGATGTTATCCATTCTGTACATGCTCTAAACTATTTTTGTATGATGATAGTCAAGGAGATTTTTATTTCAAAAGCAATATTACTCAAAATGTTGATGACTGGTTGGTAGATCACGAGTTTGTTCTGTTGACACATTATTGCATTAATTTTACTTGTGTATGTCTTGTGCTTTTATTGTTGTCACATAATGAGGGCTAAAAATATTAGTGATGGTGTCAACAATATCCATTGAAATAGAAGGAATTGTTTGTCATGGATGCAAGTAAATTCTTTTCAGATAATAAAGCATCTTCCCCTTTGAGGCAGTGTTCTGCACTTCGAATGTTGTCATGTTGAAAAAATGTTACTGGTAGTATTTAGGGAATATTTAAGCAAATCATTGCAGACAATTTTGAATTTTATGCACCTGTGTTGTCCTTATTGATTACTATATTCTTGATTGCATTTTATTTTATAATCATGTCAGTTTTTCACACCTGTTCATATATACTGAGTTAATGTTTCAGACAGGAAGATTCCTTAAATACCTGTAAAAATCCATTTGAATTCATAATTTAGCTTGTTAATTTTAATAATAACTGGGCACACAATCTTAAAAGAATCATGGTGTGTCTGAAAAGATAAAGAATCATGTGCACAATGATGGCATCATGTTTTCAGTCTAAAAACATTCATTTGGTCATTCTTTTATATAGTTCATGAAGGTCAATAAAGAAATTTATAAACATTGTTGTTATTCATTCTGTAAATGCTATAAATTATTTTTGTATGATACTCGAGATTTTTTTTCAAAAGCAAAATTACTAGAAATGTTGGTAACTGGTTAGTAGATCACAAGATTGTTCTGTTGTCACATTTAATGAGGGCTAAAATTTTGGGCCAATTCTTGCAGTTTTGAACTCAAGGAGGGTGAGTGGGACAATTCTTTAAGGCTTTGGGACAAGTGTGCATTTAGAGATGTGGGATTTGCACTTGTTTCTTTCGTTGAACAAAAATATTTACTAAATAAGTGTGTTGTATTTTCCACCTCAACCTGTATATCTTCACTGAATACCACCATTATTCAGACATTTCTGCATTGTTGTGTGTGGGTAATCAATTTCCCATCAACCCACTTAACTTTTAAATTTCAAGTTCTGCTGGACTTAAAATGTATGTGTTCTTGACTTGAAGTGTGGATGAAGATGTAAGGTTTACATTATAACTTAGCCAAACAAGTCATTTTAAAATGAATAATTAATTGTAATGTAAGACGTCTAATTCACTGGCACTGGATAAGCAGCCTTGGTACATCCATGTGTAAGGCACTTTGCTCTTATTGCTTGAGCATGATATAGTCAGTAATGTGTTAAAAGTCACATAAAAAAATTGTCATTTTGCTTGTGAACAGTTCTATTTCAGATAAAAACTAGGTACTGTGGTAAAATGTGAACACTTGTAGTTCCATCAGAAACTATCATGTTTAGAATGTAAAATGGCAGGATTATGTGCAGACCTGCCAACAATCACAATTTTGTTGCACATTTCACAACACTATAGCAATTCAGATTAAAGCCACATGCAAGAAAATCAAGAATTCCCAAGTTATCAATTGGCTGTATTGCTAGTCATGGTGTTAATAGAACTACATCTAATTGTTACCGTTTGCCCTGTAGTAAGCATTGTATTTATGATATGGTTTAGGACACTGTGATGATCTGGGGGCCCCGAGTGGTCTAAAGCGCTGTCCGTTACAGATCACTGCCATCTCACCTCTGCATGGGTTCTAGTCTAGGATTCGGCGAATGTGGATATGTGACAAAGCTTGCCAGTAGCTTCTCATGGGTCGGTGGTTCTTTCCGGAGATTTCCCGGTTTCTTCCTCCACCATTAATACTGGCTGCCATGAATAGCCTATCGTGTGCTGAAAAATGGCGTTAAGCCCAACAACAACAACTATGATGATCTGTGTCGTTTTTAAGTAAAATTCACAGCGTGTTTGCTGTTAATTTATCTGATACAAACTTTGCTTCATTTGGTTGCCAATTATTTAATGTAATCATGAACGAATATAATTTCAAATTTTTAATCATGTATGTATGGCTAACAAAAATATGCTACACACAAAACCACTTAAAGAATGTGTGACAGTTATGGCATTGATTAGAAACCATGACCCCAGGTTTATATCATTAAATAGTACATAGAGACTATATGAATTAGTAAATTCACTGTCATCATGTAGCAAAACAAACCCTTTATCCTTTGGGAATTATGACCAGTTTATACATAGTTCTTATTCTGCAGGTACTAAACCTCTAAAGATTATATTGATTGTGGATGCTACATGTTCCTGTTCAGTTCCTTGTGTGCTCTTTTAATGAAATCCAGATGGCTGCCAATTATTTCCAAACAAACCTGTCAAAGAAATCCCACAAGTTTTATTATTAACAATTATCACCTAGGCACCTTGAAATCTCTGACATGCATCAAAACAATCTTTGAGCAGTCGATTGTTTTGAGTAGGCAAGCTATGCTCATTTTGAAGCTACCCTTGGCTAGGTGGAAATAAAAGAGAACCAAACAAATAGATCACCTCATTTTAAAAAAATACCAACATAAAAATCACGCCGACTCGTATATTGCAATTTGCTTATTATTTTTGCCGTTTCTATGCATGCATACAACTCGCCCCATATGGTGCTGTAAGATTAGCCATCATACATGTACTGGTATTTATAAAGTCCGTACTTAAATTTTTCTGTCATAAATATCTTTAGAATTATAATTCCAGAATCTTTTTATTTAGTTTGTATTAATATCTTTATTTTGCAGACATAAAGCTTGTGTGCTTTTGTAAGGTAATTTTATTGATCACTGATTAGTAGAGGGTTAAACTGGATTGCAAGATTACTGATATGGCAGTTCTTTTGGAAAATACACAATTATGGCTCTAATACATGTATGGTTGCGTTTTCTGGAGGATGGGCATGTATCAATAGACATAAATGGGCAAAGTAATGCCTGTTTTACATTCATTATCATTTCCGTGGTGATAGACAAAATACTTGTTTTACTTAATGGCACAGGGCTTTACAATGAAAATTATGACTATCTGTCCATGAATCAAGGGATGGGGTTCTAACCTACAACAAAAGGGAAGACACATGTACGCATCCCTCGCTAGTTTCAACCCTGCTAGTTTATCCTAATTATGTCTGCTAATTTTCAACTTAAGCCAGTCGTAATCAATAATAGTGCAGTTTTAAAAAAAAATACTTTGTTCAGGATGTGACATTGGAGAAAGTGCAATAATTTTTTTACTCATTTTGACGTCTGGACAAGTACTGGCACCAGCAGTGTTTGCATTCGGATAGTCTTGGGTTTCACCATTGACCAAAAAGAAAGATCCGAACTGCGGACTCCAACACCACATTTTAATCATGGCAATGGTCCAGTGCCTCTGTTTCTGAACTCTGTGAATCTTAATCAGCATAACACTTTTTTACCACATTGTACATTGATCCTACTATCAACCAACGACATTAGCATCAGTGGGGGTGAACCCTACAAACTAGATCTGAGCAAACATTTGACTTAACATTAAGATCAACAGCGACCAATCATGGCATTGCTTACCAATAATAATACTGACCATGAAATCATCGCCGTAGGCGACACATTCTGCTGCTGACAATTGTCACAGTTTTGTAGGGTTCACCTTTCCAAACGTTCAACAGATTTTGCATGCAAAAAACAGCACCAACCATGTGCTGACATGGTAGGAAAGTGTGTTCTTCATTTGAAGTTTGAGCGAATAGGTCACGGACCCCCCAGTTATGAAGAAAAATTGGCATCGATCACCACCCCCAATATGTGCGATACAAGACCTCGAGTACGAGAGCCAGATGTTCTAGCATTGCACCACAGTTCCACTTACAAATATACGTTTCAAAAATAAATATAACACATAATGTGATAAACATATTCTGAAGTGGTTTATTCACACTTTGCTACGGAGAGTAAGTACTTGCATAGCGCGGATACAACTACATGTTGCATTTTTTTTTTTTTTTTTTGTAGTGCAGTTACGTTATAGCCGTGAGTGTCAGGGGAAATAACTGATTAATTCTATCGTGACAATTATTTCCCCTGACAAGAAAGAACCAAATATTCTATCAATACTTATTCGATATACGCTGTTAACTTTTCGTGACACTTCTGGTGTTTGTAAATACTATGCGGTGCTCGTGCGTGTCATTTTTGTCAGTCCACTCTCTTTGCTACTGTAATTAAACCTTTGTGTTATATCAATAGTGATTAGTTAAGCTCACTCGACAAGGTTAGCTCGAGAGCGACTAAAAGCAATTAAGAAATATATACCCGTCCTTGATGCTGTCAGACAACAATTACAAGAGCGTCAACAAACACAAGAATAATTTAAAGAATCCACGAACAATTATTTAAACCTATAGGTATTCTTCCAGTGCAAAAGAAACAGCGAAACAAACTTTTAAAAAAGCGGAGCGAACTATAAAAAAAAAAAGAAAAAAAGAAATAAAATAAAATACGAGAACTTCCAGCCGAAATAGCTGCGGCTCAGCCAGCTGGAGAAACGGATCAGGCGGAATATGATGGTACACAAGTATTATAAAGGGCCCAAGCTAAACTTTAATTATCTGATTAATTTAATGTTTTCGTTGTCAGTATTGCAAAGTTTAACATAGATAACTTAGCAGAGGCTGCTTTTTTATCTTATGATGAACTAAAAAGTTTTCTAAAAACCCGAGTATCTTGATGATGTTATAAGTCTGGAGCAATGGTATAAATGGATTTTTCGTTTACGTTTTAGTATTAATCAAGCTCGAAGTAAAGACACGAGATATATTGATTTCAATACAACTATAAAAAATATGACGTTGGCTCTTCGGGAACTGCAGTAAGGACCACAAAGATCAATAAATAAATATTTTACCCTCAGGAGTATTAACGCTATCCAAAATCCATCCCGTACCATACGTATTGCATCAAAATATGAAGAACGATATAACTATTTAAAATCCGAGTATGTTTAAACTTGATTCAATTACTCTTGTATATCTCGTTTCTTAAAATATCGAACGGATAGATGACTTTGGTGATTATGATGAGTTTTAAAACATCGTAATGAGACAAAGAAACTCTCTCGGGGAGAGAAAACCTAGGGAACCAACTTCACCTGGTGAACCAGCTCCACAAGAAAATTCACCCCGAAGGCCATCTAGTTATCTTCCATTTTTTTATTAAAAAACCAAAAAAAAACAAAAAAAAACAACGGGAACTGGTCTTGTTACTTGTCTCAATAACGTCCTTGCTGACGCGGATAGATTAGAAATTTTGGTTGGTGGGAAACGAGCTAGTAATTCTCCTGAAATTATCCACGAAATCTCGTCCATTTTCCAACGATTATGTACCGGTGGCATCATGGATGTTGACGTGTATCGGTCTCTCATTAATGAAATTACCGATGATTATCATAGCGACTGAAAGATCGCCCGACTAAGTGGCTGATTAAACAGATATAATTATTATAATAGATGATCATACACACTGCTGAACGTGGACCAGCTATGGTCAGTGTGATAAATTCAAGATTACCTGTATATAAAAAAAAAAAATATGGAGATGGACTCGGTGATGTTGTTAAGGGTTTATTTTCGAGGATAGCACTAAAAGCAATACTGATTGCAAAGCAATTCGGCATTAAAGCTATTGACCTTGTCCGTGAGAAAGGTATTAGTACTGTTTGGGACATTGTCAGTAAAGCATTCTCTGCAATCAAGCATAGACTAGCACGATTTGATAGTCCAAGTCACAAAAATGTAACTATAAGTTGTGTAAGAAACGCAGCAGAACCTCCCGCAGTATTATCGATGAATGCAGATTTCAACTTAGGATTTGCATCACGTAAAGCAATGATCAAGGACAGGATTTTTATGTTTAATTCCACTTTCATATATTTTTGGATTCTACAAATATAATTAAATACATTTATTTTCTCTGTTCGACCGACACTCTCGTTCTATAATAGTACATCATACCACAATACGTCTTATCAATATGATTGATAAAAACCGCACTAGGTGGATTGCTGAATAGAAGCATCTGCATAACGCGAGGCATTAATAAATTCGCTCGCTGAAAATTTCCATCCCAAAACAATGGCATGCTTGTGTTCTTCGTAAGAATGGGCAATCAATTCAACGGGAATAAGGTCTTCACCAAACGATTCATAACAAATGGCAAAGTGGTGTGCAGTTACCATGTTGAACTGAGGTCTCACTGAAGTTTTTTTTTTTTGGCAACTTTTCATCCGACGATGACCTGTTGCAGAAAAATGATAATAATAAATCATTAAAGATACAAATAAAAACTAAGTAATGATTTATGTCGAAAGGATGCTTGTAAGATTCTGACTGAGGTATTAAGGATAATTTCTTATTCAACTGTGACTTTTTTTTACTGGACCGACACTAGCCTGAGACGGTATATTATCGCGGGACATAATGTGGTTATCAGTACACAAAATAACCGATCTGCTTAAAGTATATCTGATTTTCCATCCGTCTATTTTTATAACATAACTGCCGTTAGACCAACAAGTAGGTCTCTGCCTTTTTTTTAAATATCTGACAGCAGCTGCTGTCAGGTATAAAAATAGCAGAGACCTACTTGTACGTGTTGGTCTTTCCTGCCGTCTGACCCAGAATACCGTGCCATGGGGGAACAACTCTATATTATTGCGGGATTTACCTAACTTATATACGATAACACGCACATATTATAATAAACATCAATTTTAACTTGGTGATAAGATGTAACGCCCACACTTGTACTTGCTCAAAATTTTCACGACAATAAAGGATTTAATGACTAAATTATTGAATACACTAATGTCAGTTAAGTTGAAATCCATAACTACAGTAGTAAAAAAAAATATGTATCACATTGAATTAAGCGCATTGTGGGCATATATATATATATATATATATATATATATATATATATATATATATATATATATATATATATATATATATATATATATATATATATATATATACGAACAATCAATTATTATTAATATCATTATTGAAATGATACGGCGACAGTGTACAGTGAGTAATAAGGTCTTGATGATGATTCGGGTGTGAAATCTGTGCTCCATTGCATGTTGGTTTGTTTATAGTCCAGCCTCTCAAAAAATGCCAGTGAACTAATAAGAACTTCACTGTGAAGTCATCTTTGAATGTATTTTAGATGATCTGATGGTGGACTGAAACACATAACCGTATCCTCATGAGTCCAACGTCTTAATCACTGAGCTATCACAATCCCTGTGATATATGTAACACAGCACAGTATTTGATGTATCACTGTAGAATGACCAAAAAAGAAAATGGGTATATCCCTCGTGGATCGTATACATTAATTATTATTATTATTGGTAACAAATCCAGAAGAGATATGCGTATCTATGAAAGCATAAAAGGTAAACAAAACTGAGGGATTTGACAGATATTTCTCTATGGGACTAGAAAAATATAATTTTTTAATATAAAATTATACTTGTAATTACAACACAAAAGATCCATGCAAAAGCATTGTATTGAATCACTCTACACCAATAAATATATATACTTGTGGTCTTTAGTACATATCCATGGTGGTGCAGACGTTGGTGATGTGGCATTGTTATACCGTTAGCATACGAGTCTGATGTAATGTACACACTGCCAGAGCTAAGATAATGGACTTATAAGTCAATAAATTACATTTTTATACGTGTTCTTGTTGGACTACTGACTACTTAGAGTTTGGTTTATGATGTGCTGGTAGCTGATCCATTGCTTCTTCTTTGTGCAGATCTAATAAATTGTTGTGGTCCATAATTATTTCTTCTGAAAACCTCTGACAGATATGAGTCTGCCAGGGAGGACTACATTGTACATTTTATTTTTTATTTTTAAAAAACAATTTTTTATAGAAAATTTAAACCATAAACAATGTTATTTTATTGGCTTTGTTTTTACTTCTGATTTTTGTTTACTGCGTAAAGTTAATAAAAGTTGTTCTAATTAGAAATAAAAATATGTTAGAAGTACGAAAAATCTGAGAAGCGCCGTTTAACACCAAGAATACCTAAGGTGGCAGGGTACAGTTTCGTAAATTGGCCCACGGCCTATTTCTTAGCTTAAGGATATATTGTTACTTTATGAGCTCTTATTGTGCAATAATTAAAGATACGGATATATTGTGAATTTGATATTTGCGGCAGGTGTTGTTCTTGAAACTGATATAAAGCATATGTACAGCTCATGGAGTCACTGCACAGCATGTAGTCAGTGAAAAACAAATAGTTGACTAGGAATGAGTTTTTGCCACTTATAACAGTAGATACGTTGGTTCAAGGCAAGTAGGATATCTAAAAAAACTGCCTGGATGACAATTATTTTGAATTGCATCAAGCTATTACGTACATAGTGGTTTTCAAATTTATTGCCCAGGGAACGGGGCTTTATTTGCATTGTGAGTATCACGTGCTCAAAAAATAGTATTCGGACATAAAAAATGCATTTATAAAATTGGGTGGGTGGAATGCGTCAACTTTCTATTCTATGAATTTCCACTGACTTGTCAGGTCGCGTTAATGATTTTCTTGTGTTATACTTTATTATAATTTATTATAATTAACCCGTAATATGGACTATTTTGACCTTACTCATTTTTATTTTATCTGTTATGAATTGTTGTGTTAGGCAGGTGTATGCAAAATCGAATTTGTGCATAAACGCGGCCCCTTGCATCCCAAACCTACCAAAATGCAGGAGGATATTGATCTCAATATAGATTTGGTCTACCAATTCAGAAATAATAATTCTGAAACGAGTCCTGTCAAAGTTCAACAAGAGACCAGCTGTTCGAAACTAACTCGACTATTTTTTTTTTTTTTTTGTTTACATGCAAAATTATGCCTCGGATTTAGGTCGGCGCATTAATTTACACAAAATCGTACATTTTGTCCACAAGAAATTTCTCAGCTAATGTAAGAAACCAAATTTATTTTCATTATCTAGGCTGGACTGACTAAGAGGATACAATGGTAAAAATAGTTCGATTTTTTGTAACGGTCAATCCTGGTTGGTAAATATCTCAAGTAATATGTCATTGATCGACATAAGTGGTATTTTGCATAAAGAAAAGAATTTCCAAAGGTTACCTTACTGGTTATACTGGCTATTTTAAAGACCTTATATACATTGCAGTTTTGTTTATTTTGGTGTATGATCAAAAGGTGTAACATGGTTAATAGATCATACAGCTTGACCTTACTTGAAATGTGCATGTGTCAGAAAATCGCTAGCTTCGCATAGTCACTTCCTGGACTTCAGAGGTAAGTTGTTAAAGAAAAACAAAAAGAAATTAACAAAAAACAAATAAATAAAAAAGAAAATAAAGAGCAGACAACCTTTTTTAAACATTAAATATATCTCGTAATTCATTCAGTGCATCGTCAGCAGCTGATGTTGTCAAGTATGGAAAAATTATTTTTTTTCCTATATAAAAAACTGCTACTGGTAGTTTACTTAAAGATATCTCAGGTTGACAGTATGAGCACATGGGAACAATCGTTTTGGTCATCTGTGTGTTTAGATCATGTACAATTTCCACAAGTGCAGTATCCAACGAAATTTCAGCCACAGTACAAAGTTAAATAGAGGTATGCCAACATGCTGTCTACTGGGCGTGTTGCAAATGTAAACAACTTAACCTTAATTCTATCACTCCCTCAAAAGTTCATAATAATTGTAGAAGAATAACCAAAGATTCCCTTGATGATCTGCACTCAAGTGTCCGGAAAATCACGGGAGGCCAGAGTACCAGGCTAGAACTGATTTATATGACTGGGTACCTGGACGTTTCTCCCCATGGACATTTCATCCTTGGGCATTTCTCCCCACTTCAAAGGACGTTACGCCCGCTCCTGGTACATGGACGTTTCGCCCCTTGGTCGTTTCGGCCCAGGACATTTCGCCCCACATCAATGGATATTTAATTTTCTACTCCTTACTCCTCCCCCACCCCCCTTTCAGATACTGATCGCCATTACAGTACACAATTGTTCCTACACGGCTGAGTGAAGATACATGACATATATATATATATATATATATATATATATATATATATATATATATATATATATATATATATATATATATAAAATCACCAAGTGCATGTCATTTGTTGAAATATGGACTTATTTTGAACAATGATATCAGAATTGTAAATCTGACGAAACAGAAAACATGAACTACTTTATTGCAAATGACCATCGCGGAAATGAAGTTTTTAAAAAATGAGAAAATCAGATAGTTGTTGTTTAGAAGTATACTGTTGCACATCATAATTTATCATTTCTACCCTGTCGTGAGCTACAATTTTGTTTAGTGATGTGTGTTGATTTAAAAATGCAATTACATACGTAATATTTCGAATTTTTTTTTTATCTGAACCCAGTGTCTTTATCTCTTTTTTTGTTAAATACAATTTTCATTCATCGCCCCTCATTCAGCTGGATGACTCAAAGTAGTCACTCATACGAGTAAAAGATCGAGACGATGAAACACTATATTGGGTATAACTAAGATTTAGGTGTACATTTTAAAAATTAAAACGAAACGCATCCCAATTTCGACCAATTAACGAAAATGAAATAATCCAATGATTACCAGTTGAAAAGGCAATTTTCACCATAATATTCTTTTCAAAATAATACTAATTTTGGACACACGGAATACCACCCCATGTTTTCATGACTCGCGATATGTCGGCCCATTCTGCGCACAGCTGTGAAAAGATGTAACTAAACCAATCTTGTAAAAACATTAGTAAAATTTCACATTTAAAAAAAAATTAAGCTATTATGTGGAAGTGAAACAACAACGAATATGATTTAATGTGTTCGAAACGTCTTGTTTATTAAGGACCGCTCTGGATGCGGGAAGTAGTGAATCCAATCCCCGGCAGAGTCATACCAAAGACTTATAAAAAATGGTACAATCAGCTGCCTTGCCTGGCGCTCAGCATTAAGAGGTTAGTGTTAAGACTGGTCGGTCTGATGTTAGGAAAATATGACTGGGTGGGACATCATGCTACATTTCTGCAGCATGATGCCACAGTGCTAGACATCACTATAAAGTGTCCACACTGCAAACATTATCGCGATGTGAATGAAAAAAATGTTAAAGCTACGTTAAAAATCCAAATCTCTCTCTCTCTCTCTCTCTCTCTCTCTCTCTCTCTCTCTCTCTCTCTCTCTCTCTCTCTCTCTCTCTCTCTCTCTCTCTCACACACACACACACACACACACACACATACACTTGTTTATGGGGAAAATTACTACAATATTAGAAGCAGACTGACTGTACGGAGGGAAATTAATTGAGAATATCGTTAAAGCGGCACGTTGACACGTTGGATAACAGACGATTTTTGTGCGTGTGGGACAATTTCTTGCAAACTCGGATACTTGGATTAGGATGCAGATTTATTTGCTAAGGTATACATTTCCATCTTTTAAATAAAGTACTTATTTGCATGGCTCTGAAAGATACATATTAAATAGGATTTTCTGGGTTATAGGTTCAAGAAGGTTATGGAGTGGGTCTTCATGTTGATATTTAGAAATCATATTTTCATATGCATATTCTAGTCGAAATGTTGGCTATTTTTTACCCTTTATGAATATCATGTTCTTAACTAACGTTCGATAGTTCTTTCTTGATACAAAATGGATTTTGTTTTTACCAATAATAATACGTAATCAGTGATTACAGAAATCGTTGCGCAGAATTACACGACGCGCAGAATTGGCTCATATGGTATTCTAGTCACGTTCATTTTTAAAATATTTGTTCAATATTTTTGTTGTTGTTATCCTTCAAAAAATTGACCGTTTATGCTTGTTGCATACTTTTGTGAAAAGAAATACGTGGTAATTGCCATCGTGTCCGTGTTTAGTTGATATCCGGGGGACCACAGTTCTTTATTCATCTTAGTTTTTATATGTTTCTGAAAAGGAATAAATATAATTCCTCAATATATACGACCTTGATATTGAATATTAGAATTACACGATCACCCCCCCAAAAAAAAGATCAAATATCTTTCAATATTATCGATCCAAAAATCGACAAAATATGACACAATTTGTAAATATTTACAATAACCAAAGTAAAACGAAGACAACGGTGTAATGCTTATGAATTCTTATAAATGTCCGATATTTCCATTGATGTGGGGAGAAATATCCTGCGCCAAAACGTCCAAGGGGTGAAACGTCTATGTACCAGGTGGGGCGAAATGTCCATTGAAGTAGGGCGAAATGTCCTTTGAAGTCTGTCCATTGAAGTAGGGCGAAATGTCCATTGCAGTACGGCTAAATATCCATTGTAGTGAGGCGAAATGTCCGCTTACGGGTACCAGTCTGCCTGCCTGTTGTGATTTCCATAGGGGACGTTACTCTTGCAAGGTTTTAACACGTGCGCCTAGCATGTTGATAAAAACAAGAATGTTGCTTGATAGAGGAATATCGTCATTGTATTAATTGTTGTTTACTCCCCAGTAATCAAAGTAAAGTATTCGAATATGTCAGACGGGAAGATTACACCCCGTGGAAAACCCAAATCTGGAAGGACCTGGAAATCACCAAAAAATTCAAGGCAACTTTTCATGTCATAAGCTTCTGTGCAATTTTTATCTTTAGGGGCCCATAACTTACGTCAATTCATCAGGGCTCAAGTTATAGACTAGTTGCGGTAACTGGTTACCAACTAGTCTATACAAGCTGGTTGTATTTATAGTTTTAGCACATGTGAAGACAGCCATGTAGAGGTTTACAAACAACGTTTTTGTGTTTATTTGTTTGTCGTATATATGTTTTGTATTTGCCTTTGAAAAGGACTCATTAAGAGTCGAAAGCGTTTAGGCTAGTTAGTTACTAGTTTCGTACTGTTCGTCGTCAGTGTATTGCATCTATTTTAATTAATCCCTGACACGTGATCCCTTGGTGGATCCAGTACGCTTTAAAGGGTTGTTGTTCACCATATGATTTGTATTCTTTATATATATATATATATATATATATATATATATATATATATATATATATATATATATACACACACACACACAAACACAGGGCTCAAATTTAAAAGAAATTTTTTGTAGCTAGAAGGACTAGTATGCTAATAAATTAACTAGTCCTGCCAAATATTTACTAGTCCTGTCCAAAGATAATGTCACACACTTGTATTGAGATTAACAACAATATTAGACATCAATTGCATTATCATATGAAATGCAGAAGTACAGAATTAAAAATCAAATCCTGCTTGAAATCATTAAACAATCAGTTCACATTTCTTGTTTCTCAAGATAATCTGGATCCAATGCCAGAAATTTATCCAGGTGACCTTTTTTTTCTAATCCACCTTGAATCTGGGTCCATCTGGTGTTTGTTATCGTCTCCTTACCCATGGTATGATAGACATAGGACATGGTCCTATGTCAAAACGGGTCATGTGTGTAATCTGAGGTATTTTTGTCACTTTGTATGATTTTTTTCCCCTTCTGATTATTGTTTTTTTTTCTCAGCATTAAGCTCAAATTGAGCACCTGCTGTCTTACACATAATGATATAATCTTTTCAAGATATTACCGGTTGTTGATTCTTGTGGTGGTATCTGCATAGCTGCTTTTCTCTCTGAACTCTTTTTTGTGTTGCCCACAGCTTTCATGCACTTTTACTGATTTAATTTTAAAGTTCGAGCAAACGGCAACAAAACTCAATGTTTTTTTCGGTGCTTGTTTTTGCGAATTCCATACATGTTACACCGCATAACATTCTTTTATTCAACATAATTCAGCCATTCCCTGCCTTTTGTCCATGTATCCTGAAATGTTTGATTACGCTTTTCCATGTCATAAGAATTATTCTTCTCTTTTATGTCATTTTCATTCAACTTTAGCTTTTTGCTGGTGGCTGAACACATTCTCTAAAACAACATATTTTGTTTTAGAAGAAGCGAATTGTCTCTCTTGTCAGCTTCTGCTTCATACATTTTCAAATCTGTCATTTGGAAGAAAGAAAACCATTATATATGTTAAATAACAAGAAAAAGATGTTTGTTTTTCCTCTGGTAACATCATTCTTGTATATCTGCCATGAAACATTATTGTTATTTAAGTTTTGAAACACAGTTTTGTATGTTTTTATCATCAAAGGATAATTTGAGGAAATCAGGTAGTAATAGTTACTAACTTACTAAGGAAATGGTTAATGGTCAATCGGGTATCAAAACATTAATTTAAATCACTTAACAGAAATTCACCAAACTTGCTACATAGATTATTCATGTGATAACCATTTGCTCAAGGTGTTTAGTTATGTGGCTTTTCATCTAGATGCATTAGGAGTCTAAGAATAAATTGCATTTACGATCACATTTTTTAATAGTGTATAATGTAACTATATACCTTGAATCGTAGCATGTGGAAACCAAATCTATGCATTATGTATAATATGTCTGCACTTATAAGTTGAGTCAAACTGTATGCAACAACGATCCCGATATGCTGTAGCATAATGCAGCTGCAGATCAGGGTCTGTGTTGTTGTACTGATTACTTCTAACAGACTGCAAAGAGCCAGATCTGTCATCGCATTATGTGATGGCAGATCTAGGTCTTGATTTGTCTTGTGAGTACAGATGGTAATGGTTATGAGGAATGATTCCAGGTTGAAGGTGAAAGGGTTTTGATAATGTGTAACAAGAAGAATTTTGCCATAGAAGGGTAATGAAGTAACTCTTGTTGTTCTTGTAGATTTTCAGAGATTACACGAGACAAACCCTTAAAAACTTCATGGGCCAACAAAATGAAGAAAAAGGCAGAATTAAAATCCATCAGAGAATATGAGAAAAGGCTCAAAGATGAAAAAGCTAAGGAGTTCGAGGTATCTACATTTATCCCGCAAGCTTATTACCTAACATAAAGATATGAAATATTTTTTCTGAGACTATTTTAGTTTGCAGTTGTACCATAAAAATAAAGTTTGACTTGTTGCTTGTCAGGGCATGGCATATATTAATAAAAACTCCTTTTAAGAAAGGGCACTTGTTTGTTCAAAGTGACACCCTGACATGATGGGATGACATTATAATATTATTAATAGTAGTAGTGAGGGAACGTGCAGGTGTTTACAGTAATTTCAGTTTGAGACTGATGCAGAACCAAATTGTTATGTATATTTTTTGTACTCACCATTAAGGCCTCCATGGTCATATGCAAATTTATGAAACCATTTGATGTAAATTGATGTTGCAGTCAGAAATTTGAAAAATTTTGTGTCACGATTAACTTCAGAGAATCTGAAATTGGGAGAATTGTTCAGTTAGTAAAATATTGATGCCATGAGTTCATTAAAAGTAACAGTAAAATTAATATCATTCTTGTGGATATCTCTGTGTCAATGCAGGAATTCTCAGAAACTCGTTTTACCTATGATCATACGTCTCTATAAAACAAAGCTCTTTATTTTACAAAGTTTCTCATTTCGCTTTGTTGTCTTGCTGTCTTTAATCATTTATGATTGAGTAGGTTAATTTAAGGTCGTTTAATTAGGTTACATACACAATAACATTTATTAGTGTTCAATTGATCAACTGAAATGAGTTATCTGTTATACGACTGGAACTTCTGGTTCTGAAGCATGTAGGATTTGTATGCCTTTTAACTTTTCTTTTATTCCACCTCCTTTATTTGATCCAAAAGATGTAATTAATGTGATAATAGAAAAGGAGCCTACTTTTGATTTTGTGCAACAATACAACAAATACTTTCGCTAGTCCAATATCATGGTAAATGGACACAGTTTACATTTAATTAGAAGAGAACACA